>CM077151.1:47115221-47618348 GCA_039583875.1 Platanthera guangdongensis
TCAATTTATCTCTTCCTCTCTGCTTTTCACTTCTCTCCCCCTCTCCCTCCTATCCCTAAATGCACGAATATGAGGGCTATAAAGATTCCCTCTCTCTTCTCTCTTTCTTTCTCTCTTCATTGATTGGTTGAGATCAAAAGCTTTACACATGTTGGATGATTAAGATTAATTCTACAACTCCAAACTACTTTTTTAATATATTTAAAGATATATATATATATATATATATATATATATATATATATATATATATATATATATATATATATATATATATATATATACTATATTAAAAAGAAATATTGTTTTAGGTTCTATGACAAGATAAATGAGACATTGAGATCATCTCCACCTTTGGATCAAACATTATATTCAATTTTTTTTTTTAAAAATCAGAAACTCCCTGCCTAGGTCTCTCCCCTTCTCCTCCAAAATCCGATAGCCCTAATCCCCTTCCGTCGTCGATCAAAGGAAAGCCTTTATGTTTTCTTTTTTTGTGCGGGGTTGTAGCTGTGCTCTGAAATCCATCGCCCTCTTTTCCAACCGGTGTTTGCTCGGCTCAATTTCATCATCGGATCACTGGTAAGGCTTTTTCCTTTTTGTTTTCCCTCATCATCGTCCTTTATTTTAATTTTTTTTGTTTTGGTTTTCGTTTTTCGTTTCCACACGGTTCTTCTCAGATTCACTCAGTTTTCACCTCCAACTTATGATTTCAGGCACTGATCCTTCCAGCCAAGGGTACATGAGGACTTCATCTATGAAGAATGACGTTCTCACTGTTGTCGTTTCCCAAGAACGCTGTGAAGATGCTCAATGTGAAGTCGATCAAGGTATTTGGAGGGGAGAAAAAGATGAAGCTACTTGCAATTTAATTTCCTAAGTTCTAATTTTGTTCTCTATTGCTTCTGTTCAATGCTGGGTTTAGGTTTCAGGCGTGTGAGTGAGAGAATAAAGACTTCACCGTGCTTTTCAATTGACTGTTTCTAAACCCCCATCAACTGATCCATCCCTGACCTGTTATCAATTCCATTGATGCAAGGGATGGACCTTTGCAGGAGTTTTGTTTATGCTGCCATGTTTGGTTCGTTTTTTTTTCATTTAGGTCGCAAGATTTGGTGTTTATTCTTTATGATTAGAATACTCCAGATCAAGAATCTCCAATTTCTTCACCTCACATTTCCTAACCTGATTCATTGTACTTTGATCATTTCGAAGTACTAAGAAATTTTTTTATCGTCTTGCTCATTGACACTAACAAATAATTGATGGATTTAGAGGTGATACGATTTGTACTCATTCTGTTGGTTTATTGTGCAATGACATTTGAGGTCGGTATAGTTTGCTAAAGCAGGCTCATTCCATTCTTTAGAAAATCCGCACACACATCTTTTTTGAGATTTTATCAAATGTAGAGGTGGTAATAATACTCAATACATCATAAATGTCGCAGCCACGACAAATGTCACACCCACGCCAAATGTCGCACCCATGATTTTTGTCGCCACCATGACAAATATCGCTCCACGACAAATGCCTCCCCCACGACAAATGTCGCACCCACGATTTATGTCGTCCCCACGAGAAATATCGCCCCCATGAGAAATGTCGCCCACGACAATGCCGCCCCCACGACAATACGAATGCCGCCCCCACGACAAATGTCCCCCCCCCCCACGACAAATATCGCCCCTACGATAAATGTCGCCCCCACCAAATGCCCCCCGGGCCGAAGGCCCGTGCCTGTCACTCGTATATATATATATATACTATATTAAAAAGAAATATGCTGTGTCAATGTCAATGAAATAAAAATTCATTCAAAAAATCTTGACCGTTCATAATAATTGATTAATAGGGACCATTTATCATCAATCACCAATTCAAATCATTTTCTCTCCTCATTCACTAATCTGTTTAAAGATATGGAGAGAGAGTGAGCTGCATTAAAGAGATGCCATTTATTTTTGGATAATTTTATTGGCAAACCGCATTTAGATATTGACAAACCATAATTCTTTAAAATCCACTCTAAATTTACCTATATTTTAAAACCTAATGATAGCCCAAAAAACCAAAAAACCTGATTGCCAGCCCTATCGCCTATCGCGATGTTCCTCCCCGATTCTGATCGCGCGCCGCCTTCCGGATCCAAGTCGCCGCCGCTGCCTTCCCGATCCAGGTCGCTCCCGCCGCCTACCCACTCCAGGTCCCCGTTGCTGCCTTCCCGCTCCAGCTCACCGCCGCCGCCGGAGGCATGCTCCGCGCCTCCGCTGGAATTCCTCCTGTCGTTGACGCCAACCAGCGGTTCTTTCCCCTTCAGCTTCCGCCTTCCTCTATCGAAGGTTCGGGGGATGTTAACTTTTTTTCATTCCTATGTTTGGTTTGTTTTGCTTGATTTGAGAGTTTCCTATACAATTTTTTTTGAGATTTCATGCCCCTTTTCTCCATATGTAAGGATGGATTTTTTTAGGGGTTTTTTGGCTTTGGATCTAGGGTTACTAAATGTTGGATTTTTTAGGTTTTCCTATAGAGCAAGAGCCAATAACACTAAATGCATTCTCTCAGATTTCTGCGGTTTCATGTATACCTCAAAGCGGCTCTATGGACACGATAGATCCGTTTGATAACTTAATATTTTAAAATAAAGTTATGCTTTACATTTATTTTGTGTGTCTTTTGCATGTTGCACCATATTGATAAATGCATTTTCTTCTTGTTTTTGCTTAATTAGATTCAAATGCTTGTATCCAATTTATTATGAATATTATATAACATAGCAAGTTAGCAAATTATGATTTTATTTATTTTTTTTTGGTCTGCAATTAACATAATGGCCTGAGATTAAATTTTTATGGTCTGCCTTTAACAATGGGCTGCCAATAGTGCAAATAGGTTTGCCAATAACACCGTCCTTATTTTTTTTATTGGAGAGAGAAAGAGAGGGAGAGAGGGGGAGAGAAAAAGAGAGAAGAGATTGAAATTAATTTTTGTACATAAAACATACATTTTTTACAAAATAAAAATAATAATATTGATGTATATTTTTTTACGATTATTTTGAGTACTCATATGTATATGTTGAGGGTGCAACCCATCTTGATGCGTACGTAGACCGCAACGACGCATGGAGCACAGACAAAGTCTGTCAGGGGCAGGCGAAGCCCACCGTCGCCGGCCAGGTACTGTCGCACTTGGTCGTAGGGGCGGAGCCCCGTGTCGAGCACTCGTGTGTGTGTGTGTATATATACGAGTGACAGGCACGGGCCTTCGGCCCGGGGGGCATTTGGTGGGGGGCAACATTTGTCGTAGGGGCGATATTTGTCGTGGGGGGGGGGGGGGGGACATTTGTCGTGGAGGGCGGAATTTGTCGTGGGGGCGACATTTCTCATGGGGGCGATATTTCTCGTGGGGACGACATAAATCGTGGGTGCGACATTTGTCGTGGGGGAGACATTTGTCGTGGAGGGATATTTGTCATGGTGGCGACAAAAATCATGGGTGCGACATTTGGCGTGGGTGTGACATTTGTCTTGGCTGCGACATTTATGATGTATTGAGTATTATTACCACCTCTACATTTGATAAAATCTCAAAAAAGATGTGTGCGGATTTTCTAAAGAATGGAATGAACCTGCTTTAGCAAATTATACCGACCTCAAATGTCATTGCACAATAAACCAACAGAATGAGTACAAATCGTATCACCTCTAAATCCATCAATTATTTGTTAGTGTCAATGAGCAAGACGATAAAAAAATTTCTTAGTACTTAGAAATGATCAAAGTACAATGAATCGGGTTAGGAAATGTGAGGTGAAGAAATTGGAGATTCTTGATCTGGAGTATTCTAATCATAAAGAATAAACACCAATTCTTGCGACCTAAATGAAAAAAAAAACGAACCAAACATGGCAGCATAAACAAAACTCCTGCAAAGGTCCATCCTTTGCATCAATGGAATTGATAACAGGTCAGGGATGGATCAGTTGATGGGGGTTTAGAAACAGTCAATCGAAAAGCACGGTGAAATCTCTATTCTCTCACTCACACGCCTGAAACCTAAACCCAGCATTGAACAGAAGCAATAGAGAACAAAATTAGAACTTAGGAAATTAAATTGCAAGTAGCTTCATCTTTTTCTCCCCTCCAAATACCTTGATCGACTTCACATTGAGCATCTTCACAGCGTTCTTGGGAAACGACAACAGTGAGAACGTCATTCTTCATAGATGAAGTCCTCATGTACCCTTGGCTGGAAGGATCAGTGCCTGAAATCATGAGTTGGAGGTGAAAAACTGAGTGAATCTGAGAAGAACCGTGTGGATACGAAAAACGAAAACCAAAACAAAAAAAAATTAAAATAAAGGACGATGATGAGGGAAAACAAAAAGGAAAAAGCCTTACTAGTGATCCGATGATGAAATTGAGCCGAGCAAACACCGGTTGGAAAAGAGGGCGATGGATTTCAGAGCACAGCTACAACCCCACACAAAAAAAGAAAACATAAAGGCTTTCCTTTGATCGACGACGGAAGGGGATTAGGGCTATCGGGTTTTGGAGGAGAAGGGGAGAGACCTAGGCAGGGAGTTTCTGATTTTTAAAATAAAAAAATTGAATATAATGTTTGATCCAACGGTGGAGATGATCTCAATGTCTCATTTATCTTGTCATAAAACCTAAAACAATATTTCTTTTTAATATAGTATAGATATGCGAGTGACAGGCACGGGCCTCCGACCCTCGTGTCCAGCGCGACAGTACCCAATCGCGGCGGGCTTCGCCTGCCCCGGGCCGGCTTCGCGCCTATATAATATAATTTATACTATATATTTATCTATACTATATATTTATATAATATAATATATACTATATATATAATATATAAATATATGAGTACTCAAAATGACCGTAAAAAATATACATAAATATTACAATTTTTATTTTGTAAAACAATATACGTTTTGACCTAAAAATATTAATTTTGACTTTAATAAATTTGATTGATTTAATGTCATCACCTCAAAAATACCACTGATATGCCTAATGACAACCTTTTTGAATAGATCACTGACATGCCTAATGACAACCTACCATAGTAGGTGTAGGAGCTATAGTTAAATGTTTTTTGAATATAAATGGATTTTCATCATTACTTTTAATTTTTTGATAGTGTAATTACTTGAATGGACATTATATTTTAATTTCTTTAAATAGATTATAATATATGTAAAGTCATTAAAATATAAAAATGAGGGCATAATTGATATTTTTGAATGTTTCACCAAAGACAACTTTTCGCTTATAATAGTGAAAGATACATACATACATATAAACTTTTGCAGAATTGATATAGCCTAGATGGAAATGGAGAATGTTTTCTTGGGCCACCATTTTTGTTTTTGATCTCCTAAGAGAACAATTCCATAGTTCTAAGAGATCAACTGTGATAGCCTATGAGATTAGGCTTTAATATCCTATGAGATCATTTACATATGGAGAGTAAAGAGTAAATTGATCTCCTTGGAGATGAGAAACAATCTCTGAAAAGGTTGTTGTTCTCTCCCTCAAAAATGATCTTCTAGGAGTTCAAAAATGATCTAAGAGATCAAAAATGATCTCCTAGGAAATCATATTGATCAAAGCAACAGTCTTTTCCTGGATAAAAAAAACAGAGATCGCTTAAGTAATCTATAAAACTGACTTAGGCTCCGTTTGAGAGGACTTATTTTCACTGGTCAAGCGGTTACGACCGCATGAATCAGACAATAAATTATGGTGTGATTCATGTGGTCGTAACTGCTTGACCGGTGAAAATAAGTCCTCCCAAACGGAGCCTTAATACCTGCATTTTCTCCATTCTCCCGAAAGATGTCCAGTGTCAAGATTTTCTCTTAGCAAGCAGTAAGACATGCAGCCTATGCAGTCAAAAAGATGAACGGAGGTCGAACACGGATTAAATGGATGAATTGTTCGTGGAATCAATGAGGGCACGGCGGCACGCCCTATTGTTGAAGAAACGGGAGTTGCACAAAGAATGACAGTTATTTTTGTCGGAACTCTAAAGAGAAGAACTGTCGTGCGTGCTGTCGAGATAAAATCGTGCGAATTATCCAGGATTACGCCACGTGTCATTTGTATATTGAACTTACACAGATTTAGAAACGGAGCCATTCCAAAAAAATTCACCCCAAACAAAGCCTTAACTAGATCATAATCAAGAGTACCAACAAAAGATCACTTGTAAGTAATGCATTGCAAAAAACCCAGAGGCAATGGAGATTATTATAAATAATTGTATATTAGAAATATTAATAATGTGGATGATGTTGGATGAAATTGGATAAAGTATATATATTTTTATGAAATTGAACCATATGAATTCAATGTGGTTTCAATTTAGAGTGTGTGAAAGCCGATGGGATTCATCATCACGGTCTAATTTTACCTAAAACTGAATCAAACTAAACCACTTACGAGCTTAATTTATTGTTTATGTTCAACACTAGACAATAAATTGACAATAAATTGAAATATCATTTAGAAAAAAAATGAGGAATTAATGCAAAAGGCAATTGTCTATTGGTACTGAATTAATGCAAAAGGAAGCATTTTCAAATAATTCATATGGGCGTAAGGAATAGAAAATATGAATACAATCTGAGAAATTATTCTTAATTATATAATCTAATAAGAGCTTATAATCGCAAAACTAGTACTTTTAGCATTAAAGTGCAATTTTGATATATCTATACATATATTCCAAGTGTAACAACTTTTAAAATGGAGCAAAATAGAGCACGGGCAGAGCTTAAATTACAGGCCCAGGCTTTTTATGTGCAGATTTTACCAGCAAGCTTTTGTTTTTTTGTTTTCTGCCAAAGTCCTCCACACAAGGAGAAGTTAAGGGCTGCAGGTCTTGGGCCAGATTTGCATTTGGGATTCACTGTGACCATTAGTTTTGTTAAACGAGATAGAGACCATACATATCTATGACAAAAGTGCTCATATTTCTATAAAACATCACCATAGTTTGTATAAACGGGGTCAGGCAAAAGCCTGAGCGAAAAATTGTTTTTTTTTTCAAGAAGGCGGGGGAGAGGCCTTGAAGATGGATCCACTGGACGTAAGGGCACACCCTACACTTTACCGTAAAGTGCGGCCATCCAGCGGTCTGCGTTGGGTGCGTGCGGTCGCGTTGGATGTCCGCACACATCTCAAAGCGAGCTGAGACGTGCTCGCTTTGAGATGTGTGCGGGGCATCCACACGAGCCATTAAATGCCCGCACTTTACCGTAAAGTGCAGGAGTGCACTTTACTCCCCTCGAGTCCCTTGTGGATAACAAGGGGAATGTGCTGGCATCTCTCTCATCGGGCTCTCTGCTAAGGGTCCGTTTGGCACGACGGTGGTGGTCGTGAATGCGGTGGTTACAAATCGTCGTCTGTTTGACGAGCTGATAAAACACCACCACCATGAATATGTGTTTGACATAACAAACGGTTATGACCACCACCAAAGGAAAAAAAACTTGGTTTTAAGCATAAAAATGAATGGAATTCCATGCCTTAGGTGAGAGGTAGAGCACCATGTTTATAACCGTCACCACAGTTCCAAACGGACCGTAAGTCAAAATGCACAGCACAGTCTCAAAATACTACTCACACATCAGCAAAAAATAAAGAAAATAAACCCAAAGTAACTTCCTGAACTGATAATCTAATCAAAGCAGAACTATCAGATAGATAAACGTAGGAAAGTATTCAAAGGGCCAATAAGAAAAAAAGCTAACAATAATACACATCGAGTTCTGCATCAGTACTTCCTATTCATCAAACAGAGTCAAGATGTTATACAGAAGATTCATCAGGAACTGCATCATTACTTCTTCCTGAAAGAGAGAAGTCAAGATGAAATAAGAATATATATGATATCAACATCTTTGAAAAATGCTTCTCAAAGGATCACAAGCTTCTGTATATCTCCAGCATAACAGTAAAACTATGGGAAAAGTCGATGTGATGTAGTATTGTGTTCATTCCTTAAATCACATAAGGAATCAATGCTATTACTCTCTCTTGGTTCCTCCGCTAGGGGTTTAGAAAAGGCTGGCGGCAGCCGCAAGACTGAAATTGGCCGGAGGATCGTCTTGATGGGAGTGATTGAAGAACTAACAGCACAGATCTCTTAAGACTGGAGATCGACAAGGTCAAATGCTAACTAGGCAGATATGGTGACTGTTTCTTAGTAATAAGAAATAGGGTACAACTGTAGAAGTATGGTGCATCTCTTAACATGATATTACTATGATCTTTATAAATATAAACTTTGCCATGCCATTCCTTTGTATATGAAACTAAAAATTTATAATGTTTATCTTTTCATACGATTATTGGAATTTATTTGCATTCCATTAAAAAATTTATACATTTTTAATTAGCAGGCTTAAATGCTTAATGCAATTATCACAAATTTAAAATATTGTGTGCGAGGCGGATACAATTTTTAGGTCACTATGTCCCGATGGCATGGAAGTATGAGGTAAAGGGTACTTTGTGGGACCACGTATCCATTACATGCTTAGTGCATTACTCGGGTTGCTAGCAATGTTGATTGTTTGAATCCTGGATTTTGTGATGATTCTCCTTTGTTTTATAACAATATAATGAATTAGTTAAGGCGGGTTTTGATGCAATACTCAGTATCTAACCTAAATTCATTTGGTTCTAAGTAGAAGGGCCCAAAAATCTGCATAAATAGCACAAGACAGTGCAAGGTTTCCAACCCGGGGCTAACTAAACCAACACGTTTCATTTGTGGAATACGTAGAACTAAGGGACAAGAGAGTGGACATGGGCCAAGTCTGCTTTGTTACCATGATAGAACCTAAGCATCCAACCCAAAAGCAATTGGATATGGCGGAGGGGCCAAGATAGAATCTAAGCATTCAACTTAATAAGAATTTATTATGAGTGGAGAGGAACAAGATGCACATAAAGAGCGCAAGGTAATTTAATTTTTTAATGTGGATTAAACTAACGGTGAAAGTTTTAAAGCATTTGTGATTTTCCTTCCTTGCATGGCTACAGTCAAAAAGGGAAATTTCTTTCTGAGTTACGGTTTTTTGTTCATCTTGTTCTATTACCTACTACAGGTGTTAAATAATCCTAGATTTAAGGAGAGCGAGATAAATATTTGAGCTCGTTGGAATTATCGAGTCAAAGTCGGTCTAGTTGAGAATTTATGTATTTGGGTTTAGTCCCACATTGTTGTTTTAATTTTAAGACTCCATGTAAGTCCTATCTAATGCCCCTTGTGGGATGAATAGATCAATCTACTCTTTCCATTTCTTCTTTCCAACATGATATCAGAGCCAATGATCTGAAACACTATTTTTTGCCGTGGCCGCCACAAACTTCTTCCTCTCGATCCTATTGGCCGACTCCTCTGCTGCTAGGACTTCGATTCCTGTGACAACCCAAAATTCGCAAAACAAAATATTTATTTTTGCCCCGATGATGAGATAAGGCAGTACAAATTTTTTGAGATTTTTTCGCGCATTTTCTGTTTTCTTTTTGGGAGTACCAAGAACTAATTTTATTTTATGATGTCACTCTTGCTTTCATTTGTTGTGTGCCAATAAATAAATGTGACAATTGATTGGGGCTGCTAATAGTACATTTTGGAGGCTTTTGTTGGGCTGCTGTTTTGGTTTTGACCGGCTGGATTAAATATATTTTGGTGAGGTGGCTATGTTGGCACTTGGCTGGCTGATTTTAGTAAGTATGGTGTGTTGGCAGTTTGATGTTGAGGTTTGGTTTACTTTGCCACTTGGTGTTGTTGGTGGTTGTTTTGGTTTCATTTTTGTGACACCTATTAAGTAAGTTTGGCTCTTTCCTGTCTCTTCACCGCCTATTTCTTCTATTTAAATATCTTGCCACCCTCCTCTTCTTCACCAACATCAACTCCTGCTCCCTCTTTTCTACATTTTACTGCTGCCTTGCCGCACCGCTGCTCCTGAGCTGCTGCTGCCACTGTTGTTGCCCCCTAGCTACTTCTTTGCCGCTGCTTCTTTGTACCTCTACCGCTGGTTTTGAGAACTGCTGCTGCTTCTCTCCCTTGCCTCCTCTTCTCCAGCTTCTTCCTTGGAGTTCTTGGAAGAACCTTGCCGCACCTTTGCACAACAGGGGTTCGATTGTGCAGCAACTTGCTTCCTCCCTCTCCCGCTGTAAGAATGTTGTTCTCTTTGCTGATTTCTGTTTTTACAATTTTTTGGGGCTGTCTTTATGCTGATTTTTATGGGTTGTTTAGTGACTGTTTTCTTACTATTTTTGGGCTGCATTTTCGCTGGTTTTTCGACGACATTTTGCTGCACTGTTGTGCTGTTTTGGTAAGCTGTTTAGAGGCCCTTTTAGCACTGTTTTCCTAAATTTATGAAAGCTTTACTGGACAACATTTTTATGAGGATGGATAGTCGATTTGGGGGCTGGTTAGCCCATTTTGAGGAACAAATATGGCTGTCCAGCAAAGTATACGAGCTGAATTTGGTTTTCTAAGGTCATTTCAGAGTATTTTGAGTTTTCCGGTTTATTATATTTTGCTTTTCGACTTTTCGTAAATCCCTTATGTATTATAAGAGACGCAACTCAAATAAAAATGCGTGCTATTACAGTGGTTTCCGCAGCTAAGAATTAATCGAAGAAGGATGACGTCTCAGGATAATATGAATAAGGACAAAGCTGCTGTGGGTATTATATTTCTTTAATTATGTTTATTCAAGTATTTTCATTTTTTGTTTTTATTTAAAGAACACTGCCTGTGCATATGAGTTTAACTCAATGATATATCGCTAATATATAAGCGTGGGTGAGGGAAAATAAAAGCGTGGGGATTGAAAAACACTTTTTATTTTATATAACAATACGTTAAAAATAGAATAATAAAATTCGGCATAAGGAAATGCAAAGGTTTCCAATCCTATGATATAGAAGGGATCTACAGATGGATTTACCAGTAGGGGTGAGCCTGCAGTAAGCCCTTAAGTGAGAAGCCCTTAAGTGGGTGTGGCCAAAAGATGCATAACTAGAGCATTTCCTATTTTATGTAATTAAAATAAAAGGGCTTAAGAGTTAACATTATGATATATATATATATACCATCAAAATTATGATTTATTGAAATGTATGCATATTGTTATCTCTCATTTCCTGCATGTATAACTATTTCACGAAATACTGTTCTCACGTAGTCATGGTTTTTATGATTAACCCAGAGTGAACATTTCTTTTTAGAAGAAAGGAGCTACATCAAGTGCACCCCGCAGGAGTGGCACCGTGTAACGGCCCCCTTACGGCTACCGCTACAAATTTCATTTCATTTCATTTAAGCAAGGTAAGAACCATCAGAGCACAACATATATGTGAAAGAGTACATGATAACCATCCATTTCATTATATAACTGATAATAACGTACAATATAATCAAAAGGTAGCCTAGACAGCTTTACTAAGGCTTACCATCCTTACACAGACAAAACAGTAGCCCTATATCGACACAAAAAGGGCTTACTGACATGTACACTATACAGACTGACTCATACATCACTACATAACTAAAACTGAACGTCTCTGCGCTCCTTCAGTATTCCAAGGACTGCTGAGTAGATCTCTTGCCGAGGAGTGTATAATCGACGCTGACTACTGGTGGCTGGAACTGCCTCTTCCTTGACCTGTTTAGTTTCATGTTTTAATTAGTCAAAGACTAAGTGAATTGTTACCTTTCCTTAAATATTTATGAGTGTATGATGTCTTTGTTTATGATCTTACACTTGTCTTTGGATTCCCTTATACTTAATCTTAAGTTTAGGTGTCCTTGTCTCACACCTATATTATGGGTTATATGAAGTGTATAATTAGGTGTCCTTGTCTCACACCTAAAGGTAATGTGTTTCTCGTGCCCTTGTCTCGCACGTTCACATTCCTATCTGTGCCCTTGACTCGCACATGTTCGTGCCCTTGACTCGCACGTTCATATTACTCTTCTTATTAGCCCATAACTTATTATCTTATCCTAATACTTATCTAAATCGTCATTAACTATTTATCTTATTCAACATTTTTACGTTCACATCAGACGTTAGCCGCATAACAACAGACATGAAAAGTAAGAACTCACCGGGGTTTTTCCCTTGCCTTTATCCATGTCTTTGTCCTTGTCACCATCTTGTCTACGATTTCCAGCATTTCGGGATGCCATAACCTAGATGAAATCATTCATAATTAATCCATATATACTACATATTACATTTTTAGGTTCTTTAGGTAAAGGGGCATAATTCCAAGTGAGCTTTGCTGCCCTAAATGTATTGTTACCACTATTGGGGTGAAGGGGCAGCCAAACCTAGCCTCCAACTATTTATTTGGAGTTAGGGAACTGATTTACCCTCCAATCATTCACTAGAAATTCATGGGGAGGAGGCTACTTGCCACGAATCCTTTCCACATCCTCACACATGTGCCAAAATGTCGAAATCCCTAATACTTCACTTAGGGTTTCTCCCAATGACCAGAAATGGAGGATTAGGGCATGAGGAAGTGTTACAGAAACTTTCCCCATGAGTTTCATGAAAGAAAACGCTAAAACTTCTAAACCCTAGAAATTAAACTCACTTCAACATCAAATCGAAAGCAAAAGGAGTGTAGAGGAGGAGATTACCTTGCTATCGGAGGAGGAATCACGCGAAACGAAGGAGATTTGAGCTGCCAGAAGCGATCGGCGGCGTGCGGCTCATGCGGCTTTCTACAGCTTCCGTCGGGCGCGACTGGAGGAAAAATGAGAAATTTACGGTGCCGCTTCCTTCTATCATGACACGCACATGCATGACTGCTTCCTGCCGGTTGTTTACCTTTTTCTACCGGTCCACACTCACATAACCGGTTCTTATTAACTTAAAATTTACCTGTACAGGTTTTCTGACGTCACAATTCTCCCCTTCTTATTGGATTTTCGTCCACGGAAATCTTCAATTTGTATCTTCATCAAATAAAAAGGGAAACAATTCACGTATTATCTCTTCTTTTTCCCAAGTAGCCTCATGTATACTCTGCCATTTCCACCAGACTTTAACAAATCGAACCTCTCGATTGCGAAGTTGTTTGTTTTGTTGATCTATAATCCTGTATGGCTCAGTTGGACTTGATAAGTCAGCTTCGATGTGAATCTGGTTCGAAGGAACTATCGTTTCTGGATGTGCTATATATTTCCGCAAAGAAGATATATGAAACACATCATGAAGATTTTGGAGTGAATCAGATAATGCTAAGCGGTAGGCTACTTCGCCAATCCTTTCAGTGATTAAAAAAAGGCCTACATATCGGGGACTCAGTTTGCCAAGTCGTCGAATTCGTGAAACTCCTTTGAAAGGCTTGATTTTCAGGCATACCAGATCACCTACTTTAAACTCTACCTTTCGATGTTTGGCGTTAAAATATTTCTGCTGCCTGTCTTGCGCTACTTTCAACCTTTCCCGTATGAGTCCAAGCTTTTCGTTCATCTTGTGTACTTGTTCCTTTCTGAAAAGTTTCTGCTCACCATCTTCTGCCCAGTTTAACGGGGTGCGACATCTCCGTCCATATAAGGCTTCAAAGGGTGCCATCTGAATACTTGATTGATAGCTATTATTATACGAAAATTCTACCAAGGATAGATATTTTTCCCACGAGCCTCATAGATCAAGAACAATCATGCGTAGGAGATCTTCTAATAGCTGGATGGTTCGTTCAGATTGACCATCAGTTTGCAGGTGAAATGAAGTACTGTAACGTAATTTGGTTCCCAACCGTTTTTGCACTAATTTCCAGGTATCCGATGTGAACCTTCCATCTCTATCGGACACGATGGATCGGGGAATTCCATGGTATTTCACAATACCATGTATTGGTCGACCAATTTTTGCACTGGACTGTCGTTCTTCATAGGAATAAAGTGTGCAACCTTTGTAAGTCGATCAATAATCACCCATACTCCATTATTGCCAGCTTTACTTCGTGGCAATCCCATGACAAAATCCATGGTGATATCTTCCCATTTCCATTCAGGGATGGGTAAGGATTGTAGATATCCGCCGGGCTTCTGATGTTCTGCCTTGACAAGCTGACATGTATGACATTTAGCAATATATTTGACAATGTCAGTTTTCATACCTGACCACCAAAAATCTTGCTTCAAATCCTGGTACATTTTGGTTCTTCCAGCATGAATTGAATATGTTGTATTGTGCGCCTCATAAAGTATTTCTGATCGCAGCAGATTGACATCAGGAATACATAACCGTCCATTCAGAAATAGCAACCCATCGTCTTCTCGCAAAACAGTTGTTTGACCACTTTTAACTTTGTCAAGAAATTTTATGAAGATAGGATCCAGATTCATCACTTTCCGTACTCTTTCCTTTAATGATTGTTCACTCGTCAACTGAAAAAGTACGCCCTGCGTCCGAGAGGTAGTGATACATGTAAGCAGGTCTAACTTCTGCAGATCTTGCACTAACTCTTTCTGTTCTGTTATTGGCACAATCATGGATGTTATATTCTTTCTGCTGAGTGCATCAGCTACAACATTTGCTTTGTCGGGATGATATTTTATATCAACATCATAATCTTTAATCAGTTCCAACCAACGTCTTTGTCGCATATTGATCTCCTTCTGGGAGAAAATATATTTCAGGCTCTTGTGATCTGTAAAAATTTCACAGGACATGCCATAAAGGTAATGATGCCAGATTTTTAACGTAAACACAACTACTGCCAGTTCCAAATCATGAGTCGGATAATTACGCTCTGCATCTTTCAATTGTCGCGAAGCATAAGCGATAACTTTTCCATTCTGCATTAATACGCATCCCAACCCGTTTACAGATGCGTCACTATAGATTTGGAAACCTTCACTGCCACACGGCATGACCAATATCGATGCTGTTGTTAACCTTTTCTTTAATTCTTCAAATGCTTCCTGACAGTCATCATTCCAAATGAATGGAATATTCTTTCGCGTTAATTTAGTCAGTGGTAAAGCGATTGCTGAAAAGTTCTTTACAAATTTCCTGTAGTAGCCTGCCAACCCTAGGAAACTCCGAATTTCGGTGACAGTCGTTGGTCTTAACCAGGTCATAATTGCTTCGATCTTTGTTGGGTCGACAGATAATCCATGTTCTGTAACCACATGACCTAAGAAAGAGATTTCATTCAGCCAAACTTCACATTTTGAAAACTTCGCATATAACTTGTGATTCCTTAGTGTTTGTAACACAAGTTTTAAATGCACTGTGTGTTCCTCCCGGTCTTTGGAATATATCAAAATATCGTCAATAAATACAATGACGAATTTATCTAAGAATTCTTTGAACACACGGTTCATTAAATCCATAAAGACTGCTGGTGCGTTTGTTAATCCAAACGGCATAACGATGAATTCAAAATGTCCATATCGCGTACTAAAAGCTGTTTTATATATATCGTTTTCCTTGATTCGCAGTTGGTGATATCCTGATCGCAAATCTATTTTCGAAAATACTTTTGCATGGACTAATTGATCGAACAAATCGTCAATGCGTGGTAATGGATATTGATTTCGGATGGTCAACTTATTAAATTCGCGGTAATCAATACACAGTCGTAGTGAACCGTCTTTCTTCTTTACAAACAGGACTGGGGCTCCCCACGGTGATGTACTTGGGCGTATGAAATTCTTATCCACTAATTCTTGGATTTGGCTTTTCAATTCCGCCAATTCCTTAGGAGCCATTCGATACGGTGCTTTTGCGACAGGTGCCGCTCCAGGCACCAAGTTAATGGTAAATTCCACTTCTCTTGGCGGGGGTACTCCTGGTAAGTCTTCCGGAAATACATCCAGAAAATCACGAACCACGGGAACTACGGTCGGTTCATCTTTCATAGCAGTATCACTTTTCTTTAACACGACTAATGTCGCTTCACACCCTTTGCGCATTTTCTTCATTGGCTTTAGAGAAGATATCCGAACTTTTGAAACTTCACTCATTCCTTTAAACGTACATTGTGTCCGATCATGTAACCTAAACATAATTTCTTTCTTCTTACAATTGATGACGGCCTCATGACGCGACAACCAATCCATTCCCAAAATAATATCAAATTCAGATAGAGGTAGGATTGCAACATCTGCTTCGACTAGTGTATTTTCAATTGTCAGCCACACCGAACATCTAAGCTTTGTATTCATTTCTGTATTGTTGGGCATTTTAACCGTTATATCTTCATGGGACCGATAAGGTTCCATATGTAATTCTTTTACTGCTGCTGCAGCTATGAAGGAATGGCTCGCTCCAGTGTCGAACAAGACCTTCATAATATGATTGTGAACAGAAATCATACTTGTTATTACTGCATCATGAGTTTTTGCTTCCTGTTGATTAAGGTTGAAGACTTGGGGCATCACCTGTCTTTCCTCCCTAGATTGTATAAATGGACCAGATGCCACTGATTCAATCGCTTTTCCTTTTTCTAAATTGTGTATCGTTGATGTTTGACCTGGGCCTCCAATAGTCTTCTTTCCCGCTTCTGTTTTCCATAGGGGACATTCATGTTTCATATGCCCGGGGCGAAAACATTTAAAACAAACCCCTGTTCCTTTTAAGCATTCCCCTGGATGAGCTTTTCCGCATTTCCCACAGATGGGATGGCTGGTAGTACTACTTGTTGCAGGGGCTAGCATTGGCGCACCCTTTTTAAACTTGTTCCATTTAGACCCTCCACTTTTTCCCGAGAAGGTCTTGCTTTGCTCATCTGGTGGCCTCTTTTGTTGGACTTCATTCTTCCTTTGAGACACATTCACATCTTTTTCAATCAGCTTTGCCGTCTCCACCAATTCATTATAACGTTGGATCCTTTGAGAGATCAAATGTACTCGAACGTCTTCCCGTAACCCTAACTGAAAGCGGAAACAACGTTCTCTTTCGTTAGGGACCATATCACTCGCATAATATGCGAGCTGAGTGAATTCTGCTTCAAACTGCATCACTGATCGATCCCCCTGAGTTAAATGAAGGAATCTTTCTTGCAGGATTCGTTTCTCCGATGGCGGCACGAACCAATCAAGGAATTCATGCAAAAAATCATTCCACCGAATATCTGTGCGTCCGTAGAATTTCCCTTGAGTTAGACTATCCCACCATCTATTCTCCTCGCCTTCAAAAAGAAACGTAACCAACTCAACTTTTCGATTCTCTGGACACTGCATTGCCTTGAAAATCAGCTCGATCCTCTTGATCCAGTCTTCAGTCTCCATTGGTGTGACACCACCACGAAAGATTGGTGGTCTCATCTCCAAGAACTGCTTCAACTGTACATCAGCCGTTTCCTGAGCAGGTAGGGGTGCAACATTACCTGCCCGGATGGCCTCCGCTAAAGCTTGCATAACATCTGCCAGAGGAGGATTTGACCTTCCAGAGCTACCACTCTCTGATGTCATTTCAGGCTCCTCTTCCCTCTGTCGTCTACTTATATACGTTCGGGGAACTTCCTGAAATAGGGAAGGCAAGTCAGAAATCGGGAACAGTATAATAATATCACGGGTGGTATTCATCTCAGCATTTCCTTAACGTACTCATAGTGCCCCAAGATTCAAAACCTCCTCTGATACCAATTATTTGTAACGGCCCCCTTACGGCTACTGCTACAAATTTCATTTCATTTCATTTAAGCAAGGTAAGAACCATCAGAGCACAACATATATGTGAAAGAGTACAGTAAGTAAATGTTATGATAAATTATAACCATCCATTTCATTATATAACTGATAATAACGTACAATATAATCAAAAGGTAGCCTAGACAGCTTTACTAAGGCTTACCATCCTTACACAGACAAAACAGTAGCCCTATATCGACACAAAAAGGGCTTATTGACATGTACACTATACAGACTGACTCATACATCACTACATAACTAAAACTGAACGTCTCTGCGCTCCTTCAGTATTCCAAGGACTGCTGAGTAGATCTCTTGCCGAGGAGTGTATAATCGACGCTGACTACTGGTGGCTGGAACTGCCTCTTCCTTGACCTGTTTAGTTTCATGTTTTAATTAGTCAAAGACTAAGTGAATTGTTACCTTTCCTTAAATATTTATGAGTGTATGATGTCTTTGTTTATGATCTTACACTTGTCTTTGGATTCCCTTATACTTAATCTTAAGTTTAGGTGTCCTTGTCTCACACCTATATTATGGGTTATATGAAGTGTATAATTAGGTGTCCTTGTCTCACACCTAAAGGTAATGTGTTTCTCGTGCCCTTGTCTCGCACGTTCACATTCCTATCTGTGCCCTTGACTCGCACATGTTCGTGCCCTTGACTCGCACGTTCATATTACTCTTCTTATTAGCCCATAACTTATTATCTTATCCTAATACTTATCTAAATCGTCATTAACTATTTATCTTATTCAACATTTTTACGTTCACATCAGGCGTTAGCCGCATAACAACAGACATGAAAAGTAAGAACTCACTGAGGCTTTTCCCTTGCCTTTATCCATGTCTTTGTCCTTGTCACCATCTTGTCTACGATTTCCAGCATTTTGGGATGCCATAACCTAGATGAAATCATTCATAATTAATCCATATATACTACATATTACATTTTTAGGTTCTTTAGGTAAAGGGGCATAATTCCAAGTGAGCTTTGCTGCCCTAAATGTATTGTTACCACTATTGGGGTGAAGGGGCAGCCAAACCTAGCCTCCAACTATTTATTTGGAGTTAGGGAACTGATTTACCCTCCAATCATTCACTAGAAATTCATGGGGAGGAGGCTACTTGCCACGAATCCTTTCCACATCCTCACACATGTGCCAAAATGTCGAAATCCCTAATACTTCACTTAGGGTTTCTCCCAATGACCAGAAATGGAGGATTAAGGCATGAGGAAGTGTTACAGAAACTTTCCCCATGAGTTTCATGAAAGAAAACGCTAAAACTTCTAAACCCTAGAAATTAAACTCACTTCAACATCAAATCGAAAGCAAAAGGAGTGTAGAGGAGGAGATTACCTTGCTATCGGAGGAGGAATCACGCGAAACGGAGGAGATTTGAGCTCCCAGAAGCGATCGGCGGCGTGCGGCTCATGCGGCTTTCTACAGCTTCCGTCGGGAGTGACTGGAGGAAAAATGAGAAATTTACGGTGCCGCTTCCTTCTATCATGACACGCACATGCATGACTGCTTCCTGCCGGTTGTTTACCTTTTTCTACCGGTCCACACTCACATAACCGATTCTTATTAACTTAAAATTTACCTGTACAGGTTTTCTGACGTCACACACCGAGCCCATAACAATATACATACACTTTTTATTTCACATAATCATAGATGCCCAGGAGGGGCACCGAGCCATTTGCCTCGATGATTCTTGTGTGTTTTGTAACCAATAACTACTCCTATATTCGTCATGTATCTAAATAAATGCCTTGTATGTATCAATTAATGGAATAAAATCTGTGTAATGCTCTTTGTACTCTGAATTTGAAATGTGTTGCGACCATGTATTGAAACTCACGTTCGATTCTCGAATTTTTTGGGAAGCTCGATAGTTTGGGTCTTCACAACTTGGTATCAGAGGGAATGATTTTCAAACACTTGTGTCGTAGACAGTACAAAGTCATAACACTAATGAACCTCTAATGTAAAACTTTCCTACATAGGAACCCATACACGTATAATCCAGTCGACGACGCCGTCAGGAGATTCGCGAGGAGCGTAAAGTTTAGCAAGGGACCAGATCTGAGGGAAGTGACAACGGGCATCATCAACACCCGTTAGACTTTGTGCACGCCATCGCAGAAGCTTTGAAGATGGTTTTCCCTACGTTAGCTGCGTTAGGACCCATACTTCCTCCAGTTGATCCTACGCCTAGACAACATTCGATGAATCCACCTCCTAAAATTTCTCCCGCAGCAATTGCACCACAATACCGACAACTGGAAGTTGACATCAAACAATTTATGGAATTGAAACCACCGACCTTTGTAGGAGGCTTGTCTCCTTTAGAGACGGAAGATTGGATACTCCGCATCGAAACCATATTTCAAGCCATGCATTGCCCGGAGGATCGGAAGGTCGAATTCACGTCATTTTTGTTGGAAGGCGCGGCAAAACGTTAGTGGAACAACATCGTCGCTACAAAATTCGCCAGACGTGGAGTTGTGACATGGACAAACTTCCTCCAAGAGTTCACAAATTGGTTTGTGCCACGATCAGAAAAACGAGTCTTGCATGACCAATTTCTGCGACTTGTTCAGGGCACAAAAACAATTCTCCAATACGAGACGGAATTTTCAAAACTGGCATTCTATGCCGAGTCTCTCGTAACCTCTGAAGAAGATCATTGCCGACAGTTCCAACAGGGACTGCAAGACGATATTCGCAATCATCTCGTCCCTCTTGATATTTTAGAATATGGAATGCTGGTCGAACGAGCACGCTTAGTAGAGATGGATCAGGAAAAATCTCAGAAGCGACGAGATGGCGGGAAAAGAAAGATGACGGAAACACCAACTCAGGATGAAACCCAAGACAAAGATGTTAAAATTTCGCAAACTGTCCCGTCAACCAATACTTGCCAAGCAACCGCGGCAAAATGTACTAAGTGTGGCCATCCTCATCGAGGAGAATGCTTAAATGATGCTTGTTTTTTATTGTCGTCAGCCTGACCACATTAAGAAAAATTGTCCAAAGCTGGTTAATAAACCTCTCCTTCCAACGCCGCTATATGCGGAGTCAATTGTGTCAACATCTGCACCTGCACCAGCACCTGCACCTGCTCCTGTCCCTGCTCCTCCAGAAATTCCAGCAGAACGATTAAGCTTACCTCGGGCATATACGTATGGCAAATAAGTTGTGATTTGAAATACTTTGTCTACTCGTATATATTTTGTTATATGAATAAAAGCAAAATTTGGTTGTAGTTTTCGAGTACGAAAACTCTTTTACAAGGAAAAATTTGTGACAACCCAAAATTCGCAAAACAAAATATTTATTTTTGCCCCGATGATGAGATAAGGCAGTACGAATTTTTCGAGATTTTTTTCGCGTATTTTCAGTTTTCTTTTTGGGAGTACCAAGAACTAATTTTATTTCAAGATATCACTCTTACTTTTATTTGTTGTGTGCCAATAAATAAATGTCACAATTGATTGAGGCTGCTAATAGTACATTTTGGAGGCTTTTGTTGGGCTACTGTTTTGGTTTTGACCGGCTGGATTAAATATGTTTTGGTTTCATTTTTGTGACACCTATTAAGTAAGTTTCGCTCTTTCCTGCCTCTTCATCGCTTATTTCTTCTATTTAAATACCTTGCCTCCCTCCTCTTCTTTACCAACATCAACTCCTGCTCCCTCTTTTCTACATTTTGCTGCTGCCTTGCTGCACCGCTGTTCCTGAGCTGCTGCTGCCTCTGCTTTTGCCCCCCTAGCTGTTTCTTTGTCGATGCTTTGCTGTACCTCTACCGCTGGTTTTGAGAACTGTTGTTGCTTCTCTCCCTTGCCTCCTCTTCTCCAGCTTCTTCCTTGGAATTTTTGGAAGAACCTTGTTGCACTTTTGCACAACAGGGGTTCGATTGTGCAGCAATTTGCTTCCTCCTTCTCCCGCTATAAGAATGTTGTTTTCTCTTTGCTGATTTCTGTTTTTACAAATTTTTGGGGCTGTCTTTATGCTGATTTTTATGGGCTGTTTAGTGGCTGTTTTCTTACTGTTTTTGGGCTGCATTTTCGCTGGTTTTTCGACAATATTTTGCTGCATTGTTGTGCTGTTTTGGTAGCTGTTTAGAGGCCATTTTAACACCGTTTTCCTAAATTTACGAAAGCTTTACTGGACAACATTTTTATGAGGATGGATAGTCGATTTGGGGGCTGGTTAGCCCATTTTGAGGAACAAATATGGCTGTCCAGCACAGTATACGGGCTGAATTTGGTTTTCTAAGGTCATTTCAGAGTATTTTGAGTTTTTCGGTTTATTATATTTGGCTTTCCGACATTTCATAAATCCCTTATGTATTATAAGAGACGCAACCCAAATAAAAATGCGGGTTATTACAGTGGTTTTCGCAACCAAGAATTAGGCTCTGTTTGGGAAACCGGTGCCGGTTTAAAATGGAGTAGTTTGAAACTGAGATTGTAAAACTGTATTTTCAAAACTGAGAACTGTTTGGACAACCTACGTTTACAATCAGTTTCAAAACTGTAAAACAATGTATCTGTTTGGGAAACTATCATTTCAGTGGTGGTTTAAAATGAAATATTGTTAACATGAGTTGTGTCTCATTCCAAAAGTTTCAAAATAAAATTGCAACATCAATAAAACAATGTATTCAACGTTAATTTCTGACAACATCATATAACTGTTCGGCAATGGAGTCACGCAGTGCAGCCATTTGACTCGACTGGCTCCTTGCACCTCTAATAATCTCATTGTCCTCCCTTCTTGTGTTGTTCGACATTCGTACTCCTCGTCTAATCATGTGTCTGAGGGTAAACAAAAGTCTCATCCTGATCACATCGGTAGAAATCTCTGTCTACTCGAGAATGGTGTCTGCGTATAAAATTATGCAGTGTCATCGTGAAAACCACAATTTTTCGTTGTTTTTTAAAGCTATACGACGACATATCGCGAAGGATTCACCATTTCTTCTTCCACACACCAAATGTACGTTCTATAACACTACGCAATGATGAGTGTGCCTGATTGAATTCCTTTCGTCCTTCTATCGGACGCTGACCACGTGCAAAGTCTGGCAAGTGATACCTCGTTTCTGCATAAGGTTTAATATACCCTTCTTGCAACGGGTATCCAGCATCAACTAAGTAGTATTTCCCTGCATGTAGAAAGTAAGTTACATTACATATTTATATACTTTTTGCAGTTGAAAATATTTTTTTTAGAAATTACCTGGTGGTGGATAAGGGAAGTTCCATCGATGATTTGTAATTGCACTACGAAAAATACGGCTATCATGTGTTGAACCCTCCCAACCAGCCATGACAAAAGTAAATGTCATATCAAAGTCACATACAACCATAACATTCTGAGTTGGGAAGCCATGACGTCCAATGTATGAAACTTGCTTCTTCACTGGGATGCGAACATCAATATGTGTCCCGTCAATTGCTCCAATGCAATCTTTAAAGTAGGGCATGTATCGATCGTCATTTAGAATCTTTGTGGGGATATCTGTAAATCGATCGTCAACAGGTGCAATAACGTCTTGCGATAGCCTTATTAAAACATCTAGTCCTCGTGAAAAATATCGGCTTATTGTTTCTGTTGAATGTTGAAAACGCTCCAAACATTCCCTCATTCTTAGATTGTGTGCCATAATATAAATTGTAATCGCGAGTACCTCTTTTGTAGTGGTACTCTTTGATCTTTCTAGCCCATAATTAGAAACCAATGTTTCAAGCAAATCTAAGAAAATTTGTTTCGACATATGAAAGTTATAATGAAATCTAGCCGGATGCCCATCCAAGAGTTCTCTGACCCACTTATCTCCTGTGTTAGAAGACGTTGTGCAAGGTGTCCTATTTTTATAACGAGAGTTATAATCAAGAATCACACAAACACTTGTGTTAACCATCATAAGATAATAAGTCGCTTTCTGACGTATGTCATTAAGCTCAAGATCATTGTCTGAAGACACCATATAAAAAATATTCACACCTGCAATACAAGTACAATAGAATCTTGAACAATAACATTGTCATGTACAAGAATACTAACCAAAAGAAATATAAATCAAGAAGTCATGTGCGATGTGAATACCAACACCAATGTGAACGAGTCATTATATCACAACATACAACGTAGTCTGTATTTGAATATTTCACAACTACACAATATATATAAAAATTACAACAAAGCATATGTGCACTATACAAAACATCACTTAACCATAATCGTACCAACCCTTGCACAACTAGCATATTGCTTTAAAGACCTACCGACTTCATGCATGTGTATTGACGGTTTTTGAGCCACCAAATCTTCTTGGAGCTTGGTAAGCTCAGAAACAACTCTCTATTCTTGTCTTCCAACAAAAAAGTGGTGGCAAAGTCGTAGAGTGTTGGATCAGAACAAATTTTCGGATGTTTCTCTAACTCCTCAATTGCTTCATGTATAGTATAAGTAGGGACAGACATTTGAGGGGGTGCGATATACTTTCTCCAACTCTGATGGTTGATTCAACTAGTTGATCAATGTTATATCTCCCAAGATGTTTTGTTTTAATTCCACTTTGTTTTCCCTTTTCAAATTTTCTCCTCTTTGTTCTATGTGAGGTCCCCCCGCTTTCATGGCTCCTTACATTATCCCTTGGGTTTTCAGTTATGTTATTCGGTGTACTTAGACTCTCCAATTCATCGTCATGCTCGGAATTATCAGGACTAGATGGGTTTGTCCTTGAGTTGGGAGCCCATGCATGATCACCGGAGGCGACAACCTCATTAAACATTACATACATTTTCTCTTCCAACTCTGGAGAAATTCCTCCATAGCGAAACTTTTTCGCGGCAGGAACAACCTAAAATAAAAGAAAGTATATTAGTATTATTTTAAAAATTACAAAATAAATTAATGAAAGTACATTCACCTCAAGTCTCTCTTTCCACCAATCATCAGACGCGTCAATTGTTCTCCGAGTTGAATCCCAACCTAAACCTGTCTCCCCGCGCTTGAGTTCTTTCCATAGCTTCCAATCTTTTTTCAGTTGATCTCATTTATTTTTTAATTGTGCGGACACATACATTTTTCCCGTACGTTCCTGAAATTTAAGGGTCACATTGTTCCAGCCCACTTAGACAAGTGCGTCGTCGGTCTATTTCCAAGTTCTATCTCTTCTATATATAAGTCACAGAATAGTAATACTCATTTGACTCCCAAGTCGCTGCAATTACTCCGTCTTTATGTTTAACCATTGTGCTTTTGAAACACAAGAAAAATCATAAGAAAAAAATAATCTCTCAGGAGAGCATCACCACACATTATGAAGGGAAATGACGATTTAAAAAATTAGAATCAGCAATCCATTTATTAATTTCACTTCAACATCATTTTGAAATCTTTCACACATTGGAAATAAACAACATAAATTTTAGAAGGCAGTTCCACCATATGCTCTCAAAATTATTTTGGCCAGCTCGGGAGGGGGGGGGGGGGGGGGGGGGGGTGCGGGGACCCATTAATTGCATTATGCAGTACTTTCTGCTCTTAAATTTTCAGGGCATGGCTAAAGAAGCAAAAAAGCAAAAATGCCCTAAAACGGAGCATCAGCAAGAAGGGAAGCTTTCATTCATATTCTCATTACCATTTGATCCTTCTATTTATATTAACTGATTACTTAATTAAATGCAGAATACGAAGAGAAAAAGTGACTGCTTCCACTTCATAACAGTTCCTGCTTCATCTTTTTCAATTACTTCACAACAGTTCTTGTGGCAGATCAAGCCCTTGACATGTTCCCAGATGCTAGAAAAAAATTCGAAAAATACAAAGTAATGAAAGACAGAGATATTACCCGCCTGCAGTTCGATACGATGTTGGCGTGAAATAGCCGGAAGACCCTCGACACAATGTTGGCGTGAAATCGCCGGAAGACTTGCCTGCAGTCGTCTTCTTACCTGCCTGCAGTTCGACGATGGCGGTGAAGATTCGCTGAGGAGGCGGAATGGGATGCCCTAATGCGGGGAAAGAGACGATGCAGAGCTGCGACGCTGATAACCGCGACAAGAAACTTCACAGCCGCAAACTGCGGGGAAAGAGACTAACGTGATTTTGCGGCCGATCGTTTTGGGAAGGCGGCTGGAGATCATGTGGTCCGGTCCAAAAAGGGGGAAAACGAACGGTTTAAGCCGTTCTTTTAAAAATGGGATTTGCCAAACAACAAAAACTCGTTCCGGTTGGAACAGAAAGGAGCAAAATCGGGTTGTCAAACACAACCTTAATCGATGAAGGATGACGTCTCAGGTGTGATGCACACCTTTTTGGTATGTACTATTATGTCATGTTTGCAGTAAATAATCACTTATATGATAATGTGTAACAAAATTGAATTTATTACAGGTAACGTCCCCGATGATGAAAAGATAGGTAAGCAGTATTGAATCGGCGTCGCCATGAGCTGTGAATCGGCGTCGCCATGAGCTATGATTCGGCGTCGTGCGAGTTCTTACTCTGAATATGTTATGCTATGTGTTACGAGTTACTGAATATTGTTGTATGTATCACATTTTAAATATGTTGCTCTTATGATGTGGACGACACATAATATTGTCGCATGACTTGTTGTAAATTTAAAAGTATGGCTGGTTGGCTTGATTTGCTAGTGCTGCGGGTTTAATCCTATGTGGTAATGTTATAAATGGGTTGGCTGGTTGGTGCTTTTGAGCTGGGTTAGCTGGTTGGTGCTTTTGAGCTGGGTTGGCTGGTTGGTGTTTTTGGGCTGGGTTGGCTGTGTGGCTGGGTTAACTGGTTCGGACTCTTTTATAAGGGCTTCAGCGGTGGTTTTTTCTGAATATCTTTCGATCCCTGCTCTTATTCGGCATTCGCGCATTTTCTCTGCAGCCAGGCGAAACCCGATAGCTAGGGTTTGGTGGTTTCTCCTTCCCGTCACCTGGTATGGTGAAATCTTCTGCTCCTTTCTTCTCTTCTACGTGTATGAGCTCTAAACGCCTCTTCTTTAGCTTACTCTGGGAAGTTTGGAGCTTTCTTGGCTTTGGTGGGAGAACTTTCAAGTTTCTTTGGACTAGGTACTTGCTTCCTTTCATGCTTTTCTTTTACTTGAGGCTGGATTTAAGTGTTTTAGTTGTTGTGGCCGGTTGTACGCTTGTGGGCTGCTGTTTTTGGAGTTGTGCCCTAGTTATTTCTGTTCTGGACTGTTGGCCGGCTGGGTAGTTTTTTTTCTATGTTTTATATGGCCTGTTTTATGATGGCTGCTGTTTGTGGATGGCAGCTGGACTATAGGCCGGCTGTGCCCTAGTTTGACTACTGTTTTGCACTTGTTAGCCGGCTGGTTTGGACTGGTTTGGACTGTGGTTGTGGGCTGTTTGGACTGTGTTTGTGGGCTGTTTTTGTGGGCTGTCATGTGAACTGTTTGTGTGGGCTGTGTAGTATAATATTTTTTGGGTTATGCTGCATGTTTGAGTGGCCAGCTATATGAAATTTTTATGCGTTGGCTTGAATGCGTCGTGTCGATGTGTGAGCTGCAACCTCGTGAAATAAATGTTGTTGCCTTATACATGTACAGATATTGCGAAGGATGGCATCTCCAAGTCGACGCGACGTCTATTCGAGACGGGGCAAGGAAAAGGAACGAGCCGCGGTGAGAATTTCTCTTTTTAATGTATGTTTGTGCTTTACCTAAATATTTCACTGCTATAATGAAACTGCTTTATACCATCACTATATATGTTGCGAATACTATGAATGGCCTCATTTAGAGGCAATCAAGCAAGAAAATATTCTGAGGGGACTAAATAAAATAAAGAACTCATCATACATAATCTAATGTGTCGACACATGGAACTATTAAGGGTAATATAAAATGAAGAATATTGATGTTGTGTACTGAATTACCAGGCCAGTCGAGCCGAAAGGCATAAACGCGTGTTGTACGTACTGGTCTGGAGACTGATGACCCCAAAGGGGTCGGGCCCAAAGACTGAAATATGGAATACTGAGACTGATATAGATTCCTTGAATTACACTTAATAGTACCTAGATGAAAAGAAATACAAGCATAAAAAAAATATTGTTGTATAGCTTGACTGTAGCAGATGTTTATTGTTGGCTGTTTATGATTTTTTTTATAGCCATACTGAAACACTATTATTAGTTGCTTCTATTAATTTGACTGCAAGACAAATTACAGAACATGCTCTAAATTATGTCATGAATGAAATGAACTGTTCTATATTAGCTTATTGAATTACAACAGTACTTAATTCTTATTATAAAACTATTACTGTACAACAGATTAAAAAGATAAATTTTCACTTAGTCTTATACAAGACTAACGGTTGTATTCTCTAAATTTTTAGGAACCGGAAAGACAGCGACCGATCGTCATTAGAGCTCAGGTAGAAATTTACTGCTATATTGTCTTTCTGTATTTGTATATAGAATGTTATGTAGCTGATGTTTCAGGCACGTACTCGTTATGAAATGCATATGTATATTTCCGCTGTTCTTGATTATATATGCCATTAGATATATTGTTAAATGTGGCGGACAAGCGGGCCGTTACAAATTAATGGTATCAGAGCCAGGTTTTCAATTGCACCCTGGCCATAACGAGTATGTATGCTTGTCGGTAAATCCATCTAAGTGTGATTTCGATGGATGCGCAGGAAGACCAAGAGGTAATGTCTGAGGGAAGTGCATCGGGGCAGGCCCAGCAAGAGCTGCCGCAAATGATACCCTCACAGACAGAGCAACAGACACCACCGCAATTAATGGATCTGACGCGGATGCTGGCAGAGGCTATTAAAATGGTTAGAGATGTGCCCCCTCCACCAGCACCGGAAGTGGCAGGACCGTCACAGCAGAGGCAGTTGGATGTCGATTTAAAGCAATTCCTGGAATTGAAGCCACCAGTGTTTCGGGGAGGGTTATCGCCCTTGGAAACAGAGGATTGGATCTCACGCATTGAGACGATACTGGAAGTCATGCTTTGTCCAGACGAACGAAAAGTGGGTTTGGTCACGTTTTTATTAGAAGGAGAAGCGAAACGGTGGTGGCAGAGTGTGCGTGGCAGATTGGCGGGCCGCACACAAGCAAGTATTCCGTGGGCCACTTTTATTCAAGCGTTTACTAACTGGTTTGTCCCAGAATCAGAAAAGAAGTTGTTACAGGATAAGTTTTTACGTTTGGTGCAGAGTCCTCGATCAGTCTTGGAATACGAAACAGAGTTCGCCAATTTGGCGTTTTATGCAGAGGCCTTTGTGCCTAATGAGAGAGAAAGATGCCGACGCTTCCAGGAAGGACTGCGAGATAGTATTCGTTCGATTCTGATACCGATGGAGATCACAGACTATGGGGCTTTGGTGAAGAAAGCCCGTTTGATGGAAATCGATGCGGAGACAACCCAAAAGCGAAGGGACTTTGCAA
This sequence comes from Platanthera guangdongensis, assembly GCA_039583875.1. Lineage (NCBI taxonomy): Eukaryota > Viridiplantae > Streptophyta > Magnoliopsida > Asparagales > Orchidaceae > Platanthera > Platanthera guangdongensis. The sequence goes on from CM077151.1 coordinate 47,144,402, forward strand.
AGAAAAGATCGACGTGGTCGTCTTCTAGTAAGGAGTCCTCGAGCAAGACGAGCACATCAGGGAAGTCAAGTGATTCAGGAAAGCGGTCTCGTCCCATTGAAAGCAGTGGCAGTGCACCGACAGTTGAGCAACGATGTGGCAAGTGTGGCAAAAGCCACAAGGGGCAGTGTTTAGTGGGAAGCAATGTCTGCTATTTGTGCCGTCAGCCTGGGCATCGACAGAGGGAGTGCCCTCGGAACCGAGGACAAAGAACAGCACAGCAGTTTCCAGTGCCACAGGGCCAGAGGTTGTATCTGATGGGTCGTGCTACGGGAGGTGAGTACGCAGCCTCAGCTTCTACTTCAGTGCCAGCAGGAGCATATATAGAAGAACGTCAAGGACAAGAACGCCGAGTGCAGCCGCGGGTGTTCAATCTGAATCAGCAAGAGGCAAAGGCGGATGACACCGTTGTGACAGGTATTATCCCTATCGGTAACTATTTAGTTAAATTGTTATTTGATACGGGAGCAAGCCATTCCTTTATTTCTACCACAATATTGAATGCAATTGCGGCAAAACCATATCGGGTACAAGAGGTTTTGCACGTTACGTTACCAAATAACCAGATACTTACTGCACAACAACGAGTAATCATTACGTTTGCCCTGAATGATAAGTCATTTACAACGGACTTAGTGGTTCTTCCCTTGACCGAGTTCGATATTATTCTGGGCATGGCCTGGTTAACCCAACAGGAGGCAGTGATTGACTGTAAGACCAAAGAAGTATCGGTAAAGTGTGCAGATCAAAGCAGAATTACGTATCGAGGATTAGGTGAAGTGTCGAAAATGTTAATTTCTGCAATGAAAGCGCTTTCACAAATCCGGAAGGGCGGTCAAGCTATTCTGGTAATGGTGAAAGGACCTCCAGAAGAAAAGAAAGACATTACGACAATTCCAGTCGTATGTGAATTTCAAGAGTTATTCCCGGAAGAGTTGGTTGGACTCCCTCCAAAGAGAGAAATTGAATTTGAAATCAACCTCGAGCAAGGGGCTAGACCGGTGACAAAGTCACCATATCGTATGACGCCAAAGGAATTGGCAGAATTGAAAGTGCAGCTACAAGATTTGATTGATAAAAATTTCATTCGCCCAAGTTCCTCTCCGTGGGGTGCCCCCGTATTGTTTGTAAAGAAGAAAGAAGGAACGTTACGCATGTGCGTCGATTATCGTGAACTCAATAAGTTGACTGTGAAGAATAAATATCCTCTTCCTCGTATCGAGGATTTATTCGACCAACTTGTCAATGCTAGAGTGTTCTCTAAGTTGGATTTGCGATCTGGTTACCACCAGCTAAGGATAAAAGAAGAAGATAAACTGCGTTCAGTAACAGATATGGTCATTATGAGTTTATGGTTATGCCGTTTGGGCTAACCAATGCACCAGCAGCATTTATGGATCTGATGAATCGGGTCTTTAAAGATTATCTGTACCAATTCGTGATTGTGTTCATTGATGATATCCTGATTTATTCCCCGTCAGACGAAGAACATGCTTGACATTTGCGATTGGCCTTACAAACATTGAAAGAACATCAACTGTATGCCAAATTTTCAAAATGTGAATTTTGGTTGAGAGAAGTGTCCTTTCTCGGACACGTGATAACGGAACAGGGTTTGGCAGTAGACCCCGCAAAGATTGAATCTATCCTCAGTTGACCGCAACCGACAACAGTGACGGAAGTACGAAGTTTCCTGGGTTTGGCAGGATACTATCGACGTTTTGTAAAGAACTTTTCAAAGATCTCTTTATCGTTGACCCAGCTAACCAGGAAGAATATGTCGTTTTATTGGTCAAATGACTGTCAGATCGCATTTGACATAATAAAAGAAAAACTGACTACAGCGTCGATTTTAACTATGCCGTCAGGTACGGAAGGGTTTCAGATTTATAGTGATGCTTCGTACAAAGGCTTGGGTTGTGTATTGATGCAGCACGAAAAAGTAATTGCATATGCTTCCCGACAGTTGAAAGATGCTGAGAAGAATTACTCAGTCCATGATTTAGAACTGGCTGCCGTGATTTTTGCCCTAAAGATTTGGCGACATTATTTATATGGCGTACGCTGCGAGGTTTTTACGGATCACAAAAATCTAAAATATATATATTCTCAGAAGGATTTGAACCTTCGACAGCGTAGTTAAATTGTTATTTGATACGGGAGCAAGCCATTCCTTTATTTCTACCACAATATTGAATGCAATTGCGGCAAAACCATATCGGGTACAAGAGGTTTTGCACGTTACGTTACCAAATAACCAGATACTTACTGCACAACAACGAGTAATCATTACGTTTGCCCTGAATGATAAGTCATTTACAACGGACTTAGTGGTTCTTCCCTTGACCGAGTTCGATATTATTCTGGGCATGGACTGGTTAACCCAACAGGAGGCAGTGATTGACTGTAAGACCAAAGAAGTATCGGTAAAGTGTGCAGATCAAAGCAGAATTACGTATCGAGGATTATGTGAAGTGTCGAAAATGTTAATTTCTGCAATGAAAACGCTTTCACAAATCCGGAAGGGCGCTCAAGCTATTCTGGTAATGGTGAAAGGACCTCCAGAAGAAAAGAAAGACATTACGACAATTCCAGTCGTATGTGAATTTCAAGAGTTATTCCCGGAAGAGTTGGTTGGACTCCCTCCAAAGAGAGAAATTGAATTTGAAATCAACCTCGAGCAAGGGGCTAGACCGGTGACAAAGTCACCATATCGTATGACGCCAAAAGAATTGGCAGAATTGAAAGTGCAGCTACAAGATTTGATTGATAAAAATTTCATTCGCCCAAGTTCCTCTCCGTGGGGTGCCCCCGTATTGTTTGTAAAGAAGAAAGAAGGAACGTTACGCCTGTGCGTCGATTATCGTGAACTCAATAAGTTGACTGTGAAGAATAAATATCCTCTTCCTCGTATCGAGGATTTATTCGACCAACTTGTCAATGCTATAGTGTTCTCTAAGTTGGATTTGCGATCTGGTTACCACCAGCTAAGGATAAAAGAAGAAGATATTTTCAAAACTGCGTTCAGTAACAGATATGGTCATTATGAGTTTATGGTTATGCCGTTTAGGCTAACCAATGCACCAACAGCATTTATGGATCTGATGAATCGGGTCTTTAAAGATTATCTGGACCAATTCGTGATTGTGTTCATTGACGATATCCTGATTTATTCCCCGTCAGACGAAGAACATGCTTGACATTTGCGATTGGCCTTACAAACATTGAAAGAACATCAACTGTATGTCAAATTTTCAAAATGTGAATTTTGGTTGAGAGAAGTGTCCTTTCTTGGACACGTGATAACGGAACAGGGTTTGGCAGTAGACCCCGCAAAGATTGAATCTATCCTCAGTTGGCCGCAACCGACAACAGTGACGGAAGTACGGAGTTTCCTGGGTTTGGCAGGATACTATCGACGTTTTGTAAAGAACTTTTCAAAGATCTCTTTACCGTTGACCCAGCTAACCAGGAAGAATATGTCGTTTTATTGGTCAAATGACTGTCAGATCGCATTTGACATCTTAAAAGAAAAACTGACTACAGCGCCGATTTTAACTATGCCGTCAGGTACGGAAGGGTTTCAGATTTATAGTGATGCTTCGTACAAAGGCTTGGGTTGTGTATTGATGCAGCACGGAAAAGTAATTGCATATGCTTCCCGACAGTTGAAAGATGCTGAGAAGAATTACCCAGTCCATGATTTAGAACTGGCTGCCGTGATTTTTGCCCTAAAGATTTGGCGACATTATTTATATGGCGTACGCTGCGAGGTTTTTACGGATCACAAAAATCTAAAATATATATATTCTCAGAAGGATTTGAACCTTCGACAGCGTCGTTGGTTAGAATTTATCAAAGATTACGATGTCGATATGCAGTACCACCCTGGCAAAGCAAATGTAGTTGATGATGCCTTAAGCCGCAAGAACACAGTTGGATTATCTGTTTTATCTGGTTATGAAGTACAATTAGTATATGAGTTGGAAAAGATGCAAATCACTGTACTCCTTACACTGGAAAGCAAGCGAGCCCAGTTGTCTCAATTACAAATCAGATATACATTGAAAGATATGATTAAAGAAGCTTTGCCAAAGGATCCGTTTCTCGCTGAATTGCAAAAGAAAGTAAAGAATGGAGAGACTGGTGAGTTACAGAATGGACTATTACTTATGAACGAGCGATTGTGTGTCCCGAATGTGAACAACATACGAAAAGATATTCTATATGAGGCACATAACACACCGTATTCAATTCACCCAGGACGAACAAAGATGCATCATGAACTGAAGGAGGATTTCTGGTGGCCTGGTATGAAAAAGGACGTAATAGCGTATATTGCGTCCTGCCACACATGTCAACTGGTGAAAGCAGAACACCAGAAACCTGGAGGATATTTGCATTCCTTACCCATACCAGAATGGAAGTGGGAAGACATTGCGATGGATTTTGTTTTCGGTCTTCCTCGCAGCAAATTGGGGCATGATGGTATTTGGGTAATTATTGATCGCTTAACGAAGAGCGCACATTTTATTCCCGTGCGACAGGAAGGACCACCTGAAAAGTTAAATGATCTGTACATAGATGTTATTGTAAAATTGCATGGGATTCCACGCTCCATTATTTCTGACCGCGACGGTCGATTCACATCGGGAAACTGGAGATATATTCACAAACGTTTGGGGACAAAGTTATTGTTCAGCACAACATTCCATCCCCAAACAGATGGACAGTCAGAGCGAACAATACAGTTCTTAGAAGATTTACTGCGTATGGTTGTATTGGATTTAAAAGGCTCCTGGGAAAAGTATCTGACCTTGGTAGAGTTTGCGTATAATAACAGCTACCAATCGTCTATCCAGATGACACCCTTTGAAGCATTGTATGGCCGACGTTGTCGAACACCATTAAGTTGGGCTGACGAGGGGGAGCGAACACTGTATAACCGGGAGAAAATTGATAAATGACATGAAAAAGTAAAGCTGATACAACAACGAATGAAGGTAGCGCAAGATCGGCAACAAAAATACTATAATGCCCGTCATCGTCTTGTGCAATTTCAAGTCGGTGACCAGGTATGTTTGAAAATCAGACCGTTCAAAGCAGTTACACGTTTCTGACGGCTTGAGAAATTGAGTCCGCGTTATGTCAGACCTTTTTCAGTCGTTGAGCGGGTAGGTGATGTGGCTTACCGCTTGGAGCTACCAACAGAGTTGCAAAGATGCATCATGTATTTCATGTGTCAGCATTACGAAAGTATGTTCGTGACCCTGAAACGATTGTTGCAACCACAGATATACAAATTGAACCATACCTCTCTAGCCCGACGGAACCATATCAGATAATAGATCGACAAAGCAAACAGTTAAGAAATCGAGACGTGACGTTTGTGCTAGTTTGGTGGAAGGGTCACCCTAGACACGAAGCGACGTGGGAACGTGAAGATGCAATGCGAAATCTTTTTCCTGTACTGTTTGATAATATGGAAGAATGATTTTCGGGGACGAAAATTATTTAAGGAGGGGAGAATTGTGATGCACACCTTTTTGGTATGTACTATTATGTTATGTTTGCAGTAAATAATCACTTATATGATAATGTGTAACGAAATTGAATTTATTACAGGTAACGTCCCCGATGATGAAAAGAGAGGTAAGCAGTATTGAATCGGCGTCGCCATGAGCTGTGAATCGGCGTCGCCATGAGCTATGATTCGGCGTCGTGCGAGTTCTTACTCTGAATATGTTATGCTATGTGTTACGAGTTACTGCATATTGTTGTATGTATCACATTTTAAATATGTTGCTCTTATGATGTGGACGACACATAATATTGTCGCATGACTTGTTGTAAATTTAAAAGTATGGCTGGTTGGCTTGATTTGCTAGTGCTGCGGGTTTAATCCTATGTGGTAATGTTATAAATGGGTTGGCTGGTTGGTGCTTTTGAGCTGGGTTGGCTGGTTGGTGCTTTTGAGCTGGGTTGGCTGGTTGGTGTTTTTGGGCTGGGTTGGCTGTGTGGCTGGGTTAACTGGTTCGGACTCTTTTATAAGGGCTTCAGCGGTGGTTTTTCTGAATATCTTTCGATCCCTGCTCTTATTCGGCATTCGCGCATTTTCTCTGCAGCCCGACGAAACCCGATAGCTAGGGTTTGGTGGTTTCTCCTTCCCGTCGCCTGGTATGGTGAAATCTTCTGCTCCTTTCTTCTCTTCTACGTGTATGAGCTCTAAACGCCTCTTCTTTAGCTTACTCTGGGAAGTTTGGAGCTTTCTTGGCTTTGGTGGGAGAACTTTCAAGTTTCTTTGGACTAGGTACTTGCTTCCTTTCATGCTTTTCTTTTACTTGAGGCTGGATTTAAGTGTTTTAGTTGTTGTGGCCGGTTGTACGCTTGTGGGCTGCTGTTTTTGGAGTTGTGCCCTAGTTATTTCTGTTCTGGACTGTTGGCCGGCTGGTTGTTTTGCTGTCTTCTCTAGACTATTGGCCGGCTGGGTAGTTTTTTTTTCTATGTTTTATATGGCCTGTTTTATGATGGCTGCTGTTTGTGGATGACAGCTGGACTATAGGCCGGCTGTGCCCTAGTTTGACTACTGTTTTGCACTTGTTAGCCGGCTGGTTTGGACTGTGGTTGTGGGCTGTTTGGACTGTGTTTGTGGGCTGTTTTTGTGGGCTGTCATGTGAACTGTTTGTGTGGGCTGTGTAGTATAATATTTTTTGGGTTATGCTGCATGTTTGAGTGGCCAGCTATATGAAATTTTTATGCGTTGGCTTGAATGCGTCGTGTCGATGTGTGAGCTGCAACCTCGTGAAATAAATGTTGTTGCCTTATACATGTACAAATATTGCGAAGGATGACATCTCCAAGTCGACGCGGCGTCTATCCGAGACGGGGCAAGGAAAAGGAACGAGCCGCGGTGAGAATTTCTCTTTTTAATGTATGCTTGTGCTTTACCTAAATATTTCACTGCTATAATGAAACTGCTCTATACCATCACTATATATATTGCGAATGCTATGAATGGCCTCATTTAGAGGCAATCAAGCAAGAAAATATTCTAAGGGGAATAAATAAAATAAAGAACTCATCATACATAATCTAATGTGTCGACACATGGAACTATTAAGGGTAATATAAAATGAAGAATATTGATGTTGTGTACTGAATTACCAGGCCAGTCGAGCCGAAAGGCATAAACGCGTGTTGTACGTACTGGTCTGGAGACTGATGACCCCAAAGGGGTCGGGCCCAAAGACTGAAATATGGAATACTGAGACTGATATAGATTCATTGAATTACCCTTAATAGTACCTAGATGAAAAGAAATACAAGCATAAAAAAAAAAATATTGTTGTATAGCTTGACTGTAGCAGATGTTTATTGTTGACTGTTTATGATTTTTTTATAGCCATACTGAAACACTATTGTTAGTTGCTTCTATTAATTTGACTGCAAGACAAATTACAGAACATGCTCTAAATTATGTCATGAATGAAATGAACTGTTCTATATTAGCTTATTGAATTACAACAGTACTTAATTCTTATTATAAAACTATTACTGTACAGCAGATTAAAAAGGTAAATTTTCACTTAGTCTTATACAAGACTAACGGTTGTATTCTCTAAATTTTTAGGAACCGGAAAGACAGCGACCGGTCGTCATTAGAGCGCAGGTAGAAATTTACTGCTTTATTGTCTTTCTGTATTTGTATATAGAATGTTATGTAGCTGATGTTTCAGGCACGTACTCGTTATGAAATGCATATGTATATTTTCGCTGTACTTGATTATATATGCCATTAGAGATATTGTTAAATGTGGCGGACAAGCGGGCCGTTACATCAGGATAATATGAATAAGGGCAAAGCTGCTGTGAGTATTTTATTTCTTTAATTATGTTTATTCAAGTATTTTCATTTTCTGTTTTTATTTAAAAGACACTGCCTGTGCATATGAGTTTAACTCAATGATATATCACTAAGATATAAGCGTGGGTGAGAGAAAATAAAAGCGTGCGGATTGAAAAACACTTTTTGTTTTATATAACAATACGTTAAGAATAGAATAATAAAATTCGGCATAAGTAAATGCAAAAGTTTCGAATCTTATGATGTAGAAGGGATCTACGGAAGGATTCACCAGTAGAGGTGAGCCTACAGAAAGCCCTTAAGTGGGAAGCCCTTAAGTGGGTGTAGGCAAAAGATGCATAACCAGAACATTTCCTATTTTGATGTAACTAAAATACATAGTGCTTAAGGGTTAGCATTATGATATATATATACTATCGAAATTATAATTTATTGAAATGTATGCATATTGTTATCTCCCATTTCCTGCATGTATAACTATTTCACGAAATACTGTTTTCACATAATCATAATTTTCATGACTAACCCAGAGTGGACATTTCTTTTTAGGAGAAAGGAGCTACGCCAAGTGCACCCCGCAAGATCACTGCAGAAGATTTGGCTAAGGTAATCATAGACGCCCAGAAGTGGCACCGAGCCCTTTGCCTCGATGATTCTTGTGTGTTTTGTAACCAGTAACTACTCCTATATTTGTCATGTATCTAAAAAAATGCCTTGTATGTATCAATTAATGGAATAAAATCTTTGTGTAATGCTTTTGTACTCTGAATTTGAAATGTGTTGCGACCATATATTGAAACTCACGCTCGATTCTCGAATCATTTGGGAAGCCTGATAGTTTGGGTCTTCACAATTTCGTCATCTCCACCCGCTCTCGTCGACGTGATCGGCTTATGCATCCGTCGATCGGAGCGACTCTGTTGCCCTTATCGCTGGTTGCTGCCGCATCCTCCCGCCGAACTCAATTGCGTCTCCACCTCAATTGCTGGTTGCCGCCGCTTCCTCCCGTCGAACTTAACTCGATCGACGACATTTCCGGATGTTGTTGGCCTGTTGCCTCGTCGATCCTATCTCCCGCCTTCTATCGGCGATCTAGTGAAGACGATTCCAGCCGCTGTCTTTCGTGCTACAGACGATCCCAGCCACTTCCTGCAGCTGCCCTAATTTTTCTGATGATTCCGGATGACTCTAACATCCCCGATTTGGATTTCTATCATTTCCGGCGGCTGCCTCCCCTTCTGGGTTGCTGATCTCTTGCCGATGTTACATTGTTATGGTGTCTTTTTTGTAATTTTGTGTTTTTTTATTATATTTGCTTTCTTTTGTTATGTTTATATGGACGCGTGTCCCATGTGAGGGGATTGTTTGGGATGAGGGTGACTCAGATGATCTTTCTCGACTTTCGCCTTCGTTCCACACGACCTCTAGGCTTATGCCTTATGTTGTTTGTGTCTCCCCATATTTCTTTCGTTTGATTGTGTGGTGGGAGACGATTGATGTTGGTGTTTTAATCTCAGCTGTTTGTGTCGTGTGAGACCGTGTCGTACGAGACTGTGTCGTGAGGGACTGCCCTTTGTGCGGATTATCCCCGATCACTCGTTTGATGATGTGTTCCACATCTTTCGTGAGGTTGCACATCTTTCGTGAGGGACTGTGTCGTGAGGGACCACCCTTTGTGCGAATTATCCCCGTCAGATTATCCCCGACGGATTAACCTCGATCATTCGTTTGATGATGTGTTCCATATCTTTCGTTCTCCTTCGCATGTTGTGTGTAGGTGATGTTGGTTGATCGATTTCCAGCAAGTCCAGGTCAATTGTGGGTCCTACGTCGTGTGTGAGTCAGCGTCGTGTGTGGCTATGTCCCCAGCTTGATTCCCCGATTTGGAATTTCCCATGGTGGCTCGTCCGATGTTTGTCCCGCATCGTCTACCTCCATTGTCGTTATTTGATGTGTCCAAGCTGAAGGTTCCCCCTTCAACTTGAGGGGGAGTGTTAGAATTATTGAGTCAATGTCGGTCTAGTTGAGACTTTATGTGTATTTGGGTTAAGTCCCACATTGTTGTTTTAATTTTAAGATTCCATGTAAGTCCTATTTAATGCCCCAATGTGAGATGAATGAATAGATCAATCTAGTTTTTCCTTTTCTTCTTTCCAACAAAGCAATATATGCCTCAAGGGCTATTGTATTAAACATTTGTGATGGGAGATAATTTACATTAATTCTAGTTTCATTTTAATTTAAGACTCGATGTTCATGGCTCAACAACATAGAAAGTATTGTTAAAACTTACTCTGGCTAAGTTTGCATTCATTTTAACCATCCTTATGTTTGTAAATCTTAAGTCACTCCAAATTTAAGTGATATATTGCCTCACAATATTATGAGCAAATCTTACATAATAAAAAAGGGCAGCATGGTGCACAAAGCATCCCCACGAAGCAAGGGTCTAGGGAAGGATCCCGCCACAAGGGTGAAATGTAGGCAAATCTTAACCTGCATTTTTGAAAGAGGCTACTTCCAGGACTTGAACCCGTGACCTCAAGATCACACGACGACACCTCAACCGGTACACCAACGCTCCTTTTATTACATAATAGAACTTGGTAAATTTTTATTGATAATACCATAAAAAACATTAACCATTTATCCGTTGTTTTCAACAAATTATTAATAAATCACCGGCAGAATAATTTTGGATATATAATAGACGTGCACATGTGTCTACCTTAATTCATCATTTCCTTCCTAAGAATATTCTTTTTTTTTCAAACATTGGCCTTCATTGAAGATTTTCACGCATAAGAAAAATAATTAGCTGGATAGATGAAGAAAACCAGTGCCGTGAATCTCATGTGATAAAGCAACAAGCGTGTTTGGATGAAATCTGAGTTCTTTTGTAATATAATTAGGGTATTGGATAGTATTTCAATGATTTTTAACTATGATTGGACAATTGAAATTGTAGGAACCAAAGGGGAAATCAAAACTACACCATAGGGACTAAAGGATGATTTACCCTATTAATCATTGTCGGATGGGCTTTAATTCCTAGTAAGACTACAACGTTGAAGTTTGCATGAGTCCTTGAGATATATACATAGAAAAGCTTTTCAGACTAACAATCTTAAACTTTGCGAAATACAGACTATAAAATGCATCATATTATTAGTTATTTTCCTATAGAGACCCCCAAAATGCAGGAAGAGAGGAAGCAAAAGGGTCCCAAAGTTCAGAGTTTTTGCACCTTATAACAGATCAGTATCTTCTGGATCACCTTCGGCATCTTCAACTTCATTTTCTTCATCTTCCTCAACAGCATCTGGATCTATACCCTGCATAAACAAGTGCTAGCATTTTCTTGATATCGAGTTGAAATGCTTTACTCATGAACATAATAACATGCTAGGCATGGTTAGAACAATGGAAAGCTGCATGATTCACCTTCATTTGTTTCTCCAGGCGTTCAAGACCCTTTTTAGCTGAATTATTTTGTGGGTTAATCCTGAGATATAATAAAAATATTCTGATAAAAATGCACATTCTGATAAAAATGCATATTTTAAAATGCACATTTAAAAATATTCTGTATATATATTGAGAGCAAAAAAGTAGATAACAGTTCTATTATTAGTTGATGCACTTTTATCCAATTGCATGGTTACCAGCTTATGAAGCTTCTACAAAGAAATAATTCTAATATATAAAACCATGTTTTTTTGCACAACAAAATGACAAAAACAGAACATTTTCCAATTTTCGTTTTATCACCATTAAAATGGCTAGATCTTAATAAAGTATGGCTTGACCAAATGTACATGTATTATAACAGTTTTTTCTCAGAATTCAAACTTAAAAATTTGGTTGACTTGTTATACTAAGCAAAGGAATTTGATATTTTTAATATAATATAATGTGCTAATTTACTAATGCAAATAGAATGTGGTAATTGTTTGGGATTCGTTGGTGTCATTATTATTAGCATCCAGAGTTATTTTGAAAGTTGCGTCCTCTATTTCATGTCGGTTTGGTAATTAGTCCAAGTCATCTAATTCTATATATAGATCCCTTGGGTCATGAATGGAACCGTCCAAGAATTAATCTATTCTCCCTTGTCTTGTTTACGAGATTTTGGTAGCTCTCTACACCCGAGCAAGCCCCGCCTAGGTAGTCCCGGTTCCGGCTCCAATAGTATCCCCTCTTCCTCCAACTAGTACTGTAACGCCTCCATTCGTCATATGGAATACAACGGCGGGTCCGGCTGGGGCCCCACGCCATATTTCACAGACAAACGGCGAAATTACGTATGAATATCAAAATCACATTCTACTCGCATCCTAACTCAGAACATTATAGCGCAAGCATTTTAAGTTGCAAGAACTCATCACAGTGAATGTCCACTAAATATATAAACCATACATTTATATATCACCAGGAATGTATACAAATACACACCAGGAATGTATACAAATACACAACTCTCATGGTCTTAAGGCCTTACAAGTTTCTCTTTACAAATATAGCTTCATACATCGGCACGCAGGCCAGCCACACATGAAATCCAAGAATTCGCATGGCCTTCAAGGGCCTTTGAGCTTCCATCCATTCAATCCAATCCAGCTTGTCAGCACCTGCAATTGGCCATCCACCCCAAGAGTGATAAACAAAGCAACGGTCAGCACTAGCTGACCAATTATAACGACTCTACCCCTTACCCGGGGCAGTGGTTCCTTCCCTGTATGCATCGTCATCACAATATATATGCATCACAACAAGTATTACAACAGTATCACAAACGCCGGCTTCCGCCAGACGCTCATTGCACTCAGGGCACATTATTGGTGTACCGGATATACCAGTTGTCCACCACCGATCAGAGGTTTTTAACATGTTGGTTGGCCGGTCCTAGTCCACCAACACGCATGCTGGCGACATTCCGCCCATCCCACTCAGAGGTGCTAACCCACGACAAACTTGAGCATTTAGATCGACCCACCATTGTGGTGCAGCAAGCCGAGTCGGGGCCTCATCCGCCCAAGCCTTGCCACCAATCGATCTCCCACAACACAGGTACATGTCAGCCATTTCCCGTTGCTCAATTCATCAATAGCACAGATCTTGACGCGGGTCGGTCTTCCCTTTCCTGCTTCGCACACAGCTCTCACAGAGCCGCTTTCCAATCCATCCAATTCCACACACCCAATACAAGGGCTCATACCAAGCTTTTCAAGGATTCACCATTCACAAGCATCCATACAGTACACGGAGTCTTCTCCGGTTCACAATATAAACATCACCAATCCAGACTAACCGTCCGGATGAGCTTCACACAGCATGTCTACGCCGTACTGCCTATTTCCGGCTCTAAATGCCGACTCAACCTGGAATCACTTACGTTTTCCACCGCTTGGTGGAGGATCCCATGCTTATGCATAAAGAAAGGACTTCACTTGTCCAAGAAGAAGATCGTTACCCTTGACGATCGCTTTGGAGTCATGATCTAGCCGGATGGAAATCACCATCACGGCTTTGCCTCCACGAATCTGAACTCGGCTCTCGATTCGGCACGCTAACGATCCTCCGGCAGCCGGTCCTTCTCCTTCCTCCTCCTTGCTCTCCCTTCTCTCTAGCTCTCCTTTAGAAATAGAATGGCCAAAGATGAATGAAGCTTATCCATCCACTCTCAGCCTTATAACAGCAGGGAAAGGCCTGGACCCTTGGATCCTAGATGAAGGAGATGAACGGCTACAAAATTCCCGAAAAATGGCTATTTCGGGTCTGACACGCCCTGTGACACACCCGTGTCACAGACCGTGTCCCTTAAGCGGCGCATGAACCGCCTTATCCAGAACAGGACACGACCATGTGATACGCCCGTGTCACATGGCTGACAGGCCCGTATCACATGGCTGACACGCCCGTGTCTAGCTCTCGAGACCCCATCGAGACCTACTCGAGACAACTACTCGAGTAGTTGGACAGGACACGCCCGTGTCACATGGCTGACACGCCCGTGTCCCACCCGAGCGCCTTACTCAAGACATTTGAACCTACTCGAGACACCCCCTCGAGACCCACTCGAGTAGAGCAAGACACGGCCATGTGACACGCCCGTGTCACAGGCCGTGTGCCCTCTCTCTCGAGAATTCGTCGAGCGCAGCTACTCGAGTGAAGTTCGTCGAACACGCCTCAGACACGCCCTCGGACACGCCCGTGTCACAGGGCGTGTTCCCTGTCGAAAACTTCGTCGAGTGCATTTCGTCGAGCACACGACAAGCTGCTCAACCCGAGCAGGACACGCCTTGGGACACGCCCGTGTCCCAGGCCGTGTCACCCAGCCTGAACCCAAATTTGGGATTTGGGGTGTTACAAGTACTCTGACGAGCACACAACAACTTGGTATCAGAGTTATTCCATCCTCCATCTTCACCACACGCCACCGGTAAAACCTCGGCCATTTTTCCTTTGAGACGTGAAACCACATTTTCCTGACAAGCCCCTACCGTTCAATCCACTCCTTCGTCTCCACGTCGTCTGCAACAACGATCGGATCGTCTCCAACAACTGTGCAACCGGAAGCTAACGTCAACTTGCACGCAAAAAACCGCAGGCTTACTGAAGCAGAAACCGTCGACGACCTAGGCTAACTCCGACGAAGCACTCGACGTCTTCGCCTAGCGTGCGGGTTCCCGCAGCTGCACCAGGTCGCGATCCATGCCTTTTTATGCTCGCGGCCACCAGAGATGAGTTGGGCGTCTATTACACTCTCCCACGCTTCCCCAATCCATAACAAATCACATCTTCACTGTCGGGGAAGGAGATCGCCTTCTTCAAGCCCAAAGCCTCTCCTTCGAGGGCATGTCTGCCTCATTTAGCAGCATGCCTTGTCTACATCAAAACAAGCCTGGCCTAGCCGATGTCCCTCGCAAAAGTAGCCTCTTTTTTTGAGCCCTGCACCCACCTTTTAGCGTCTTGGAGCAAATTATTTCCGCCGAAAGAACCACTGCCTAGCTCGAGTTCTTGAGCCCCACGTCAGAAGCAGAACACGACATCCCTAATTCAGTTGGCTAGACAGCAGGCTGCAGTATCATTTCATCAAAGGGGACAAATTAATTAATTTGCATTAAAATTAATTGATTAATTACCTACTCCGGCATGGCTGAATTAATGTAATTAATTATTTTTAAGCTCTCTTGTTCTCTTGCAATACTCATGGATGCAAACAACAACTTCCAAATACTTGGCGCACAAATAATTGTGCTGTTAGAGAAGTATGGGGAACACCTCAAGGCCGCACAACTACGAGAAAAAAACTATGCCACAACGGCCAATCGAGACGCATGAGTCCTGCAACAATAGCCCGCCTTTGGTAACCGAGGCGCCGAGCACATCACGGTGTCATGCGGGTCCTGTCGTCCTCCTGGTAGCCTCTGCTTCGCCCCAAATCTCTGTCGAGTCCATCCAGTGCCCTCCGCTCCAGTTGTCTGTTTGGCCAACACCTCTGGTGTCATTCCTTACGGTGACCGTTCCTAGGCCGGAACCACCCCTTTTGATCGTCGCGACTCACATTCAGAAAGCACACTTGCCTCGCCTCCAATCATTATGCATGACAGTGTCTCCTCATCTAGTGCCCCCGCCACGCCAGATCTCTACAACCCTTTGTGACATCTGTGAGCACGATACCAACATACCACTTGATGTAGTTTTCTCTACAGTGACGCATTAACATGCTCAATTTGAAGAAAGGGAGAGATGCTATGGGCTTCGTTGATGTCAATATTAGGTGTTGTTATTATTAGGTGTCATTATTATTAGATGTCGATCTTTAGAGTTATTATCATTGAAGAAAAGAGATTATTGGTGTAAAATGAACTTTGAAATAAGAACTCAGTAATTAGATTGAAATAATTCAAAACTGTTAGAAGATAGTAGAAAGTTATGTAAAAACTCATTGTAATTGTGGCTCATTTATGAGCCCAAGTTTGTCTTAGGCTTAGTCTCACATTGTATTCTTGAGATTTCTCTCTTCCTCTCTACCTATATATTTGTACAAATGCTTAAAGTTTATACAAGAAATACAGCCTACAAGGTTCTTTGCTTCTTTTTCAACATGGTATCAGAGGAAAACGGTCCAACCTGTCCGTTTCTGTCTGCCGGGTCCTCCTGATTAACCGGGCGGCCTCCTCTGGTTTCTAACCGCGGCTTCCCGCGCGGTTAGTTTTTTTTTCTATCCACTTCTCTTGCCCTCTCTCAAGTTTCCTCCTCTTCTTCCCCCTTCCCGTCATTCCCTTTTATAGACCTCTCGGTCAGTGGGCCCTCTTGTTCTCCTAACCGGACGGTCTCCTCCTGACTTCTTGCAACTTCCCTTTCTGCTGTTTCTTCCTGCCTTCTCGCACCGCATCTTGGTCGTGGCATTCTCCTGTGCCGCTGGTGTGCTCATCGTGACCGTGCGGTCTACTTTGCTTCAATCTCTCTGGCTCCCCTTCCCGCTGTTGCTCCCTACCCGCCGCGACATCTCTTCTCGCGCCGCGGGCTCTTCCCGCTACGAACAGGCTCCCTTCCTGCTGTTGTCTCTCGAAGGCGATCTCTTCTTCTCGCTGCATCTTTCCAAATCGCTGCGAGCACCGCATCCTGGTCGCGGCACCTTTCTGTGTCGCTGGTGTTCTTGCCGAGACTGTGCGGTTTCCCTTGCTTAAGTCGTTGCGGCTTCCCTCGCTTAAGGCGCTGCTGCTTTCCTTCTCGCTGCTGTTTCTTTCTGGTCTCTGCGGGCTTCTCGCACGGCCTTCTCTTACACCGCTGCGGCTTCTCTACCCGCCGCGGGCTCTGCATCTTGGTTGCGGTCTCTTGCCGCTGGTGTGCTGACATCGAGACCGTGCGCCTTCTCTTCCTCTCCTCCGCCCGCTTTCTTCAGGTTGTGGGTTGCCTCTCTTAGCCGCTGCGGCCTCTCGATCCGCTGCGGGCTCCGCATCTTGGTTGCGGTCTCTTGCCGCTAGTGTGTTGCCACTGAGACCGTGCGGCTTCTCTTCCTCTCCGCCCGCCTTCTTCAGGTTGTGGATTGCCTCTCTTAGCTGTTGCGGCCTCTCTATCCGCTGCGGGTTCCGCATCTTGGTCGCGGCCTCTTGCCGCAAGTGTAGTGACACCGAGACTGTGTGATTAGTTCGGTCCGTTGCAGTTTCCCTTCTGCTGCTGTCATCTGTCCGCTGCGGCTAGCTTCTTCCTGCGACTTCATGGATTCTACCACTGCCTCCGGCGAGTCCGCCGGTGCTTCATCTCTGCCCCCTCGGGCTGCTTCCTCTGCTACTGAACCTCGGGCCGCATGAACTCAGGATTACCACTATATTTCTCTCTGGCAAAAGGAACTTTGTGGAATGGGTTCATTCAGTTCGTCGGGTGCTCCAGACAAAAGGACTGCTTCATCACTTGACCCGAGCTACTCCTACCGTTCCTACTGACGAGTGGCTTTGTGATGACGGCCGTGTGCAATCCTGGCTTCTCAACTCCATGGATACTGAGCCATACAGGATGACCATGTATCATGATACGGCTAAGTCTATGTGGGAGGAACTCCACTCCTTTTATTCTGGCCAAAACAACCTCCATCATTTGTTTGACATCATCACTGATCTTCAATCCCTTGATCCCAGAATACCTGGTGATATGACTTCCTTCGTTGTCAAGGCCAAGACACTTGTTGAGGCATGGATACAACACCAGCCTCCTACTGATTTGGTTGCTCAACGGGCACAAAAAGAAGCTGTCGGGATTGCCATGATGATGGCAAGGGTTACTTCGCATCTGCACAGTGTTCGAGCTCAGATACTCTCCTCTGCCACTACTCCCTCTCTCTGATATCTGCTCCATGCTTTTGAAGGTCACTCCGGCACCCGAGGCTCCTCTGCCTCCCTCTCCAGCTCTTCTCCAGTTACCTTCACCACATCCCTCCACTCGTGGTACATCGACCCGCGGGGGTCGCCATTCGTCTCGGGGACGAGGACGTACTGGAAATCCCCTTAAATGCACTTTCTGCGGTCGGGAAAATCATCTGGAGGCTACCTGCTATCGTAAGCATGGTCTGCCACCCCACATTGCTGCTTCTACGAAGGCCGAGTCTCTGCCCTTGGCTTCTCCTTCGACTTCCTCAAATGCTCAGTCTGACATTGATGCTCTTCGCACCCAGCTCCAGCAACTCCAAGGGGTGATTGCTCGCTCCTCGGGCTCCGTGGCTTTCATCGCCAATGAAGGTATAACCTGTCTATCTCAGAGTTCCCACTGGATTGTGGACTCTGGTGCCACCCACCATATTACTTGCCAGAAGTCGCCGCAATACTTGGTCGCTCCTTATCCCAAGTTCATTACTGTTGTCAATGGTGACTCCACCCCTGTCTCAGGAGCTGCTGATATCCATCTCACACCCCACCTCTCCTTAACCTCGGTTCTTCATGTTCCAAGCTCCCCGTTCAACTTGCTTTCTATTAGCCGACTTACACAGGATCTTGATTACCATGTTACATTCTCACAATCTTCTTTTGTTGTGTAGGATCGGCGAACGCGGAATATTATTGGTATCTGACGGCTCTCTTATGGGATCTATCTTCTTGATGTCCTTCCATCTACCCTTTTTGTCGTCTCTTCAGTTGAGTGGCATCGTCGGCTTGGACATGCTCCCCTCCAGATTCTAAAACAAGCTCTTCCGGATGTCTCCTTGAATGAGTTTTCTTGTGAGTCATGTATCTTTGGTAAATACAATCGAGTTTCTTTTAGTCCGGTCTGTAATCGGAGTAGCACTCCTTTATCCATTGTCCATTCTGATATTTGGGGCTCTTATAAAGTCCATAGTGTATTTGGGTATCGCTACTTTGTTACCTTTATTGACGATTACTCTCGTGTGACATGGTTATATATACTGCGGGATCGTATCAAACTCACTTCTATATTCTGTACGTTCATTACTGAACTTCGAACTCAGTTTTCTTCCCCGCTTAAAATTATCCGCACTGACAATGCGCGGGAATATACGAGCCGAATGTTCGCCTCACTTTGTGTTGAATTTGGCATTATACATCAAACATCTTGTGCTTACACTCCTCAGCAAAATGGTGTTGCTGAGCGCAAAAATCGACATCTTCTTGACGTTGTCCGCTCCTTAATGCTCCAGATGCAGGTACCCATCGAATACTAAAACTTTGCAGTTTCAGCTGTGTGTCATCTCATAAATCGTCTGCCTTCCTTCGTTCTCAACTTCGTCACTCCGTTTAGCCTCCTCTTTACTTCTCAATCTCAGTTTCCTCTCCCACCTTGGGTGTTTGAGTGTGTTTGCTATGTCCATAACCTTGGTCCACCTACAAATAAATTTGCCCCCCGTGAAACCAAGTGTATGTTCGTAGAGTACTCTCGCACTCAAAAAGGGTATGTGTTACTCTCCTGTCGACCGGAAATTGGTTGTCCGCTGATGTTACTTTTTTGGAAGACCAACCCTTTATGTCATCCACTTCAGTACCTCCTTGTGAACACCCTGTGCCTCATCCTGCTATCCCAGTCACGACTTCTCTATCTCCTCTTCTTCCAACACCCCACGTGGAACCACTAGCCCCAAACCACCAGCACCAAAACCCCCTCTCATCCGTGTCTACACTCGCCGTAGTATGAACTTTGGAGCCCAGCCACTGCTACCGTCTACCAGTACTATCTCATGGTCAACTGATCCTGCCCCCGCCTCTACGGCTCATCCTCTGGCCAACTATATTTCCCTACATTGGCTCTCTTCTCCTAAGCTAAAATTTGCTCTTGCTCTTTCCTCTATTTCTCTGCCTAACACTGTGCAGGAGGCTCTTCAACACCCTGGGTGGCGTGCAGTAATGGAAGCTGAGATGACAGCCCTTTGGGCTAATCATACTTGGGATTTGGTACCTCTTCCGTCTGCCCAATCCCGCGTTAGCTGTAAATGGATCTTTGCCATTAAACATGCTCCGGATGGGACTATCGATCGCCTCAAAGCCCGTTTGGTGGCACGTGGGTTCACTCAGCAGCAGGGCTTGGACTAAGAGGAGACTTTCTCCCCTGTCGCCACACTAAATTCTGTTTGGGTACTTATCTCTCTTGCTGTTCACCGCCGCTGGCCACTACATCAACTGGACATTAAAAATGCCTTTCTTAATGGGGATCTCCAAGAGACAGTTTTCATGCACCAACCTCCCGGGTTTGAGACCACAAGGGAGTCTGGGGTGTGCCGACTGTGTAAAGCTATCTATGGTCTCAAACAGTCCCTTCGAGCTTGGTTTGAAAAATTTAGCAAGGCTGTTCATGATATTGGCTTTCAGCGAAGCTCGGCTGACTTCTCTCTTTTTACCCGTCATCGATCAACAGGGATGGTAATTCTCTTAATCTATGTGGATGATATTTTGATAACTGGCGATGACTCTACCAGGATACAACAGATCAAACAACACTTAAACTCTGTCTTCCAAACAAAAGATCTGGGAAACCTTTGGTACTTCCTTGTACTTGAGGTTGCTCGAAGACCTGATGGCCTGGTCCTATCTCAACGAAAGTATTGTCTTGACCTTCTTCAGGATGCTGGTTATTCCGGATGTAAACCCGCGGAAACACCTATGGATGTCAACCATAAGCTAAGTGCTAATGGAACCGAATCAGATTCTCTACTTACAAATCCTAAATATTATCGGCGTCTTGTGGGAAAATTGATATACCTAACAGTTACCAGACCCGATATCTCTTTTGCTGTTGGAGTGGTTAGTCGGTTTATGAATTCACCAAGAATATCTCATCTACAGGCTGTCGAACGCATCCTCAGGTACTTGAAAGCTTCCCCAGGACGAGGGTTGGTATACAAACCATCCTCCTCTTTATCCCTTGTTACGTACATTGATGCTGATTATGCGGGCTCGCTTGACGATCGACGATCCACCACTGGTTTCTGTACCTACTTTGGAGGAAATCTCATCACATAGCGCAGCAAGAAGCAATCGGTTGTTGCTCGCTCTTCTGCTGAAGCTAAGTATCGTGCTATGGCTGTTGTCACGTCTGAACTTACCTGGTTAGAGAGCCTTCTCTGTGATTTGGGTGTCAAACTCTTCTCACATGCTACTCTATTTTGCGATAGTCAGGCTGCTATACATATTGCGAAGAATCCGGTGTTCCATGAGCGAACAAAACACATTGAGGTTGATTGCCACTTTGTCCGGAAGAAGGTCCAACTGAAGAAACTTGAATTGGAACATGTTCCAGCCTCCGAGTAAGTTGCAGACATCTTTACCAAGGCTCTACCTCGGCCATTGTATCAGCAGTTTCTATCCAAGCTTGGTGCTTACGATTTGTATGCTCCAGCTTGTGGGGGAGTGTTAGAAGATAGTAGAAAGTTATGTAAAAGCCAATTGTAATTGTGGCTCATTTATGAGCCCAAGTTTGTCTTACGTTTAGTTCCACATTGTATTCTTGGGATTTCTCTCTTCCTCTCTACCTATATATTTGTAGTCATACTTAAAGTTTATACAAGAAATACAACATATAAGGTTCCTGACTTCCTTTTTCTACAAAAACATATTGGGCTGGTTATGCAGAAATACTATACATGAATAGAGAAAAACCTAGGTACTCAAGAACATACTGATTAAAGAGTAAGAGAACACAATAGTGAGGTACATTTGAGAACTAATTTAATTGATCATTGCAGTCTCACTTACAAATCATAAATTCTCACGGAAACAAGATATTACAAGATAACTTTAAACTAATCTTAATCTAATCATATCATGAAAACAAAATTCAAACAAGTAATTATCCGAAAAGATTATAACTTGTTTAAATGAACCCAATAATTATTCAAGAAACTAATTTCTTATTTAAAATTAAAAAAACCGAAAATTCTAATTTAAAATAAATAAATCAAAAATTTTTTATTTAAAACTAAACAGTAAATGCAAAATAAACTATTCTAATTTTGAACAACACAAATAAAAACTTATTCCTGATTTTTAACAAAAAAAATATAAGGTGTTCTATCATACCTTAATGCTGCTTGAAAATGTGAAAGTGCTTCTGGGAGCATATTTGTTGCTGCAAAAACCTGAGCCAACTTGGTATGTAGAGAATCATCTGCACAATCTTTGATGTACCTCTGGAGAAGAGAGACTGCATCTTTAGTTTTGCCCTCAACTACATGCAATTCAGCCAATGCTAAAGCAGCATCAAGATATCCAGGTTCTAGGCGCAGGGAAGATTCATAAAATTTCTTTGCCTACGTGCAGATTGCAAATTATGAGTTTAGTTTAAAGGAAAACCATGAATTAAATGAATAAATTTCGAAACCATCATAAAAGACTCTAGAAATAAACAAAATTTCAAGTAAATTCCACATAAACGTAAATTTGAGGAAGCATTTTCAAAAGCTTTCCTAAATTTGAATCTGGCTACAAAGGTGTTAAACCGAACTTCTATGATGTAGTTAATTGTGGCGGTTACATTGCAACTTCAATCATTCTCAAAGCGAATTGCCATTTTAGTGAGACTTTCTAATGTCACGGTGCTTACTGCTAATGTATTGATATGATTTAATATTCACTGTTATGTGATGCATGTACAGCATACTCTGTTCAATATATCAATCATTCTCAAACCGAGACTATGTTAGAATATTTTGTTTATAAGAAACAGAAGAAGAAAATATTATATAATTTTTCCTCTTATGATTTTGATAAAACAATAAGCAGAAGAGACAATTGAATAAACATTAAAATGGAAAGAGTCAGAGAACGAAGTCTGATCACTGTGTTGAAAAAGTTACATCACCTTCTGACACAACTTTCAATTCATGCTCACTTGTCCACGGTAGAACACTGGATAAAATCCCAAAAACTCTGACGTGCGGGAACACCGAAGAAGCACATAACACCAAAACTTCCAATTGATGAAGCAAAATCATAAAATTAAAGTAATCATACAAATCGAGAGAGAATATGGGGTAATATTTATGTGTAAATCCAACTGATGAAAAATGGGGAAACACATATTTATAAGCTCTAAGAAACAGTCAAAGAGATTAATATGATCATTAAAGCAAAAGGCACTAAAATTAAAAACAATTATTGCGGAAATAAGAAATGACAATTCCAACAACGTAATATTAATTAAAAAAGATGACAGTAATAAATCCAAACGGACAAAAGATCAAAGCTGAGTAATAAAAAAGAAAATGCACATAAAGCGTAATAAGGATCCGGTCCATAATCGCCAAAAGGGTTCGCCAAATGGCTGTTAAGAGTGATCATCCAGTAGGAATGGTCGGCGATCGGCAAGTAGGAATGATCGGCGATTAGCCGGTAGGAATAGTTGGCGATTGGCCGTAGGAATACTCGACGACGATTGACCAATAGGAATGGTCGGCAATCGGCCAATAGGAACAATTGAAGATCAGCTAAAGGGAATGGTCGTCGAACGATAAAAAGAAACAGTTGGCGATCGACTAATGGAAACAACCGGTGATCGGAGAAAAGGGGCAATCAACAATCGGAGAAAGGGAACAAGAAAAAAAAATAAAACTATTTTGATAAAAATAACAATTCAATTTAATAATTCACCAAATTCCCAATATAAGTCCAAATTTGGATCTGGTCTAGTAAGTGCGAGCAAGCGCACAAGCGTGTGATCCATAGTTTCTCTTCATGCTTCCTTCAGCGTAACTAAGATGAGAAATATAATATAATTTATATGCCCATATAAAGTAAGGAGATTTGGTATGGTGAGACTAAAGAAGATTCGTCCATTCATTAAGGATTTTCCTCCAACTATTTTGTGTTCCCTCCAAATAATTTGAGCTTTTCTCATCAATTAATATATTGCTTAAAAACCAAATTCCATGAATGCGTAAATGAAATGAATATAATGAATAAAGTTTTCAACAATTCCCCATAAAAGCGAAAAACCAAAACAAACATAAGAAACTATATGGTTTATATTAATTAAATAACATCAAATAAAAATATGCTTCATCGAGTTGCAACTAATAGAATGAATAAGTGAGATGGTTATCTCGGACCTATAGTTAGTACTTATCATTTCTATTAAAGAACATAACGTGTTAGAAATCTTGAATTATATAATTTTGACCAATAGAAAAAACAAAAACAAATTAGGCTGATCATTCTTTGAGTTATGATGGTGGGTATTTTAACGGTCATACACATTCCTTGTGTTTCATGAAGGACATTAGGGCTCAGTTCAAATCCCAAAATAACCACCTCATGACTACCCCCATATAGATGGCGCCTCAAAAGATATATGTAACACATCGGGCAAAATATGTTGTTTGCAACTATTAAGGACCAAAAGTCACAACATATACTATCACACAAAGCATTTTTCATCATAGGAATGAACAAAGAAAGGATACATCTTCTTGTTAACGCTCCTCACTTGACTACACCAACAGTTTTGTTTTTACGACATTGAACTTATTCATGGAATCTCTAATCATAAGAGTTGGGTATCCATCATTGACAAAAAAAATAATTGTGGGCTTGCCTTAGATTTAACTATCTAATTTCGGGAGAAACACTTTGTGAGATCATCAGTTATATTTAATTCCAACTTTACATAATTCAGCAATATCATTTTGTTTCATTTTTTGCTTCACGGACTTGCATTTGATTCTCATGAACTCATTCATTTTGAATTAGAAATAAAAAGAGCTAAATCAATAACAGATCTATTACCACAATGCAAATAAATAATAGATAAAGGTTTTACAAGGGTGTAAATAAAATTGATCGAACAACCGAACAAAGCCGAACCAAACCAAACCAAACCGCCCAGTTTGGTTAGGTTTTCGTAGGCGAGGTTTGGTTACAGTTTCAAATTCTAAAAAATCGCCGGTTCAATTCGGTTCACTTTTTTTATGCTAAACCAAACTGATCTATATATTACAATATATTTTTTTAAATATCTATAATATAATATTATTTTTTATATAAATGTTTTGAATTCATTTCTTCTCTTAGATTGTATTTCAGGATTTAAATAAGGACAAACAACTGCAAGTCTTTGATTATTAAAGGAAGAATGCAATTTTTTGATCATGTATAACAATTGTTTGGTACTGTTAGAGAATATTAGAAAAACATGTTGTATTAACCCATTAATAAGGCCCATATAGGAGTTAGTGTTTAGTCCCACATTGATTGTATAACTTAGTTTTCCTCTCTTCTCTCCTATATATTTGTACTCATCTTGTATTTTTGTATTCAAGAAGTACATACAAAGTTTTCACCTTTCTCTACATGGTATCAGAGCCATCGATCCGACCTGTTTTTTTTCTCAAACCGCCAAGTCTCCTGTTAACCAAGCGGTTTGTTCTCTTGCCTAACCGCGCGGCTTTGCGGTTTCTCCACTTGCTACCCGCCGCCATCTCTTCTCCCGTGGATCCACCTCCTCCTCTTCTACGCCTCTTTATAGCCTTCCCTTTCTCTGGCACGTGGGCCCCCCTCCTCCCCGTACGGCATGATCTTCTAACCATCACGAGTTTCTTTCTATCCGCTGCAACTACTACCCGCTGCGAATTCCCTTGTTCGTCGGGCGGCTTCTCGCGGTTTTTCTTCTATCCGGCTTCCTACTCAAACCGCTGCGGTCTCATTACCGCGTGGTTTACTCCTCGCCGCGGTCTCCTTACCACTCGTCACTTCGCGACTAGCTCACCTACTCACGCGGACTGCTTTTTTGCTCCGGTGCGGGTTGCTTCTAACCGCACGGACTGGTGCCTATCCGCCGCGGCTGTCTTGGTGCAATCTGCTCTTAGCCGCCCGAGCTACTTTCTATTCGCTTGCGGTCTGTCCCTAGCCGTCTGGTCTAGTTCTTGCGGATTGCTACTCGCCGCCCGACCACGACCTGCTTGTCGTGTTGTTCGGTCTGTTGCAGCGAGATTTTCATGTGGTTTGCTATCCGCACGGACTCTCTCTAGCCGCTCGGTTTCCTTCCTCCCGATCTGCTTTTCGGCCTCTACTCGCTGCCCACCCAGCTCTTGTCCTCATCAAACCATTGCGGTCTCATAGCGTCCGAGAACTCCAACACCTCCTCGGTTCTTCCCGATTGTGTTGCGGCCCCAAGTTCCGAGCATCGCGATGAACTTCGTATTACTACTATCTCTCTCAGTGGAAAGCGCAATTTTGTCGAGTGGGTTCACTCTGTTCGTCGCGTCCAGCAGACAAAAGGTCTTCTACACCACCTCACAAAGGTTACTCCAACCGCTCCCACTGATGAGTGGCTCCGCGATAATGGTCGCGTCCAATCTTGGCTACTCAACTATATAGACACTGAGCCCTATCGGATGACGATGTATCATGACACGGCGAAAGCCATGTGGGAGGAATTCCATTCGTTCTACTCGGGCCAAAATAGTTTGCAACACCTGTTTGATATTATCTCGGATCTTCAAAATGTAGATCCCGGGGGTCCCGGTGATATGATCTCCTTTGTGGCTAAAGCCAAGACCCTGGTGGAGGTTTGGATCCAGCATCAGCCTCCCACTACAAATCTGACTACTCAGCGAGCCCAGAAAGAGGCTGTCGGCATTGCTATGATGATGTCTCGGGTCCCCTCTCACCTCCACAGTATTCGGACCCAGATTCTCTCCTCTACAAACACACCATCTTTATCTGATGTATGCTCTATGCTTCTGAAGGTCACCCCGCCCCCGATACTCCTATTAGTCTCTCCCCCGCGCTCCTACAACACTCTTCACCAGCTCCGCATGCTCGGAGGTCCTCCGCTCGTGGCGGCCGTACCGCGACTCGAGGACGCGGTCGGTCTGGCAAACCTTTGTTTAAGTGCACCTATTGTGGTCGAGATGGCCATCTTGAGGCCACGTGCTATCGCAAACATGGCATGCCACCACATATTGTCGCTGCTGCTCTGGTTGATCCTCCTGCTCCTCCTGCCGCTCCTGCCCCAGATTCTGCTGCCCCTACTCGGGCAGATATTGATGCTCTACGCACTCAGCTTCAACACCTGCAGGGGGTGATATCACGCTCGTCTGACTCTGTCGCCTCTATTTCCAATGAAGGTATTTCTTGTCGATCGCAAAGCTCTCACTGGATTGTGGACTCAGGAGCCACACATCACATTACGTCGCAACGCCCTCCGCAATACTCCGGGACTGCACACCCCAAGTTCATAACAGTGGCAAATGGTGATACCACCCCCGTTTTTGGTGCTGCTGATATACTCCTCACACCCACTCTGTCTCTGACCTCTGCTCTTCATGTTCCCGGTTCCCCATTTAATTTACTCTTCGTTAGCCGCCTTACACAAGACCTAAATTGGTGTGTGACTTTCTCACCATCTACTTTTGTTGTGCAGGATCGGAACACGCAGAATATCATTGGTAAGGGACGACTGTCAAATGGGTTCTACCTCCTCGATGTCCCTCCTTCCGCCTTCTCTACTGTTTCCACTACCGACTGGCATCGTCGTCTCAGGCATGCTCCCCTCCAGACTCTCAAGAAAGCTCTTCCGGATGTCTCTCTGCATGAGTTCTCTTGTGAGTCAAGTATCTTTGGCAAACAACATTGTGTTTCCTTTTCTCCCCATTGTACTCGGAGTGATACTCCATTTGCATTAGTTCATTCCGCTATTTGGGGCCCTTATAAAACCCTTAGTATGTTTGGTTATCGTTATTTTGTCACATTTATTGATGACTTCTCACACTTAACTTTGTTGTACTTACTTCGGGATCGTACTGAACTTTACTCTACATTTCGTGCCTTCTTCAATGAAATCCGTACACAGTTCGCCTCTCCTCTAAAAGTTATTCGTACGGATAACGCAAATGAATACACTAGCCGCACATTTGCGAACTTATGCACGGAGTTCGGTATCATACATCAACCTCTTGTGCGTACACGCCTCAACAAAATGGTGTGGCCGAGCGGAAAAATCACCATCTTCTTGATGTGGCGCGATCCCTAATGCTCCAAATGCATGTTCCTACTCGTTTTTGGAACTTTGTTGCCTCTACGGCATGTCATCTCATCAATCGCATGCCTTCTTCTATGCTTGATCATGCCAAGCCTTCTATTTTCATCACACTCCCCGTTTGTTCTTACGCCTTGTGTGTTCGGGTGTATCTGCTATGTTCATACTCTCGGTCCAATCACGGATAAGTTCGCTCCCCGAGCCCGCAAGTGTATATTTCTTGGTTACTCTCGGACACATAAAGACTATGTGTGTTATTCTCCGCCTCATGACAAAGTCATTATCTTTGCTGATGTCACCTTTCAGAAGGCTCAACTATTTTATGATCCATCGTCTGACATTGCTCCTCCTTTCCCCCCACCAATAACTCGACCAACTGTTCCCGTCACGTCTTCTTTACTAGCACTACTTCCAACTCCTCCTCCGGCACATGTTCCACCTCCCCCATCCAAGCCACCCCTTATTCGTGTCTACACTCGCCGTTCCCCGGTCTCTGGAGCTCTACAACAGCCACCATGTACCAGTGCTATCCCGCGGACTGACGATCCAACAACATCCTCTACCGCTCACCCCATGGCGAATTATGTCTCCATGCATCGCCTTGCTCCATCTCTACACAAGTTTGCTCTCTCCCTCTCCTCCATTTCTATTCCTAACTCCGTGCAGGATGCTCTTTTACATCTAGGGTGGCACGCGGCCATGGACGAGGAATTGACTGCTCTTTGGTCCAACCAGACGGGATCTGGTTCCTCCTCCTCCCGGCCAATCATGTGTCAGTTGCAAGTGGGTGTTTACTATCAAGCATGCTCAGGATGAGACAATTGATAGGCTCAAGGCCTGGCTTGTGGCGCGTGGGTTTACACAACATCATGGGCTTGATTATGAGGAAACTTTCTCTCCTGTTGTCAAGCTGAATTACGTTCGTGTTCTGATCTCCTTGGCTATCCATCGTCACTGCCCTCTCCATCAGCTTGATATTAAGAATGACTTTTTGAATGACGACCTTCAAGAGACAGTGTACATGCATCAACCACTCGGGTTTGAGACCACGAGGAGTCTCGTGTATGTCTTCTTCGAAAATCGATATATGGTCTCAAACAGTCTCCCCGGGCTTGGTTTGACAAGTTTAGTAAGGCTGTTCACGATGTTGGATTCAAGCGGAGTTCGACCGACTTCTCTATTTTCACTCAGCATCAAGCAACTGAGACTGTCATTCTCTTGGTATATGTGGATGATATATTGATCACTGGAGACGACACCACGGGGATACAAAAGATTAAGCAACACTTGAACTCCGTTTTTCAGACAGAAGATCTGGGAGGATTGAGGCACTTTCTTGGGCTTGAGGTTGCAAGACGACCCGATAACCTTGTTCTGTCACAACGAAAGTATTGTCTTGATCTCCTCCACGATGCTGGCTATTCGGGGTGTAAACCTGTAGAAAATCCGATGGACGCCAACCACAAGTTATGTGCTCATGGGTCTGACTCTGATTCCCTGCTTACGAACCCCGAGTATTATCGGCGCCTTGTGGGAAAATTGATTTACCTAACTGTCACAAGACCTGATATTTCATTTTCCGTTGGAGTTGTTAGCAGATTTATGCACGCCCCTCGCACTTCTCATCTTCAGGCTGTGGAACGCATCCTCAGATATTTGAAGACAGCTCCTGGACAAGGATTGGTATATAAGCCATCTTCCTCCCTATCTCTTGTTGCATACTCAGATGCGGATTATGCGGGTTCCCTAGATGATCGTCGCTCTACTACAGGCTTCTGTACCTACTTTGTGGGAAATCTTATAACTTGGAGTAGCAAAAGCAGTCTGTTGCTGCTAGATCATCCGCTGAAGCTGAGTATCGTGCAATGGCGGCAATTGTATCTGAACTCACCTGGCTTGAGGGT
Organism: Platanthera guangdongensis; assembly: GCA_039583875.1. NCBI lineage: Eukaryota > Viridiplantae > Streptophyta > Magnoliopsida > Asparagales > Orchidaceae > Platanthera > Platanthera guangdongensis. The sequence continues at coordinate 47,174,189 of CM077151.1, forward strand.
CTACTTGGTGATTTGGGGGTCACTTTACCCTCACCTGCAACCTTGTTTTGCGATAGCCAGACTGCAATTCACATCGTGAAGAATCCTGTGTTTCATGAGCGGACCAAACATATCGAGGTTGACTGCCATTTCAATTGTGAAAAGGTTCAATTAAAGAAGTTAGAGCTGGAGCATGTTCCTGCGTCTGGGCAGGTTGCCGACATTCTCATCAAGGCATTACCACGACAAATGTATCATCAGTTCTTATCCAAGCTTAGTGCATACGACTTGTACGCTCCAGCTTGCGGGGGAGTGTTCGAGAATATTAAAAAAACATGATGTATTGGCCCATTAATAAGACTCATATAAGAGTTAGTATTTAGTCCCACATTGATTGTATAGCTTAGTTTTCCTCTCTTCTCTCCTATATATTTGTACTCATATTTGTATTTTTGTATTCAAGAAGTATATACAAAGTTTTCACCTTTCTCTATAGGTACGAAAAATATTTTCTCTAAAAAATGTTTCAATTTTTTAAATCACTAAAACAGAACCATAAATAATTATGTTTCTCTAAAATATATTCGGTTCCATGGTTTGTGGTTTTGCTCAAAAACCAAACCAAACTAAAATGTTACACCCCTAGTTTTACAACTAGTCCTATTTCAAAAAGTAAAATTTTAATTCATTCGGCTTCGACGCATGTAGTGTCTAAAGTTGTAAGTTCAGATTTCATGGTGCTTCTGAAAACCACAGTTTATTTTGTGGAACACAAGAATTGGCGACTCCTAAAAGAAAAATATAACCTGAAACGGTTTTTCCAGTACCACAACTTCCACTCCTTCAATATTTTCAAAATCCACTTTATCTCTTTGATATATTAAGGGCAGTTTGGAAAACTACTAGATTATTGACCGCAATCGTGAGAACTGCATCTCCTTTTTTCTCGATGAGAACAAATAGATCTGAGAAAAGAGGAACATGGAAGAGTCTCTGCCAAAAATGAAACTAGTATTTCGTTGCAGAGAAATGTGATCTTCCAACCCGAGACTGTTGGACGGACTGCATGGTGAACGTTCGTGTGGATATCAATAGAAACAAGGATTTCATTCCGCATTTGATTCTCAAAACTATCATAATTTTCACAAAATTTTTTTTGTCGCAAATATATGCCTAACTATCTTGATTTACTAGTTTTGTATGGTTCCTTGACATGGGTTTTCATATTCTGTTGTGCATTAAATGTTCAATGAAGACCCGACAATATGTACAATAAATCTAGGTAACCTAGGCAACATATACAAAGACACTCAAAACCCTTACCCCCCCCCTCTCAAGCTGATGAGAATATTTTATTAAAACCAAGCCCGCTAATTAAATAATAGATTATGGGACCTTTTAATGATTTTAGCATGAGATAGCAACAACTTCATGGGCACATTCTGAGGACATCAGTAGTCATATCAATTCGCATGTGGCTATAATTACAGTTGTGTAATTTGCTTTGGCACTTGGTCTTGAAACCATGATTTGTTCTTACTCTTCCAAGAAACAAAATTACATCCAATACAATAAAATAACCTATGTAGATCAACTATCCAAAGAACCTACCCAATATGCCTCAGTGTGTCCAACAATATGTTGATTTCAATTCTGAACAATAATCTTCAGCCACTGCACGTTTTAAACATTGTAAAATTTATGGCACAACTTGCAAATGTTCATGACAAGGTGGTTTGAGAAACAAACTAGTCACACCGCCAACAAATGATATATTTAGTCGTGTTAGTAAGACAATTCAATTTTCTAACCAATTCTTGACATTGCTCCGGATCATTATAGAGCCCCATCATCATGAACAAATTTAGGTGTCAGTTCCATAGGTGTATCAAAAGGCTTTGATCCTACCATACTGGCTTCCCCAAATATATCAGAAACATACTTCCTCTGAAAGTTAAATATATAAATATATATTTTTTGTCCTAACCACTTCTTAAATCTTTGGTCAGAAGCTATTGACACATATATGCTTTAAATTAATAGTTCTGTCATCAACGAACACGATCAATTAAATTTGCTTCTCTGAAAGTGTCATCAATGCACACAAATTAACAAAATCTGCTTCCGAAAGTACCATTCAAATCCCGCACTTTCATTTATCAACCATAGTTTGCCTCACCCGAAGTTAGATAAGAGCACACGATAATATATTTTTGAGTAACATAGGAGAGTGAGACGAAAAGTGCAAGAAAACATGAAGACATGATAATAGAAAACAAAGTATGATATGACATGATAAATAAGCGTGTCTTACAAAGGATTTGTGTGAGCCAATAGGAGACAAATGTAGAAACTGCAGTGTTATCTATGAAAAGACACTTCAAAATGCCCAGTGTGTCGGTGTCATGACTCGTCCGACTCTCCGACACGCTCCGAACTCGTGTGATCACGCTGGCTCACGCGGGACTCGCGTGTCCGCTCAAAACAAAGGCGTGTGTGACTCGCGCTGAGGCGGGAGGAAATGACATGATTTTTGTGAAAAAATTTTATAAGTTCATATACGTGAAAACACAGTCATTGGTGGAAAAGAATTGGAAAGTGTTACTTAAGGAGTGAAATGAAAAAACTATAAGAATTTGTTAATGTTATATCATTTTTTGACCTTCAATTAAATTTTCATTTGAATATTTGATAAGTAATATTTAAACATTTCTTAGTTTATTTGAATATTTGTTATTTGCAGGTGGATTTTCATAATTATGAAAAATAAATATTTAATATACGTGTCCTAGCGTGTCGAAATATGATATGTTTTGAGAATTTACGAGTCGCGAGTCGTGTCGTGTCGTGTCGTATTGTGTGTCGCGTGTCAGTGTCAGTGCAACATAGGATGTTACAATATCTGTTATCAAATGATGGGACCAAAGACCTTAGTCTCAAACTATATACCTTAATAGGGGTCTCATATTCTGATGTAAACCAAATCCTAGGGCTGTAATTTTGAAATGTAAAATTGTGATCTTTAAAAATAATTGTGGTGCGAGAGCACTTCGCGGGCTATTTTAAACGGTTAAACGACTTGGGTGTCACACACGAACGTAAACGCTACCGCACGAACATATAATGTCATGAAATTAATTCCATAGGCACAAAAATCTAGTGGCGACATTAGCACGTAAGAACATGCAATAATTAGGAGATAAGATTAAGCCGGACAAGCTCTAATAATTTCACTATTCATTTATAAAGTTTGAGCATAAAATTACTAAAGCTTGAGAGCGAAAAGATCGAGAGGTATACCATGGAGGAGTCGAAACAGTGCACACAAAACTCTTCAAGAACTGGGCTGGTTTCGGGCAAAGAAGACAGACAGCTCAGGACAGAGGAAACGCCCGACTGGAAGACAGGAGATCACCAAAGACTGTTGGAGTGAGGCTCGCCGGAGGTAGGAGTAGCCCCAAGAAGCGTCTAGCGCGATTGTCGAGCAAGAACAGCCCGAGAAGGACGAAGTTGGCTGTCGAGGAAGGGAACGGCGGCCGACGGGGGCTCTGCTGCTGGATTCGTCGAAGAGGAGACGAGCGTTAGGGCGTCGAGATATTCTGGTGGTTTCTGCGGGAAAGAACGAGCGCTGGAAGGTGTAGGAGTGGTCGAGGGAGCCGTGGAGGGAGGAGGGGGGAGGCGGTGTCGAAGGCTTCCGTCGGGAGGAAACAGCAGGCTAGGGTCGGCGCTGGGAGAACGATAACAGAGAAATAATTCTCTGTTCGTTCTATTTTAGCCGGCTATTACAGGGGGGAGGATTTGTTTATATACAGGGGGGGGGGGGGGGTTAGGGCAAAATGGCTGTTGGCAGCCATACTTAATAAGATAGGAATATTTTTTTAGGAGAATTGAGCATGCAAGTGGTCTGATTTTAAAGCATAAAGATATAAGTGAAATAGGTAATTTTTAAAGCATGCCCTAAACTAATCTATCGCCTACATACCGGACCTAAGCATTTAGGGTCTCGTTGGCCGGTCACACCAAAGAGTCAAACAAAAATTGCGTGAACAACATGCACGATACAAAATACACTCAAGCGCAAATAACATGCGCGATACAACTCGACGCTACACAAAAATCCAAAAATACGCAAAAGCGTGCGCTACAATAATAAAAGACAGGTACACTAATAATAAATAAAAACTTGCGACGTGGGTTGCATCAATTCCCCCGGAGTTGAAAGAGCTCGAGCCCGTCGAGACTCGATGTAACCAGCAAGTAGAGAGTCCAAATGTCAATCTGAGAGATGCTGCATAATGTTATGCTGATGTCGCCGCTGCGACCCAAAACTTGGAAGTAACCTCTCATTCCAAAAGCTCGCAATCCATTAGTCAAAATTTTATGCCAAAGATTTAAATAAACAGTAATTATTAGAGCTTGCAAAGGAAGACAAGGGCGATGTGTGGGGAAAACATGGGGTAGGGGTAAAAGCAGGAAACAATAGCAAGATAGAAAAAAAAGTCGGAGGCAAGCGTGATCAACCTGTGGAATCGGTGACTCACGACACAACATACTCGCGCGCGATAAACACCTATGAACGTCTGCTAGACCAGGATCGACTATCGCTTTGATTTCACTCGATAAAGTGTCACTCGTGTCACAAAGTTTTAAGAAGATTCAAATTTTACCGTGTAAAATTTTCCATAAAAAACCTTTGAAGCGCGTATCCCGATGAGGAGTAAAAAATCTAAGTACCGTCTCGACTCCCTCAAGACTACCAAACCTAGAAGTGTCAGAACTCAAACGGTGGTGATGTGGTGGCTCAACGTGTGCGCCTAAAACCAAAGGGAAGTGTCGTGAACAAAAGGCGTGCTCACCAAAGATAAAATCCACATAAGATGGCGACTCTAATGGCCCTAGCGAGTGGCCACCAAGCACAACGTACGTGGGCTCAAGGGTTTGTGGCGGTAGTGTGCTAAGAAGGTCAGGACATATGACGAAAGAGTCTAGGTCACCTAAGCTGAGGATCTCATCACCAGCCAACTCCTTGGGGAGAAGAGAGAGCAGCGATGTGTCATCCGAGGGGAGAAACATAACACTAATAAGTTCTTTTGAAAGCGGAGGCTCAGAAAATAACTCAGTTGCTAAAATGAGTGCTGTCCTAGAGGCAAGTGGATCCACAACTTCAGCTAGCGTGATAAAAGTGGGAGAAAGCTCTTCTTCCTGGAGCAGGGGCTCGGGAAGAAACTTCTCGATCGAAAGGGGTGCTATAGTGGAGACAGGTGATGTTACGACTTCAGTCGGGGTGATAAAGATAGGGGAAAGCTCTTCTTCCCGGAGCAGGGGCACAAGATGAACCTCCTCGACTGAAGGGAGTGTCACGATGGGGGTGGGTGAGACTAAGGTGCTCATCGTGAGACTGACGAGGCGAGATAAAGGACTATCGAAAGACCTAATCTCGGGTTCCACGATGCGATATGAAGTGTGGAGGTATGCAGGTGCAACATAATGTCATCTCTAGGTTGTGAACAAAGGTGCACAACCCACTCGGATTCTGCTTGAGTTCTGCAGTGACGAACTCAACGGCTTTCTGTAAAACTTTAATACGCGCATCTAAATCACACATTTTTTCTAAGAGAATTATTTGAAAATAATTTTGAAAACTGGATCGCATGACTCGCAATAGAAGCGAGTCACAATCCTCTGATACCAAACTGATGTAAAGCAAATCTTAGGGCTGTAGTTTTGAAATATAAAATTGTGATCTTTAAAATAATTGTGGTGCGAGAGCACTTCGCGGACTATTTTAAAGGGTTAAACGACCTAGGCGTCGCACACGAACGTAAACGCTACCACACAAACAAACAATGCCATGAAATTAATTGCACAGACAAGAAAATCTAATGGCGACATTATCACGTAGGAAAATGTGATAATTAGGAGCTAAGAATAAGCCGGGCAAGCTCTAATAATTTCACTATTCATTGAAAAATTTTGAGAATCAAATTACTAAGCCTTGAGAGCGAAAAGGCCGAGAGGTATACTATGGAGAAGGAGTCGCAACAGTGCACACAAAAATCTTCAAAAACTGGGCTGGTTTCTGGCGAAGAAGACAGACAGCTCAGGACAGAGGAAACGCCTGACTGGAAGTTAGGAGATCACCGGAGACTGCTGGAGTGAGACTCGCCGGAGGTAGGAGTAGCCCCAGGAAGCATCTAGCTCGGATGTCGAGCAAGAACAACCAGGGTCGCCAAACTCCGTCGATCCGAAAAGGATCTGTTGGGCAACGCCCTTTCTTACTTCCTCTCCCGCTGTAAGAATGGTCTCCTCCTTTCTCCTATGCATTTCTTATAGCCGTATCTTGCTGAAATTAGGTTTCCTCCATATTTGGTGGTTGTTTTGGCTGCTTAGTATAATTTGTGTAAGTTCATTATGTGGATTTTGATGCTTTCGTGTTAGTGGACTATTTTATATTCATTTTGGGACGGATTTCCCTGTTGAGACTGTTTTTGAGCTATTTAAGGGCTGTTTTTGTCTACTTTGTGTCGTTTGGCGGCAGAGTTGAGATTTGCAGTCTCGGTTGAGAACTGTTTTGGTTAGACAGTAAGTATAAACATTATTTCTTTTGTTGTTTATGTTGACTTTAGTATTTTGACGGATTTTAAACGCTATTAGTAAATCCTCTTAACTCCAAATGCTACACGTAACTAGTGACGCAACCCAAATAAAGTAAGTGATATTTCAGTGGTTTCCAAGACCAAGAAACCAGAGTATGGCGTCACAGGGTCGACGTGGAAATGAACCCAAGAAGGATAAAGGAAAAGGCAAGGTCTTGTTGAGTTTCTTATTTTTTGAATTATGTTTATTTAAAGTATTTTTCATATTTCTTATTTTAATTATTGAAAGATAACACTGCCTGTGTATGTGAATTTCACTCAATGATAAATTGTTAGAAATAAATATGGGCGAGAGAAATTGAAAGCGATACAATCTTCTGATAAGAATAATAAAACTCTGCATAAGAAAATGTGAAGGATTTGAATCTTTTGATGGATTCACGAGTAGGAGTGAGAATATACTTTTTCCCTTTAGGGGTGGGGCCCAATTCAAGTTTGCATGTCTTAGCATTTCCTATTTTATGTAACTAAAATGAAGGGGTAAGTTAAGGGTTAGTATGAAAAGGATATTATGGAAATGATTGTTTATTGTAATGTATGCTTGCTATTCCTTATTGCTTGCATGTATAACTGTTTCAAGAAGTACTTTTCTCACAGTCATATTTTTATGATTAACCCTTTGTGGATACTTTTTTAGGAAACAGGAGCGTCTCCCAGTGCACCAAAGAGGATCCCCACTGAAGAGTTGGAGAAGGTAAGACTCAAGATTTTCATAGGAATTGAAAAAGCTCAGAAAAGACATAAAGCCTCATGTTCTGATTATAATTGTGATTTTTGTAATGAGTATGGTTAATACTCGTAGTTTCTTTTTCAACTGTAGTAAATACATAAATGAATGAATAAAATTTCTGATGTTAATGGTCTTTATACTGTGATGCTGCGAGCTTTTTATTGAAATTATGTTCGATTCTCGAACCATTTGGGAAACCCGGAATAAGGGTCTTCACATCGCGGGTAGTGTCGACTAGCAGAGAGGAGAAGCTAAAAGGTGGGGAAGGAGGCTTCTGGCGGTGGCTTCGTCACCGGAGGAGGACCGGGAGGGAAAAACGAAGGGAGGAGCGGCGTCGGGCAGTGATTCCGTCGGGAAGAGGGAGGGCGGCGCTGAATGCAAACCAAACAAATCAAAAATGATTGTTCACTTCAATTCCAGCTGCCCTAACAGTGGAAGGGGGTTTAATTTTATAATACTTGGGCTAGGGTTCTGAGTTGCTTTTGATATTGGCAGATGGAATCTTTGGCTAAAGGCAGATTTTTAGGAGAAAATTTGGATGGACCTTCGTCAAGAGGGGTTGACTTAAGATATTCCTCATCCAAACCCAAACTTATACTTTGAAATTAAAATCACTTTCAACATAATTTTTCAGAACATAAATATCTAGATAAAATAATTAATTATTTTAAGCTTGCCCTAGACTAATCTATCGCATAAATTACCGGACCTATGCATTTAGGGTCCTGTTGGCCGGTGACACCAACGAGCCAAATAAAAATTGCGCGAATAATATGCGCGATACAAAATACGCCCAAGCGCAAATAACATGCACGACACAACTCGACGCTACACAATAATCCAAAAATGTGCAAAAGCGTGTGTTACAATAATAAGACAGGTACACTAATAATAAATAAAAACTCGCGACGCGGGTTGCATTAATTCTCCCGGGGTTGAAAGAGCTCGACCACCCTGTCGAGACTCGATGTAACCAGTAAGTAGAGAGTCCAAATGTCGATTTGAGAGATGTTGCATACTGTCATGCTGATGTTGTCGCTGCAACCCAAAACCTGAAAGTAACCTCCCATCCCCAAAACTCGCAATCCATTTGTCAAATTTTTATGTCAAATATTCAAATAAACAGTAATTATTATAGCTTTCAGAGGATGACATGTGCATTGTGTGGGGAAAACATGAGGCAGGGGGTAAAACAGGAAACAAGAGCAAGGTAGAAAGTAAAGTAGGAGGCAAGCGTGATCAACATGTGGAATTATTAATTCATAACGCATCATACGCTCGCCCGATAGACACCTACGACCATCTGCTAGACCAAGATCGTCTATCGTCATGATTTCACCTGTCAAAGTCTCACTCGAGTCACAACATTTTAAGAAGGTCCCAATTTTACCGTGTAAAATTTTCATAAAAAACCTTTGAAACAGGTGTCCCGATAAGTAATATATCTAAGTATCGTCTCGACTCCCTCAAGACTGCTAAATCTAGAAGTGTCAGCGCTCAGATGATAGTGATGTGGTGGCTTAACATACGCGCCTACAACCAAAGGGAAGTGATATGAACTAAAGACATGCTCACTGAAAATAAAGTCAATATAAGGTGGTGATGATAAGACTTTGCAAGTAGAAGAGAGATCTAGGGGGAGATTTAGAGAGGGAAAGGAGAGGAATTAGGGTTAGGGAGAGAGGGAGAGGAAATACCTTGAAAATAATAATCCATGCCATCGAAAGGGAGCCCCAGGTTTATTAATACCTGGGGCTCAAGGGGGCCGGCCGGCCCCCCCACTTGGGGACTGAACCGGGTCGGTTCAGTCCCCCCTTGGCGTCTTCATAGGTTGGGGGCTGAACCGGATGGTTCAGCCCCGTTGTTTGGCCTCCGTTCTTTCGGTCGCCGAGTGTACGTTTGCCCTTGAAATTGTAGCGGATGCGGCGACATAACATTCCCTCCCCCTTCAAGCGGCAACTTGTCCTCAAGTGGGAAATCCGGAAACGCCTCGCGAAACTCCAAGAAGTCAACCCAAGAATTATGTTCGGCGGTCATGTGCGCCCACTTGACGAGTAGCTCGAGCCGGTACTCGGCACCCCGCCGCTTCCATTTGGTCAACAGAATCGCCTCCGACGAAGGCCGCAATTCGCCGCTGCTAGTAGCCTCTGGAAGAGTAGGGCTGATGGAAGTGGAGTTCCCGAGCTTCTTCTTCAGTAAGGATACATGGAACGTTGGATGGATGCGAGAACCCTCCGGAAGAGGAAGAGTATAAGCCACGGGGCCCACCCGGCGGAGGATGCGGAACAGGCCATAGTATTTCGGTGCCAGTTTCTGGTTGGTCCGCCGAGAGACCGATAGTTGCCGATATGGTTGGAGTTTAAGGAAGACCTCATCGCCGACCGCAAACTCCGGCTCGGTACGATGTTTGTCTGCCTGAATCTTCATGCGATCTTGGGCGATGCGTAAGTTCTCCCGGAGTAGCGATAAAGTCCGGTCGCGATCCAGTAACATCCGGTCGACCGCGGGCAGAGCGGTGCTGGCTGGCTTATAAGAACTCAAATTAGGCGGGGGGGCGGCCGTAGACCACCTCAAAAGGAGTGAGCTTGCTGGCCGTATGGAAAGATGTATTGTAGCAGTACTCCGCCCAATGGAGCCACCGAGTCCAGGAGCGTGGCTCATCCATGACAAAACACCGCAAATAGGTTTCAACCCCACGGTTGAGGACCTCCGTCTGCCCGTCTGTCTGAGGGTGATGGGTCGTGCTCATGCGGAGGGAAGTCCCCTGAAGTCGAAACAGCTCCTGCCAGAAATTGCTCACAAAGACGGGGTCCCTGTCTGATATGACAGCGCTTGGAATTCCGTGAAGTCTCACAATTTCCTTGGCAAAAACATTAGCAACTGTTGCTCCAGTGTACGGATGGCTCATAGCGATGAAGTGTCCGTATTTGGACAACTTGTCAACCACGACCAAGATGACGGATTTGCCCTGAGACTTGGGCAGGCCGTCGATGAAATCCATAGAGACAGTGTCCCAAATCTGACGGGGGATCTCCAACGGTGTCAGCACCCCGGCGGGAGAGGTAGTCTCGTACTTCTGTCGCTGGCAGATCTTGCATTCACGTATAAACCGCTGAACATCGCGTCGCAGCCCTTTCCAAAAAACATTCGCCCGGACCCGTTGTAATGTTCGCAAGATGCCGGCGTGTCCGCCGGTGGGTGAGGCGTGAAACTCTTGCATCATGACCGTCCGCCAGGCCGACGTGGCAGGGAGGACTAGCCGGCCCTGATGGTAAAGTCTGTCTCCCTGCAAGTGGTAGCCGGCCTCAGTAGGCTCCCCCTGTCGCAGTGCTGCAATGATGGCTCGTAGATCCGGATCCTGCTGAACTTCTGCCTGTATCTCTTCCAGTGACTCAATCACTGGTCCTGAAATATGGGACAAGGAACTCTCTGGTAGGCGGGAGAGTGCATCAGCCACCACATTTTCCCTCCCCTGCTTATACACAATCTCATAATCGTATCACAGCAACTTTGTCAGCCACTTCTGCTGCAACGGTTAGGCTAATCTCTGCTCCAGAAAATATTTCAGGCTCTGGTGATCTGTACGGATCTGGAAGTGTCGTCCCAAGAGATAAGGCCGCCACAAGGCGACCGCATGCAGGATGGCTAACATCTCCTTCTCGTACGTCGAAAGGCCCAGTGTCCGGGGCGCCAACGCCTTGCTGAAGTAGGCCAAGGGTCGGCCCTCCTGTATCAACACAGCTCCAATACCGACCCCCGACGCATCGGCCTCCACTACGAACGTCTTGGAGAAATCTGGAAGCGCCAGAACCGGGGTAGTAGTCATAGCCGCCTTCAGAGACTGGAAAGCGACCTCTGCCTCTGAACTCCAGTGAAAAGCGTCTTTCTGCAACAGCTGAGTGAGGGGGCGGGCTATCTTGCCATAATCCTTCACGAACCGCCGATAGTACCCTGTCAGCCCGAGGAAACCCCTCAAAGCCCGGACCGTCGTGGGGGGCGGTCAATCTACCATGCTCGCGATCTTCTTTGGGTCAGCTTGTACCCCGTGTGCGGACACCAGGTGTCCCAAGTACTCAACCTCCGGCTGTCCAAATGAGCATTTGGACCGCTTGGCGTACAGCTTGTGATCTCTCAACATGGTGAGGACGGTGCGGACGTGCTCCAAGTGATCCTCCCAACTCCTGTTGTAGATAAGTATATCGTCAAAGAAAACTAGCACATACCTTCGAAGAAGAGGGCGGAATATTTCATTCATGACTGCCTGGAAGGTCGAGGGTGCGTTGGCCAACCCAAATGGCATCACCAAGAACTCATAGTGACCATCGTGCGTACGGAAGACCGTCTTGTGGACGTCGTCCTCCTTCATGCGAATCTGATGGTAACCGGACCGGAGATCCAATTTGGTGAATAAGTGTGCTCCGTGTAGCTCATCCAGCAACTCCTCGATCATAGGAATGAGAAATTTGTCCTTGATGGTGGAACTGTTAAGCCCCCGATAATCAACGCAAAATCTCCACGAACCGTCTTTCTTCTTCACCAGTATGATCGGGGAAGAGAAAGCACTAGTACTGGGACGTATAATACCGGAAGTCAGCATCTCGCGTACGCTGTGCTCTATCTCGATCTTCTGAATATGGGGGTAGCGGTAAGGCCGGATGTTGGTGGGATCCGTCCCAACCTTCAACTGGATCTGATGGTCCCGAAGCGGGACGGTGGAAGGGAGCGTGGCTCCTGGAAAACATCATCGTACTGTCCCAAAAGTGCTTGTATCTGCTCGGGCTCCGCGCTAGCCTCCGATCCCACGGGTGTCACCCCCAGAATCATGATTATTGTCCCGCCTTGCTCCTCCAGTCTCTGCAAACCCCTGAGTGAGATCTCCTTGAGTGGAGATGTCCTGATGCCTTGCAAACAGTGGTCCTTGCCCTACTGAGTAAACTCCAACGTCATCCTGTCCCAATCTGTGGTCACCCGCCGTAACTGCCGAGCCACTGCACTCCCAAGACCATATCTGAGCCTCGAATGGGGAGAAGGTAGACGTCGGTGTGGCAGATGTACCCCGGCATCCGCAGCTCGGCCCCCTTCAGGACCCCTTCGCATCGCAACTTGCTCCCATCCGCAACCATGACCTGGAATGCGGCCTCCCGATCAATTGGAATCCCTGTCTTGAGAGCCACCTCGGGGTCAATGAAATTGTGGGTGCTCCCACTATCGACTAGTATAGTCACCCGCTCCTGGCCAATTTCCCCTGCGATCCGTAAAGTGAGGGGAGCTGTGCATCCTGCCATCGCCTGAAGAGATATTCCAAACTCCGTAAGATCCAGATCATCCTCAACTGAGTCACCCGTAGTGTCTTCTTCGCCGTCCTCGTTCCGCAGCATGAAGACTTGGACCTTCTGACACCGATGCCCCGGAACGAATTTCTCATCACACTTGAAGCACAACCCCTTGTCCTTTCTGGCCTGCAGCTCCTGCCACGTCAACTTCGTCACAGTGGGGCGGCCCCTGGCCGGTGGTTCCTTCCTGGTTACGTCTGTCACTGTGGGTGCCCGTCCTGTTGTCCGGGTCTTCTGCCGGTTGTACCGCTCCTCCTGTATCCTGGCTAGGCTGATGGCATGACTCAGACTGCGTGGCATGTACGCGTGGACCTCGTCTCTCAAATGGTCCTTCAGTCCGGATACAAAACAACTCAGCATTGTCCTCTCTTCCCAATTGACCCGATTGGCCAACCGTTCGAATTCTGTCCGGTACTCTGTGACTGATCCTTTCTGCCGCAGCTTCTGTAACATAGCCTCCACATCTTCATACTCTAAAGGCCCGAAACGAGCCGAGAAGGACTCCACAAACTCCTCCCACGGTGCGTAATTGCGTCCCCTCAGAAACCACTTGGTCCACTGGAAGGCGTCCTCCTCCAGATGGAAAGACGCCAACTGGACCCACTGCCCCTCCGGAATCTCTTGGTACTTGAAGAAAAGCTCAGCCTTCTGGATCCACTCTAAGGCGTCGCCGCCCTTGAACTTAGGAAAGTTCATACGTGTCAATTTGGGCTGCATGTATGGCCGGGGTTCTGCAGGTGCTGGTTGGTAAGGTTGCGCCGGGCCGCTGCGGGCCCGGGCCGCCCCCGTCCATGTCGTAGCCTCCTTGTTGCCCTCCACCCCATGGGTTGCCATTTCCGTAGTCCGCCGGTCCTCCGTAGAGCGGAGGTATCGGTAGGATGCCCGCCACTCCTCCGATTGGGACCGCATTCGCTCCAGTTGGTCGAAAAGGGGCCACTCCTTGCCCCGGACCCCGCCAAGAGGGGCCAGCCTGAGTTCCGGGTCCGTTCCAGGCGGACTGGGCGCCGAACGGCCCGCATGGAGCCGCCAGGCCTTCCGCGGCCTCCAGCCGCCTGGGCGGCGGTAGCCGGCCTCCGTCGACCCTCCGACGCTCCCTCCAGGGCCCCCGTATCCTCCGGGGTCGATCCCGCCGCACGGTTGGCGTACGCGCCGATCCGCGTAGGATCGGCTTCCGCCGATCCCGCAACGGAGAAACCGCCCCCTGTAGGCCCCGATCCGGCCCCCTGCTGCACTCCGCTTCCGATTCCAGTGCCGTTCTACGCAATAGGATGGTAGGATGCCTCCGTTTCTGATCCTTCCACCGCGGATTTTTTCCTTTCAGATTTTGTGCAAGTAGGGTTTTGATCTCCTCCATGCGCGCATCCAAGCGATCCTCTAGGGTTTTTTGGGAGGATTTCACTTGTTCTTCGAGCGTCGTCATCGTGTCCGACAACCCTACATAGTTCTCCTCGAGGGATGCAAGCCGCGCGGTTTCGGCTTCTGAGCGAGTCACCATCGTCGCAGGATGTTGCTCTGATACCAAATGATAAGACTTTGCAAGTAGAAGAGAGATCTAGGGGGAGATTTAGAGAGGGAAAGGAGAGGAATTAGGGTTAGGGAGAGAGGGAGAGGAAATACCTTGAAAATAATAATCCATGCCATCGAAAGGGAGCCCCGGGTTTATTAATACCTGGGGCTCAAGGGGGCCGGCCGGCCCCCCCACTTGGGGACTGAACCGGGTCGGTTCAGTCCCCCTTGGCGTCTTCATAGGTTGGGGGCTGAACCGGATGGTTCAGCCCCGTTGTTTGGCCTCCGTTCTTTCAGTCGCCGAGTGTACGTTTGCCCTTAAAATTGTAGCGGATGCGGCGGCATAACAGGTGACTTGAGTGCCACAGGTGAAGAGCCACCAAGCACAATATTTGTGGGCTCAATGGTTTGTGGCGGTAGTGTCCTAAGAAAGTCAGGACATATGACGAACGAGACTAGGTCACCTAGGATAAGGGTCTCATCACAAGTAATCTTCTCCTCGGGGAGAAGAGAAAGCGGCGATGTGTCATCCGAGGGGAGATACACGTCACTAATAAGTTCTGACGGCGGGGGATCAGAAAATAACTCAGTTGCTAACATAGGTGTTGTCCCAGTGGCAAGTGGATCCACGACTACAGCTAGAGTGATAAAAGTAGGAGACGACTCTTCTTCCTGGAACAGGGGCTCAAGAAGAAACTCTTCGATCGAAGGGGGTGACATAGCGGAGACAGGTGGAGTTACGACGTCAGTTGGCGTGAATAAAATAAGAGAAAGTTCTTCCTGGAGCATGGGCTCAGGAAGAACCTCCTCGACTGAAGGAAGTGCTATAGTGGAGACATGTGGAGTCACGACTTCAGTCAAGGTGATAAAAATAGGAGAAAACTCTTCTTCCTTGAGCGGGGACTTGGGAAGAATCTCCTCGACTGAAGGGAGTGTCACGGTGGGGGTGGGTGGGACCCAAGTGCTCGATGTGAAACTGATGAGGTGTGAAGGACTATTGAAACACCTAACCTCGGGCTCCACTATGTGATATGAAGTAGGGAGGTAAGCAGTAGCAGCATAATGCTTGTGCATTGACACCTCAAGTTGTGAACAGAGGCGCACAACTCACTCAGATTCTGCTAGAGTTCTGCGGTGACGAACTAAACATCTTTCCGCAAAGCTTTAATACGCGCACCTAAATCACATATTTTTTTTCGAAAAATTCTAAACCAAGAATTTGAAAACGACCGAAGCTCGACTATCCCACGATAGAGTGAGATATCCCAGCAGCCACACCAAACTGACGTGAACTAAGGTGGGGGTGTAGTTTTGAAACAAAGTAAAATGCGAACTATTTAAATAAATGCGGCGCAAGAGACTTTCGCGGGCTATTTTAAAAGTACAAACGACCTAAGCATTGCAAACTATCGTAAGGTCACTGCACGCGCATACTGACATCATAAATCTCAATTCCACAGACAATAAAATTAATTGGTGGCACACACGTGTTTGGAAATAACGATAATGCAGGAGACACAATTAATTAGGGGCAAGCTCTCAATAATTTACTATTCATTTAAAAATCTGAGCAGAAAAAATACTAATGTAAGGGAGAGATGGAGAGGTTTACCACAAGGGAGAGGAGTGGCAACAGTGGTGCACGGGCCCTCAATAACTGGGCTGTCTGGAATCACCGGAACAACTGGTAACAGGTAGGGGATGACAATCTGGACCTCAGGAAGTAGCAGTGTCCTCAAGAACACGGTTGTGCCCGACTGGAAGAAAGGAGGATCGCCGGATGTTTCTGATTCTGCCGTAGGAAGGCACGAGAGGAATCGTCGATGGCTGGCGGAGCTTCAAGCAGCGAAAAACGGCGGCCGACGGAGCTTCAGGAGATGATTCTGTCAGGGAAACTGAGCGCAGGAAGGCTCGGGTATCGCGGGTGGTGTCGACTAGCAGAGAGGAGAAGCTAGACGGCGAGGAAGGAGACTTCTGGCGGTGGCTTCGTCGTCCGAGGAGGACTGGGAGGGAAAAATGAAGGGAGGAGCGGTGTCGGGCAGTGATTCCGTCGGGAAGGCAAGGCGGCGTTGGATGCGAACCGAACAAATAAAAAATGATTGTTCAGTTCAATTCCAGCTGCCCTAACAATGGAAGGGGGGTTTCATTTTATAATACTTGGGCTAGGGTTTTGAGTTGCTTTTGATATTGGCAGATGGAGTCTTTGGCTAAATGCAGATTTTTGGGAGAAAATTAGGATGGACCTTCATCAAGAGGGGTTGACTTAAGATATTGTTCATCCAAACCCAAACATAAACTTTGAAATTAAAATCATTTTCGACATAATTTTTCAGAACTTAAATATCTAAACAAAATAGTTAATTATTTTACGCTTATCCTAAAATAAACTATCGCCTAAATTACGGGACCTATGCATTTAGGGTCACGTTGGCCGGTCACATCAACGAGTCAAACAAAAATTGCGCGAACAATATGCATGATACAAAATACGCCCAAGCACAAATAACATGTGTAATACAACTCGACACTACACAATAATCCAAAAATGCGCAAAAGCATGCGCTACAATAATAAAAGACAGGTACACTAATAATAAATAAAAACTTGCGACGCGGGTTGCATCACCTCCGCCCTCCCTCATCCCAGCACCGACCGAGCCTTTCCCGCGTCATTCTCCTCCACTGCTTCCCAAACCCTTTCCCCACAGCCGCTTCACCTTGTGTATTTGTTGTTGCCATCCTTTGATCTCCCCTAACTGTGAGTCTACAGTCAGTCCCTTGCCACCATATCCATTAAAACCCTACCCACGCCACCTCCAGTCCAGAACCCCATTTCCGACGTCTTTCTCACTTGCATTGACCTTGGTTGCCCGCCAACAATTGCCTTTGTCGCCTCTTACGTGTGAATTGCGGTAAAATCTTTTATTTTATCGTTGTTTATTTTTTGGTAAACTTATATTGTGGTGGTTTTCTATCTTATTGTGCTATTGGTTCACTTGCTGTGCCACTTGCAAGATTTATTCTGTGAACTCTTAAAGCTATTTACGCCTCTATCATTTGTAAAATTGATATCTTGTTTTCCATTAATTAATTATTTGCGACTGCACGTGCTCCTGTTGTTATCCTTATAATAATTAATTAGTTGTTGTAATTTTAGCGGACCACTCATGCACTAGCATTACTCGTCATTGCATAAAGGTGTGAATTTAGAGTGTCCACCTATGAAGCACCGACACTTCAAAATGCTCAGCGTGTCGGTGTCGGACTCTCCGACACTCGTTCGAATCTCTGACACGCCCTGACACTCGTGTCGGAAGTCTGACACGAGTGCTCACGCGGGACTCGCGTGTCCCGCTCAATCGGACACGCGTGTCCCCCTCAATCGGACAGGCGTGTCCCTAAGATAGCTACTCACGGTGAGGTAGGAGGAAATTGTCTTGGAAGTGCAATTTTTGTGAAAAATATTTTATAAGTTCATATACAAGAGTGAAAACACATTTGTTAATCATTGGTGGAAAAAGATTGGAAAGTGTGTAAAAGTTTTAAGGAGTGATCTATTTGAGATGAAAAACTATAAGAAGAGGTAATGTGTTAATGTTCTATCATTTTTTGACCTTTGATTAAGTTTTGCATTTGAATATTTGATGAGTAATATTTAAACATATCTTAGTTTATTTGAATATTTGTTATTTGTTCATTTTTAATTTTTTGTTAACTGTGTTGGGATTTTCATAATTATAAAAAATAAATATTTAATATACGTGTCCTAGCGTGTCGAAATATGATATGTTTTGAGAATTTACGAGTCGCGAGTCGTGTCGTGTCGTATTGTGTGTCGCGTGTCGGTGTCGGTGCGACATAGGTGTCCACCCAGAGTCAATTGATCTACCACTGCATCAAATTGGTATCAGAGCCATATGTTAGGGTCATTTGCATGTTACATAGTGGTAGGGATTATCGTCAATCCATGTCAAGTCACAATCACACCGACGATAAGACCGCTAGCTCACAGACGGGCATGACACCCGCTGAGTTTCAACGTTTGGTTCTCGATCGATTTGATCGGATGAGAGCCCAATTCAAAACTCTTGGAGGAGATATTGCGAGTGTTAGCACGAGGGTCGATCAGTTTGAGACACCTAGAGGTCGAGTGACTCCTCCCCCTGATGAGGACCCCTACGAGGATCCACGAGATGCTACACCTCCTCCAGAGAGGCGTGGTGTAGACATCCCTCGCCGAGATCCCCCTTCCTATGCAAGGGGGAATTATCGTCGTGGATACGAGTATAGGATAGACCTCGGGAGGGGCCACCGTCCTCCTGATGAGCCTCGTCCTCCCCCACCCCGTTGTAGAGATCGAGCACGATACAATTATGATTATGAGGATGATTATGGTGATTACCGTGAGCCGCACCATGTGATGACTCTTGAGGAGGATGACATCACCCGACGTATTCACATTGATGCGCCCTCCTTTGACGGTCACCTCGACCCGAAGGCATTTAGTGATTGATTCCTGGACATGGATCAATATTTTGACTAGTTTGAGATGAGCGACGAGAGGCGAGTACGATTCGCCAAAATGAAGTTGATCGGTCAGGCAAAAATTTATCAGTTGAGTCTCAAGAGATCACTTGAGCGAGATGACTACTACCCCATCATCCGATGGAATGAAATGAAGCAGCGCTTACAAGATAAGTACCTCACTGCTTTGTATCGAAATCAACTTTTAGACCAGCTCTATGCGCTACGTCAGGGGACTCTCTCGGTTGCAGATTATATGTCCTGATTTGACGAACTAGTAGTTTGCAGCGACATTATGGAAGAGCCCGTGACAACTGCATCACGCTTTTGTGCGGTACTTAGAGCGGAAACCCAGAGAGAACTAATTCCCCATAGTATGGAGACGGTTGAGCAGGCCTTTCAGCTCGCATTAGAGTACGAGCAGTATTTACGTACTGCTGGCCCGAGGCAGGGCACCACTCGACTTGACGCCCCCACAGCTAGGAGACCCCATCCTGCCACGACTACTAACACCCCTCACGCAGACGCGGCAGGAAAAACTAGTGTTCCTGGAGGCCCCAAGCCTAGGGGCGTCCAATGCTATCAGTGTTATGACAGAGGGAATTTTGCAGCACAATGCCCTATTAGGAATTTATTGATTGAAGATTCGGGCGAGCCCAACACTGAGGCTGAGGACGTAGCCCTTGAAGAGATTACTGCCGTCGTAGAGGATGGATGGGAGAGCGATGCAGAGAGATCGTTAGAAGTAGGAGTCCTCCGGTGCATCCTCCACACCCCACGTGCTGAGTAGGATTGACGCTGCACCACTATTTTCTTCACGTATTTCCCGAGCGCAGAAGGCCCCTGCAAGCTCGTTATTGATAGTGGAAGCTGCGTAAACATAATTGCTAAGAAAGGGTTGGAGAAGATGCAACTTAAGGTCGAACCTCATCTTCATCCTTACCGCGTCTTATGGGTGGACAAGTCCACCATTCATGTCACACAACGGTGGCTGGTACCGCTTCGTTTAGCGACCAGGGAGGACCAGGTTTGGTGCGATGTTATTCCTATGGATGTCACCCTACGAAGCACATATACACCAAAAATAGGGCCGTACCCGTACCGGGTACGTTTCCGGTACGGATACACGTACCGCACGGGACGATTCGCTATAATCGCGATTTTAGGGTTTTAGGGCTCATTTGCTGCCGCTCCAGATTCCAGATCCCGTGCACCCGATCCCGTGTCGCTCCCGATCCCCGCTCCCGTCCTGCTCCCGATCCCTAACGACGATCCCTGCCGACGATCCCTGTCGACGATCATCACTGTAAGCACGATCATCATCATCATCATCATCATCATCATCTTCTGTTCATTTGTTCTGCTTAGTTCAAGTCATTAGTGCAATTCATTAGTTAATAGTTATGTTAATTTGTTCAGCTTACTTATGTTAATTAGTTCTGTTCATTTGTTCTGCTTAGTTCAAGTCATTAGTGCAATTCATTAGTTATGTTAACTTGTTCAACGTAATTCAAGTCATTAGTGCAATTCATTAGTTATGTTAATTTGTTCAGCTTAGTTCAATTTTATGTTAATTTGTTCAATTCATTAGTTCTATTAATTAGTTCAATTAATTAGTTCAATTAATTAGTTCAATTCATTAGTTCAATTCATTAGTTCAATTCATTAGTTCAGTTAATTAGTTCAATTCATTAGTTCAATTAAATAGTTCAATTAATTTGTTCAATTAATTAATTTGTGAATGTGTTGTTAGTTCAATTAAATTTTTTTCTTTTTTTTTTTATTACAGCAATTATGTCTCAATCACAATCTCATATTAGTGTCACTGGTTCAACTTCTACCTCAGCTACACGTAGATTTATTTCTGATGATGCAAGTAGGGATGATTATGCGCCACTTTGGGATTATATATCTCTTATCCATAATAGAGAAGTTGGTGGAGGAAACAAAAAATGTAAATGCAATTTTTGTGAGATAGATTTTAGTGGCTCATATTCTAGAGTAAAGAGTCACTTGCTAAAAATATCCGGGAATGGTATTAGGGTATGTCCAAAAGTAACTCAAGAGTATTTAAAAGAGTTTCAAAAAGTGATTGCTACATCAGAAGAAAAATGCAAACCGGCTTGCAAGATATTATCGTTTCATAATGCAAGTTAAGGTTCTCAAATAGTTGGGGAAACGAAAAAAAGAGGGGGGCCTATTGATATGGTTTTTCAAAATAAAGCTAGAGAGGAGTTACGGAGTCATATAGCCAGGATGTTCTATTCTGGTGGTTTGACATTTCATCTAGCTAGAAATCCATATTATGTTAGTTCATATAAATTTGTTGCTGTTAGAGATATTAATATTTTAGTATCTTAATGTTTAGTCCCACACCGCCTATCGGTGTTATGAGTCCTGTTGTAGTTCCTATATAAAGCCCATTTGTGGATGAATATACTGCACCTTTTATTTCCCTTCTTCTTTCTACATGGTATCAGAGCCAGGTTCTGAAAACCTAAAATAAAATTTTTTCCCCTTCCCTCCCCCGGACCCAACCCGCTTCCGCTTCCGCTTCCGCTCCCGCGCGCTGCTAGGGCTCACGGGAAATCCTGTCCTCCTCGCTCCCGTCGACGGAATCGTCGCTTGATTCCGCGATGGGAGCGGGACCTTCTCCCGTCGTGTCAACGACTACTTTCGCTGCTGCTGCCCCGTGCGGCCTTCGTGAACGAATTCGACGAGCGGCTCGGATGCTTCTTCCGACATCGTCGACGTCGACGGCTTCTTCCATCGACATCGATGGCTCCGACGACTTCTCCGGCTACTTCTTCTCCTCCTCTGGCCCGTCTTCTTCTCCTCCGACATTGCGCCCGCTTCTTCTTCTTCTCCGGCTACTCGGCGTGCCTCTGCTGCTGCCGGATGCTTCTCCCGTCGACAGCCGACGGTGTTGCTGCCACCGGTGCTCATCTTCTCCGGCGTTCTTCTTCTCCGGCCTGCTACAGCCGCTTCTTCTTCTCCGGCTTCTGGCCTTTGCCCGTGCTGCTCTCTTCTTCTCCGTTGTTGGATGCTGCTCTGCCACCGCTTCTCCGGCCCAGCCTTCTTGCCGGCTGCTGCAGCTGCTACTTCTCCGGCTTCTGTCTGCACCCGCTGCAGCTCTCTTCTTCTCCGGCATGGCTGCTACTCAGCGCAGCTTCGTCTACGGCCCCGTTTAGGGTTTAATGTTACTGTTTTTTTTTTCTCTTTCAGTTTTCTTGTTGTTGTGGTGTGTTAGTGTGGTCTCTTTACGATTTCCGCCTTCGTGCACGTGATCTACGTGAGGGGGAGTGTATGTCACGGCCTCTAGGCGTATTTATACCTTCATGCACGTATTCCACGTGAGGGGGAGTGTTTGTGATATCGGCGACTCAGATGCTTCTTTCCCGACTCCTGCCTTAGTCACACATGGCCCCTAGGTATATCCTATGTCTTCTTGCACGTATTCCACGTGAGGGGGAGTGTTTGTGATCATGGCGACTCGGATGCTTCTTTCCCGACTCCTGCCTTAGTCACACATGGCCCCTAGGTTGATTTCATATGTTGTTTGTGTCTCCTCGTCGTTTTCTCTGGATTTGGTAGGGTTGGTTTGGTCTTGCGTGGTTGACCTTGTTTTCGCTCCGAGTGTATCCAGCGTTGTCATGGTCGGTTTGCGGACCAACGTCGTGTGGCTCTTGCCCGGTTGAAGTATGCCCGGTGACACGTGGTTGGGCCTCGATAGCTGTTGCTTTGTCCCACGCTGCCTTCCTTCTTTTACCCTCTATTTTATGTTGTGTCCAAGCTGAAGGCTTCCCCTTCAGCTTGAGGGGGAGTGTTAGAGATATTAATATTTTAGTATCTTAATGTTTAGTCCCACACCGCCTATCGGTGTTATGAGTCCTGTTGTAGTTCCTATATAAAGCCCCTTTGTGGATGAATATACTGCACCTTTTATTTCTCTTCTTCTTTCTACAGTTGCTAACCACAATCTAGATGAATTTGTTCCTCCTTGATATAATGCTCTCAGAACAACACTATTGCAGAAAAAAAAATCAAATATCACTAGAATGCTTCAGTCAATTAAAGATACTTGACCTCTAAAGGGAATCAACTTAGTCAGTGATGGTTGGACAGATGCTCAAAGAAGGTCTTTGATTAATTTTATGGCGGCCTCCGAGGATGAACCTATTTTTTTAAAGGCAGTTGATGCATCAGGTGAGTATAAGGATAAACATTATATTGCAAATTTGATGATTGAAGTTATTAATGAAGTTGATGTCGAAAATGTTATACAAGTTATCACTGATAATGCACCAGTGTGTAAGACAGCAGGAGCAATTGTGGAGGGACGATTCTCATATATTTTTTGGACACCTTGTGTTGTACACACTTTAAATCTAGCATTAAAAAATATTTGCACAGCCAATAATACTGATCGTTGTGCAACAGTTAGAGAACAATGCGGATGGATAACTCAAATGGTTAATGATGCTTAATCAATCAGGACTTTCATAATGAATCATCAATACAGGTTGAACATGTATAACTCTTTTGTTTCACTGAAGTTACTTGCAGTTGCTGAGACACGATTTGCTTCCACTATAGTGATGTTGAAGAGGTTTAAACTTGTGAAGATGAGCTTGCTTAATATTATTGGATGTCCTGAATGGACTATGTATAGAACAGATGATGATGAGAAAGCTCTATAGGTTAAAAACATCATCTATAGTGACAAATGGTGGGATGATGTGGACAAGATCTTTGATATAACAAGACCCATATATGATATGCTTAGGGTTTGTGATACAGACAAACCTAATCTTCATCTGGTATATGACATGTGAGATTCAATGATAGAAAATGTGAAGCTTGAAATATATAAACACGAGAAGTTGACGGACTTGGAAGCTCATTGCTCTCTTTATGAGGCAATTTATGATGTCCTCGTTGATCGATGGACCAAGAGTTGCACACCACCACATTTCATGACTCATTTTCTTAACGCAAGGAATTTTTTTTCTTATTTGATATTAAACATTTACTATGATTTATTTATTTACTATATATTTTTATTTGTAGGTATTACAGTCGAGAATGGCTTGAAGGAGGGCCAAATAAAGTTGCTCCAAATACAGATGAGGAGATTTCTTTGGAGAGGAATAAATGCATAAGAAGATATTTTCCTGATGTGGTGGAGAAGAATATAGTAATCAGTAAGTTCTCTAGGTTTACGGGATTTGGTCAAGCTTTCAGTGAGCCAGATAGTTTGGAGAGTAGAGCTTTATTATTGCCCAAAGATTGGTGGAGTTACTATGGAACTTCGGCACCTAAATTACAAAAAATTGCTTTGAAGTTGTTACGTCAACCTTCTTCATCGTCCAGCTGAGAGAGAAATTGGAGCACATACTCATTCGTTCACTCATTCAGAAGAAACAAAATTCTACCACGAGCTGATGATTTGGTGTACGTGCATAGTAATCTACGCTTATTATCGAGGAGAAACAAAATCTACAGTCAAGGAAAGAGTAGAATGTGGGATATAGGAGGAGATGCATGGGCAAATCCTTTTGATGGAGTTGACATGCTTACGGTTGGCAACTTGTCTTTAGATGAGCCAGAAATTGAAGATGCCTTGATCTCCAACAATATGGAGGAAGATGAAGAAAATAAATGATGAACATCATTTTATTTGAAATAATTATGAATACCTTATGTTTAAGTACTTCATGTTATATTGCATTAGTTATGAACTTGGACTTCAATTGATTATTTATGGTTCATGTTTTATTGTTTTGAGAATTTATAATTGCATTTGTGATATATGCAAATATATTTATTAAATTTAATACAACGTATCCCGCCGTACCGTATCTTTGTTTTTAAAATTTTGTCGTACCGCTGTACCGGATATGTATCGTACACGATACCCGTACCCGTGCTTCCTAGATGTCACCCATGTGCTGCTCGGGAGAACCTGGTTATATGATCGTGATGCCACGTGCTATGATCGGTCCAACACGTGTGTGTTCTTCGACAAGGGTCGAGAGATTACCCTTACTCCGACCCAACCCAGGGATCCTCCCAAGAGGAAGGTTGACTCGTCAGTTAGTGTTGGGACGTCAAGACCCCTACATGATTTGGGAAAGGGTGATTTTCTGAGGGAGAGCCTAGAGACAGAGGTCATGTTTATCGTAGAGGCCACGATGGCGACCGAGACCCCTAGCGAGACTGAGATTATTGACCCTGATGTTCGATAAATTATGGATGACTTTAAAGATATTAAGCCCGAGGAGCTCCCAGACGAACTTCCCCCACTGAGGGGACATTCAACACATGATTGATCTGATCCACGGGGCATCCTTGCCCAATCTCCCGCATTACCGCTAAAATCCGACTGAGCATGCCGAGCTAAAGCAGCAAGTTGATGATCTTCTGCGGAAGAAGTTTATTCGAGAGAGTTCGAGTCCTTGCGTCGTCCCAGCCTTTCTAACCCCAAGGACAGTAGATGACACATGTGCATTGATAGTCGTGCAATAAATAAGATCACAGTGAAATATCGTTTTCTGATTCCCCACCACGATGATCTCCTAGACTCGATGATTGGTGCCCAGATATTCTCGAAGATCGATCTTCGTAGTGAGTAGTGAGTACCATCAGATTAGAGTTAGAAAGGGGGATGAGTGGGAGACGACCTTCAAGATGAAGGACGACTTGTACGAGTGGCTAGTGATGCCGTTCGGATTATCAAACGCGCCCAACACGTTCATGATAGCGATCACACAGGTTTTGCGGCCCTACATGGGTAAATTCTTGGTTAGTATATTTTGATGATATTTTGATATACAGTCAGGACTGCACCGAGCACTTACGTCATATTCGTCTAGTGTTCGAGCTTCTTCGAAATGAGCATATTTATATCAACTTGAAGAAGTGCTCGTTCCTGTCCACATCCGTTCATTTCTTGGGATACGTAGTGTCGGCGTCTGGTATTTCTGTTGATCCTGACAAGGTCAGGGCGATTCGAGAGTAGCCTATCCCTACGAACATTCATGAGGCCTGTAGTTTTCATGGACTTGTCACCTTCTATTGGAGGTTTATCCGCGCCTTCAGTTCAATCATGACTCTCATTATGAGCTGACTTCGTAAGGGTGATTTCGTTTGTCCGATGGCTGCCACTCGATCCTTCGAGGAGATCAAGAAGAGACAGTCTACTGCTCCCGTTTTACGCTTACCAGATTTCTCCAAGCCCTTTGAGGTAGCCTGTGATGTGTCGGGAGTTGGTATCAGTGTCGTCCTTAGCCAGGAAGGCCACCCTGTGGCCTATTTTAGCAAGAAGTTGAACAAGACCCGACATAAATATTCAAATTATGATCGAGAATTATGTCATTGTGCAGACATTGCGTTACTAGCGACATTATCTCCTGCACAAGAAGTTCATTTTATATTCAGACCATCAGACACTGAGATATCTCATTTCACAGAAGAAATTGGGTCATCGTCACGCTAAATGGATGGAATATGTGCAGGAGTTTCACTATGTTCTTAAGCACTGAGCGAGTGTTGAGAACCGATTGACGCCTTGAGTCGCCGAGTCAGCATCCTCCACACCATGAGCACCTGAGTTGTGGAGCAGCAAGTTTACGCTTACCGAGCATGCCCAGGTTTTGGAAACATTTATGCGGCACTTTCAAGAGACCTACCCGATCTTCAAGAGGGTTATTCGATTTCTGACAGGTATTTGTTTCTGGGCTCACGCATCTGCATTCCTCAGAGCTCCCTCAGGGATTTCCTTATTTGGGAGCTCCACGCAGGCGGAGCTGCAGGGAATTTTGGAAGAGATGAGACGATTGATTTGGTTGAGGATCGTTTCTACTGGCCCCGCCTGAAGAGAGACGTCACTAGGGTTGTCCGACATTGTCGAGTCTGCCAGACTGCGAAGAGGACTCGTCAGCCCACGGGGCTATACACTTCGCTACCCGTCCTTAAGAGACCCTGGTCTGATATTAGTATGGACTTCATTCTCGGGCTCCCTCGCACTCTGAGAAAGTTCGATTTGATATTTGTTGTCGTGGATCGCCTACGAAGCACGGATACTTAAAAATGCTCTGCGTATCGGCTCGAGCGCGTATCAGATACGGAAAACGCTCGGGAACGCGTTTCCGAAACTCTAGGAAACACATTTTTATATAAAAAAGAGATTTTTAATTCGAAAACGCGTATCCCGCTTGCAGGATACTCGATTCCCTTATGGTAAAGTGTCTCGTTGCTTATCTATTTCACGCTTTAGGTTTACACGATTCACACCCGTTGAAGCTCTCCCCTCTTGTTGATGCTGTCGCGCTGCATCTACCGCTCCAGATCCCGCTCCCTACTCTTGATCCCGCCCTGCTCGTAAGCTCTTCCTCTTCTTCTTCCTCCTCCCCCGCCTCCTCTTTTTCTTCTTCCTTTTCTTCAAACTCTTCCTCTTCTTCTTCTTCTTCTTCTTCTTCTTCTTCTTCTTCATCTTCTTCCGAGTTTTGATCATTGTCATTTCCAATATCTTGCTTTTTTTTAGAAAGATACCTTTCTTGTATTGAATTTTGAGTCTTCTCCCGCCTACCTTGATTTATTTTTTATTCTATGGTCATTGCCATTACAGTAGTTGGATTGGGATCAGTGATCAGATTTTTTTGGATATTACCGCTCGACTGCCTCCTAGAGGCGCACTTCGTTATTATCTGTACATCCCCAAGATTTATTCCTATAGAAACTATCTATTAGTGTAACTTCATGTTATATTTGTGTAGTGGTTATTCTTGGCAAAGTTAGGTTATGTCAAGCTTCCATAAAGCTTAAATTATAGCATATGTTTTTTAAAGCACCCCCAAGTTAAAATTTGATGATCTAAAACTTTAGGTTAGTATTCCGGCAAATGCATCTAGTATTGGTTTGATTTCAGTTCTAAATAGGTCAATTGCATTGCATATCACATTATAATTGTTTTGCATATAATTTCAGGAGCCTTAATTGAGTTTTCATAAAAGTGATTTATGGTTGTCAAATCCCTTCCTTTCGGTGTTGTGCAGGTATCGCGTTCTTCTCTTTTATTCTCAACCAATATTTATATACCCTTAAACTAAACCTTATGAAAATTTTATATAGGGATTGGTTTCGCTTAGCCGGGATTGGATCAACTCCCATTTTAGAAGAAGCCTTTTTCGCTCATAAAACGCAAATCCCTCTTTATTAGTAAAGTGGTAAGTGTTCCCACCTCTTTGTCATGATCTATTATCCTACAAATCTTAGGAAGTTCAATTATAAGCTTATTGTCGTTCCTTCAAGGTTTGCGGGGCAAATTAGGGAAAGAGAGCTCCGGGGCTAATCAGAGAAGATTTCTGCGTATCTTCCAGAATAATCTATACAACTATGCCGCCTCGTTTTGTCTACGAGCGCTGCAACACCGCGCTAAGAAATTTCTATTCCTTTTGGCTATACATATCAGATAGTTTTGCACAAAAACACCCTTCATTATCTAGTAATTTCTACAAGTCGGAAAGAAATTACAACTATAGATAAAAAATAATAACTCAACAAATCATTCAGCTGATACGTATAAATCCAAAATAATACATTTTCCCTTAAGTTAGACTTTCATAAATTGTGAAAATGTACAAAATATATACTCACATAGATATTTAGAATGCGGGAAATATCAATTATAGGATTATGAATTTTATTTGAGTAACTAATAAGAGGCGCCACCTAAGATACACAGATAAATGCGTAAGGAGAGTAGCACTAGACAAAAATGATTAGGAGGCACGGTGAGACCTTCTCTCGTGATAGATAGAGGCGCACTATCTTATTCATAGGGTGTAGTGTACCGTATGAGCCTCAATTTTGGGGAGACGACGCCCCTTTTAGAAGATTAGTAGAAACGAGTTCGTATCCGCGAGACACTAGAACATTTGAGTTCGTTAGTAGGGACTCATATCGTTAGACCAATGTGCGCATCAGAAGCTACTTTATCTATAATTTAAAAAAGGACAAACATAAAGCACCTAGAACACAAGTATAGACCAAAGCAACCAATTTTTGGAACTTGGGTAAATATGCTTAACATGTTTAAATTAGAATAAATATTTATGTTGCCAATATTATTTTTAGAAAAATATGTATAGTATATCAGAATATAGTTTTTACATAATATAAAAACTTATTTTTAAAGCATGCATTCATATCCTTTCTACATATTTTTAGTGTCACTAGGAGAAATAGTTTTTCTTACTCTCGAGTTGGGGTGACCCATTTTCAGGCATATTTTTACAGGGGACTTAGATCGGAAGTTGCGCCTAAGATGAACATGGTTGTGTAGTTGCTCTTATAGTTCGTTTTTTATTCAGTTGTTTTTCCTTTCAGTATTGTACTGTTTTATTCTTTCATGGACGTTGTGTAACTTTAATGTTTAAGTTTTTCAATGTACTAGACATTACATAGTATTTTAGATGTATGTTTCATTTTATAATCTAGTTGTCTCGGTGAATTCAGAAATATTGTGGTACACTTTTAGCCTTAGTTGCACTTTCTACTTCCACTGTAAGTTTATTTTCAATACTTTTCATTTATTCCTGTTATGTACAAGTTTTTTTTACAGATGCTTAGTTTACTACTTATCGTTGGGCCCGACGGGACTGCTGATTTGTAGTTAAACTATGTTGGGGTGTTACATTTGCTACATTCATAATAGTAAGATGGCGTACCCTAGTTGAAGAGGAGAGCCCAAAAACACCAAGAGAAATTGTTTTTTGATGTAGATACCTAAAGTTACAAATTCAAGCATCCACCATGCCAGCGAATTATATTTGTTACATTTGAAATAAAAAAGATATTAACTTCAAAGAATATACATCAATACGAGTAGTTGTTTCTCACCATCTTCCAATGATTATGCAGAGGTATAAATGCCTTAAATTAAAAAAAAAGCATTGGAAAAAACAGATAAATGAATGAAGTTTACAATGTTAAATACTGTAAAATAAAACTACCATTCCCCAAAAAGAAGTAATAATTAGGCTGAGAATGCTAGTTCAATTGTTCAATGAAAATAATCAACTTCATATTTTCTTCAGCGATTCTGATGATGTGCAAAATTTTAAAGTATATGCTTCCTTCATTTCTAGTGCATGCAAGTTGTCAAAGCAAAACTATTTAGTAGATATCTTGCAAATTATTTTACAACATTTAAGCATAACAATTTTTAAATTAACAAATAAATAATTCATGATATAAATCATTTATTTACAAACAACTTAACCACAAAATGCATATTTCGGAGCAAGGTGATATGTTATTGGTAATTAACAACCAATTCACTACAGATATTAGATTCTATGATCAGCTCAGAATAAACAGCATGTCATGCCTAAAATGAAATAATGGTCATGCATACCTTATCCCTCCCACTAGAATTACTAGCATGAACATCACCAACCAGTTTGAGGGCTTTTGCTGATTGAGGCATTATTTTCATTGCCTCCCGAGCAGTATATAGTGCTTCCTTTAGTTTAGATAGTGCCAAATAAGAGCGAACTAAGCCTGCAAACTTTATACATCAGAAAAAAAAATCTTCCAAATCATAGGTATGAAATGCAGATAGTGAATTCATAAGACCTTGATATGAGCGAAGATCTGACCGCAACTCTTGAGCAGCCCTGAAGGCTGTCACAGCTGTATCAGGTCTGTTTAATGACAGAAAAAGTCTTCCCTGAACATGCATTGCAAGTTATGAGCCTACAGAACGTTTAAAAAAATCACTCCATTTAACAAGTAGATCGCACCTAAAAAACCTGTCAAGCTACCTTTGTTATGTGGCCCAAAATATGTCGATCGTCAATTCGGATGCTCTATTCAAACAAAATTGCCTCAGTACAGCACTTGTTCTGAACAAGTATTGCCAAAACTCATTAAAATTTTTGAAGAAAAACCTTTTCGGCATAAGCAAGGGCTCTTCTTTCATCTTTCCTCTCCCACAATAAAGATAATGCAACAAAAGCTTCAGCTCTTGCAGGGTCAATATTTAGCAAATCATGCACAAGTTTGTTTAACTTGGATGGGTCAGACTTCGAATTCAGTAGCATTGCATACTCATCCATGTACGTCATGACAAATGGATCAATAGACCGAACCTGTGAATCTAAACAATACCTTATTTCATAAATGAATAAAAAGTTCTTGAACCACATTACATCCTTACAAACTCGGATTACATAATGGTTTACCTTTTCAAAATTCATTATAGCTTCTTCGCTTCTTCCAGTGATGGCTTCAACCTTTATGCAGATGCAGATGAAAACTTAGTTAAGCTCTGAATTACAGGCCATTAGTACAATCACAAATCCCTCGCACAAATTTTTAGTAGCCTAACATTGACATGAAAGAAAGAGTACAGATGCAGAAAACCACCTCCCATAGGGACTTCATGCAAGTACCTCACTAGTTGGCTAATATGCAATTAAGAAACCACTCTCAACTGAATGATTAGTAATCTGAAGGTCGATCTGAATGTTCCTCCAAGTTCAAGTTGTATTTTACTATACAAGTCCACATGCATACTAATGACACTTAATTACATGGAAAGATCAGAAGCATATTTCTACTTGAAACAAGATATAAAATGTAAAACGAAACTAGAACAAAATGTGAAACAGGACAAACATTCAAGAGAAGCATTTATGACTATTATTCAACCGATAGACTGTACTGTTATTTGACCATCAGAGAAGTTCCCCTAACCTTAGCAATTTCCAGCAATATGTGAACATTATTTGGAAAACGTTGCAATAGGTCAGAGAAATGTTCGAGGCCACCTAAAAGCAAATAACAGGTTAAACATTTTTAAAAATTATATTCAAGAGCCTTAATAAACAACAAATTTGGTTGTATGCTAAGAATCATTAATCTAAGAGAACAAAGCTTCCAAGCAATTAGTATAGACAAGAACTGAAATATTAATTATCATTTACCAAGAATCCTTTGTTAACCACCAGAATTTGAAATAGTCAATAACACATGAAATAGATAAGTTTAATGAGTGATGATACTTCCACAATGTGCAGTGTATATGTCACTAAATATCAATTCGGAGAATGGAAGAACTCTATAGAACTATGGAAAGTTTTTCTGAATTAGCTCCATGAAGTAACATGACTCCCCAGAGGTTAGGAGAGATAGTGCCGTGCACAAAATCTGCCTATTCATGCTTCAAACAAAAAAAATTATCCAAAAACGCATCTAGCAGGTAACAAGAAGCCAAAAAACAGTCCAAAGACGAAGTTGAATCAGCCTAACACAATTACCGCATCAATAGAAATTCAGTAGAAGATTAAAGATCAACGAAGTACCATATCAATAAAATTCAGTGGAAGGTTAAAGATCAACGAAGTACCATATCAATAGAAATTCAGTGGAAGGTTAAAGATCAACTAAGTACCAAAACAATGAAGAAAAATTGCTCCGACTTCAAAAAACAGCAAAAAGAAATACTAAAAAAGCCCAAACTTGACCTTTAACTTTAAGTAACTAGAATGTCATCCCAACTTCAATAAAGTTATCAAATACCTCCACCGAATATAATAGATTGAGCCAAGAACATCAAAAGCTGCACCCACAAAATCTGGAGAGAAATAATTGGGGTGAATACAAAAGATAAAAGCAAGAGGAGGGATGAACCTCCAGTGCTGCCATTGGCTACTCCCAAGCTGCGACTAACACTAAATTCCTACTCCCTAACCGGTAGGCTTCTCGAGGTTCTAAATCTAAAAACTTAATTTAAATATTACAAAAAAACCTTTGGAGGGTATTAAATCAGAACACAATTAAAAACATCATAAAATGACCTTAAAACACGTAAAAACTAAATTGAACTCACCGAAATAGTAAAATGCCATGAATTCCCCCCAAGGAAGCCTGATTTCACTCTCCACGCGCCCCGAGGATGAGCTCCAATGCTCTACCACATTCAAAACATGTTATAGAGTGCTCATGTCCCTAGAAATTCCTCTTCCAATGTTCTAATCACCATTTTCTTCATCTCCAAACCAAAGCGATGCATCCGGATATGCACCAGCTAATTCTTTAATTTGTGTACATTCTTTCACATAATCCCAAGCCTTTTGCATATGTATGGTTGTATGAGCAGGGAGAAGTTCTATTTCCCGTCTATTGTGTGAGATCATTGACGGCTCTCTCCTCTAACTAGCAACCCCGCTTAGGCAGTTGCGGTTAGGGCTCCACGGTATCGTTCCTTCGCTACTCTGGTATCCGCCGAGTAGGTCCATAATAACTTTGGTATCAGAGGTCAGCAATCCTCTTTCACGCGTCATCTCTCAGTCCTCTTCGTTCCCACAACCACGAGCCTCTTTTCCAACCACGACACCCATCTCCATAGCCGACACTTTCCCTACTCCATCGCGTCCATACACCAAGATCGTTTCATCGAGCCGAAGACATCGTCCGTTTTCTGCACCAGCGCAACCAGCTCCTCCAGCATCCTCTTCGCCCTCGCTCAACTTCAGCACCCACACGTCGCAACCCACATCTCCCCATGTCGACGAATCAACACCCAGAGCCCATCTCGTCGCGTTTCTCTACGTTTTCTCTAGTGCATGCTTTCCGGTCATCGAGCCACACGCCGCCACGGGCGTCCGTAGTTTCGAGCCCTGCACCATCACCCGCGTAAAGAGTGACCCAGTTCGACCGGTATGGATATCAACTTCTCCACAAGCGTTTTGCCCCAACAGTCTTTATTAAAACCAACCTGAAATTCAAGGGCAGCAAACAAGCACTTT
The DNA here is from genome assembly GCA_039583875.1 of Platanthera guangdongensis. Lineage (NCBI taxonomy): Eukaryota > Viridiplantae > Streptophyta > Magnoliopsida > Asparagales > Orchidaceae > Platanthera > Platanthera guangdongensis. The sequence continues at coordinate 47,207,732 of CM077151.1, forward strand.
AGTGTCGACAACAAGGAATTACTTTATCCCTCAGCTGGCTCCCACGTAGTAAGATTGGAGTACTTGTTTTTGCTACCATTAGGAGACGACGTGACTCTCGTGATCATTCCCAATCATCTGACTCAGCGCAATCAGACCGCCCGTCACCAGCTCTTTCTCTCGCTCTGCTCATCATATGACGACTCCCATAATATCTAGGAGGCTATGAACCGGCTCCACTCAGTTATATCCAACATGGATGCACACCTTCAGGATGTAGACGCACATCATGGCAACCCAAATCACGAAGCTTAATTAACTCACAACTGCACCGTCCGTTGTTACTACCCCACTTATAGATCACACCAGTAGCAGTCAAGTCCCGCTCATCTGCCACGAGCCACCTTCACTGTTATTTGTCGCGATATACCCGACTGGAATTCTCCACATACAATTGAAAAATTGATCCCTTGGGTTGGCTCACCAGGAACGAGCAATTCTTCTACCACCAACAAACTCCAGCAATTGAACAACTTACTCTGGCCTCCTTCCATCTTCTCGACTCGGCTTTGCTCTGGGTCACTTGTCTCTTCATTGATCAGTTGGGTCTGAAATGGGACGACTTCAAGCGACTCTGCAACCTGCGCTCAGTACCCCCATCCGCAGTACTGCCTCAGTGCCCTCACAACTCTACGCGAGACAGGCTCTGCGGGCGATTACTTGGAGCAGTTTCAGCTTCTTTCAGCACATGTCACACTTTCCCCAAATATGCAGGACACCATCTCCACTGCAGGACTTCGTGATCGCCTGCAACTGGATGTCGAATTTGAGGTCATTCCAGACTTAGTGACTGCTATGAATCTTGCCAGGCTATGCGACCATTGCCTTTAGGCTCCAGTTGGTGTAGGAAGCCTAATTTCCTGAAATCGGCACTCCGCGGGGCCGTACCGAGGGTCAGGCCGCTCCGCCGATTCGTCGCTAATCTCCGGACGAGACGTTGGAATGACGTGCTCATGAATTATATTTTAATTGCGATAAACAGTACACTCGCAGACGCAGGTGCAAAAACTTTTTGACCTTCATGACAAGAACTCAGACAAAGAGGGCGTCGGATGAAGCTCACACCATTATCAAACCCCCTTGAGCTTGATGTCAAGCTCGTTTTGGACGGCGGGAGAAATGTGTTGCGTGCCCATTTATCTAATTAATTATGATTATCTCTAGATATTATCATTATGTATGGGACCTCGAGTACCGGGTCTGGTAATCGGTATTATTATTATTGTTTGTCATTTATATTGTTGTAAGCCTATATAGAGGCATACGTATGGAGGAAGAATAAGTTATATTTTGTCTATTGTGTGAGATCATTAGTGACTCTCTGCTCTAACGAGCAACTCCGCTTAGGAAGACGCGGTTAGGGCTCCACAATATCGTTCTTTCGCTCCTCAACATCTGTCGGATAGGCCCATAACACCTTCATCTTGAGGAAGAGGGTAAGCGCTTTCCTTCCTCTTTTTCTTCCTCTTAGAAGTCTTAAGATAATATGGTGGAATTTCCATTCACTTGTCCTATCTCTAGTAGCATCAGTGTATTTCTTCCTTTGTAGAAAAGGTTGATATTGAGCTTTGCTTAACCCCAGGGTAAGATATTTTTGAAAAGAGCGCATTGGAAATAAATCAGAGAAGCATTTAATTCTGATTCAACCTCATCGTAAGATAACCGTGCTCGATAAGGGTAAGTGTCAATCAATCATTTATTTTTGTGTTAAATATCATCTTAATATTCTAAATGTTATTAATGAGTGTTCATTGTAACCCTAAGAGCGAGGAATAGTTTAACTGTGTGGAATTAAGTATAATGTAGATAAATCATTCCGCCTCGCCGCGTCTACGAGTAATGCAACACCGAGGTATGAAATTTGATCTATTTTAATTAGACATATCATGCAAAGTAAATATGTTAATATTCAACGCAATTATGCGATATTAAGAAGAATAAAGGATCACTTAAAATTATGAAAACTACCTCGTGAATAAAAGAAAAAGAATTTGTAGTTTAATCATTCTGTTATAATGATATGCTTAATATGAAATAAGAATTTTAAAAAACTTCATATGAAATTTCTATACAATCACATATAGAACATATGAAAGTTATGAACACAAGAAAATTAGTATCCCAACGAAGTTAATTCATCATGTGCATATGTTTAATGCTAAGACATGTCATAAGACGAAAACAAGATGAAATTCGTAGTTTAAGATTGCACTCCTATGTGAGTGTTCCCTTATAACTAATCACATCGTCCCTAACATAAGGTTAAATGATTAATGAAACACTAATATAAGATAATTAGGAGGCACATTTGACGTTTCATCTCGTGATAGATAGAGACACACTATCTTACTCATAGACTTAGCAGACCATATGAGTCTCAAGTTGGGGAGTCGACACCAAATATAGAAGATTAGCAAATACGAGCTGTGTCTGTGACCGAGAGACACTAGAACACCTATGTTCCTTAGTAGGGACTCGAATAATTAAACTGTGCATAAGAATTTATGTAACTACGGATGAGAAGAAAAGAAGATACAAGACATCACAATTCCAAGTGCAAGCCAAAATCTTGAATCCTAGCTAATAATTTTGAAGTTGGAAAGAAAATTCAAGTTAAGATCAGGTAATAAAAATTTACATTTATGTTCAAGTATTTTTATAGAAAAACATTCATAAATTTACAGTGCACTTTCTTTTAGTATAAAATGTTGTTTAAAATCATGCACACATATTTTCATTCAAGTTATTTTTAATGTCATTAGAAGGGGTAGTTTTCTTACTCACCAGTTGGGCTAACCCCGTCTTCAGATATTTCTTTCCAAGGGTCACAGATGGGGAGATAAGCCTAGGATAAGCTCCCAAGGATGTCTACCTTTAGTTTGTTTTCCTTTAAAAATTGTTGTATCATTTAATTATGAATTTAGATGCATCCGACTTTTTGCAATTTCAGTATTTCAGACTATTTAATCATTTCAATTCTAGTTGGCTCTGTGAATCATATTTGAAGTATTTTTTAAACCTTAACTCCAATTTTTAAATATTCTGTTGTGTATTTTAAATATTACCTACTATGTACTGATTTATACAATGTTGCTTAGTTTGCTTCATATCACAAGTGTCGTCTGGGCTTATGAATGTTAAAATAGGTAGGGGCGTTATAGTTTAAACGCTAAAAATTTATGGCTACTGGCTAGAAATGTCAACAACAAAAAAGATATATCAAAACACCTTGCCTTGAATATATTTAAAAAACAACTCCAGAACTAGTACAAAAATAAAAGACTAATTTCTGAAAGTTAATTTTAGATATTGATGGAACCATCTTAGCCATCAAATTTTAGGAGAGATCTGATAAAACAAAAACGAGCTAGCAAACTAGAAAATCAATATACTCTTTGCTTCTTAAGTGGACCCTTTTGCATTGTGTTTTATAATCCTAGCGATGTAAGGCTTTTGGATGTATTGACTTTAAACATTATGTATGAATAGAAAATTTTGTACTGTGATTTCATTTTTCCATCTCTCAGTTCTCCACTCGCCTAGCACAACGGCCATCACAAATCCTTTAGTCACTTGACAACCATTTCTTTTCCATAATAACCATGTGCACTTTGCTAAACTACCAAGTCCCCTTTGTCATTAATAACCTATTCTAACACTCTTAAAACATTCATGGCAATCTTCTTATGGGAACTAGTCACCATATCACATATCAGACTTTGCGCCACTAAAGAACTCCACCTTTTCTACCTTCACAATCATTCTTTAAATGTTAAAAATTTAGATAAAGTTTTTGTCAACCCTAATGTCTTTAGCGTGATCATGTTGCAGTATATTATGTGCAGCATTGATGGAGACCTTATTTCACAATAAGATCACTACAAACATTGCACATAATCCAATAGTCGATCGTCAATCTGTGGCAAAACAAGCCCAATCTGCATTAATATAGATCTCCAGACCTAACTTACTATGATCACATAAGCTGGCGGAAGAGAACACAATTTCTTTTTCCTAGTAGGTCTTTAAGTACTGGAGAACCATGTAAGCAGCTTCTCGATGTCTGACCTTTGGCACACACATGAAATTACTAAGAATTTCAATTGTATAAGCAATGGTATACCTCATATCATAGACATAAATAAGTTTACCAACTAGATAACTAGCTACTTCTTTAATGTTCTACCATCTTCTTTATGGAAATGATGATCTGCCACTATAGGTGACTTATTGGGTTTGCATTACAGCATCCGAGTATAGAATTATCTTCTAGTACAAATAGCATATTATTAACATCACAATCAATATAATTGCATACTATAAATAAAGTCTTTGTTCAACTAACTATAAGCCTATGCACCACAAACATAGGAATAGGATGACTGGTTCAACTAATCAAGGAAGATAACTTCAGCTAGTTTTGATTCTTGTAATGCCATCTATAATCAACAATCACTGAAATACCAGAAAATACAAACAACTTGACGATATTGGGTAGTTTAATAAGTTACAATCGTGAAAGATTAAACAGATTAAACAGTGATGGTTTGACCATCTTTGAACAATCGAGCTCATGTGAACTGATTATATGTATCAAAGACAATACATATACCTTGGAACTTCAGAGGGATCTCAAGAAAATTTATCAAGGTTGGGTAGGCCTAATTTGCATGAACATAAACTGCAGATACATGAAGACATTGAGTGATTATTTAACTAGTACATTTTTGACCAACGAACACTATAGATTTCTAGTGTAATGGATTGGTCCAATCAAAGTTAAAATTTCGCACAACTTTTTTTAGAAGACCTCAAAAAATATTAAAGAAACGTAAAAATAAGCATAAGGAGCAGCGCTGGATCAGTGGTTGTGTTACCTTCAGTATAATCTATAGGTCAAGAATTCAGGTCACAACAACGTATTTTCAAAAGTAAGCTGCCAGCCTGCTTACATCAACCCCTTAACACCATCTGGTGATAGTGAATGAGTGGGTACGCCATTTTCCTTCAACAACCAATCGATAATATTTAAGTAAATTATATACTTCACCACATGCTCACATGATAAAACCTAATAATTTATTGTAAATAGTGTAACATGGAGCATAACATGTTTCACTTGTGCTTCTAAACTGCAAAATTATCCAAAAAAGAAGTCTATGCGGAACTTAAGTAATAACAAATATCCAAGAAACTATACCTTTGTAGTCACTAGAAGCAACACAGCATTGTGCCTCAACATACCGCTGCAAGGATAACGTATCAGCACCGGAGTATAACCGTTAAAGATGAACAGATCACATAAACTGATAAAGACATACAACAGGTCACATTGTGTTTCTTAAATTTGAGAATAAAATAGGCATTCGCATAAAGTTTGTAAGTTGCTTGGTATTATAATTGAAACTTAAAATTGCAGTGAATATTTGATATCAACATACGCTCCATGATGGATCAATGAACTGATAATAATTTACTGAATAAGATGTCATGTTAAGTCCTCGTATTTTCACCTAAACATAAAGAAAATGATGTAGGGGTTGGATAAGATGAAATAGTCAGCCTAGCACTTGCTCGGAATATCAATTACGCATGAGAATGCTAAAAACAAGTTCAGAATGTTGAATGAGGAAATAATAATTGCTTGGCTATTATTCATCCTTAGGGGAGTATGAATAATATTACTGAGGACTCGAAGACTTAAACACACAATGTGGTACTAATACCCACTTACAATAATAATAATAACGTAAGAAATACACGACTTGTAAATATCTCTCAACTCCCCCTTCAAGTCGGATGGAAGATGTTGGTCATTCCAAGTCTTTTGATGTCATCAATGAACAAGTCACTTCCCAAACTTTTAGTGAACACATCCGTCAGTTGATCTTTAGAGTGGACGAATGGTGTGACCACTGTCTTTTTATCCAAGTGATCTTTGATAAAATGTCAATCCACCTCAACGTGTTTTGTCTTGTCATGTTGAACTGGATTGTTAGATATGTTGATCACTGCCTTGTTGTCGCAAAACAAGGAGAAATGAGACGTTACGGGAAACCCCAAGTCATGTAGAATTGTACGCAGCCATAGACCCTCACACATGCCTTGTGACATTGCACGGTATTCTGCCTCAGCACTCGATCTGGCCACTATATTTTGCCTCTTATTGCGTCATGTCACTAGGTTTCCTCCAATAAAGGAACAATAACCTGTTGTAGATTTCCGATCATCACGACATCCCGCCCAATCAGCATCAGCGAAAACTTCAATCCTCAAGTGGTCGTTCTTGGAGAACAAAAGACCACAACCAGGAGCTTTCTTCAAATACCGTAACACACGGTATGTTGTCTCTTGATGTCTGACCCTGGGAGCATGCATGTATCTACTCAGAATGTCAATTGCATAAGTAATATTTGGATGAGTATGAGATAAATATATTAGTTTCCCAACTAATCTCTGATAGCGAGTGACATCTGCCTGGTCACTATCACAATCTTCACAGATTCCATGATTCTCTTCCATCTGGGTGCTCGCAGAAACACGACCAAGCATACCAGTCTCCTGCAACAGATCTAGAACATACTTTTGCTGAGATATGAAGATACACTGATCTGATCTAGTCACCTCAATACCCAAAAAGTATCATTATCTTCTCAATTCTTTCACCTCAAACTCGGAAGATAAGAGAGACTTAAGATTTGCAATCTCTTCCAAATTGTTACCAGTGATCACGATGTCAACCAGATAGATAATAAAGACCACAATACCTAGATCACATCTCTGAATAAACATAGTGTGATCAGACTGTGTCTGTTTGTACCCAAACTTGAGAGCATAGCCGTGAGAAATCTGCCAAATCATGCTTTGGGGGATTGTTTCAAGCTATATAAGGACCTCCTTAGCCGACAGACAAGGTCTTCAGATCCATTTTTTACGAACCCAGAAGGGAATTTCATGTATACCTCTTCATCAAGCTCACCATGGAGAAACACATTCTTAACATCCAGTTGGTGAAGGTCCCATTCTATGCAAGCCGCACATGACACCAATACCCGAATAGAGTCCATCTTAGCCACATGGGTGAAAGTCTCCTGATAATCAACTCCCTGAGTCTGAGTGTACCCATGGGCGACCAGCCGTGCATTGTACCGTTCGACCTTCCCTTCTTGATTTTGTTTGACTGAAAACACTCATCTCGAGTCAATAGCTTTCTTGTCAGGAGGAAGAGAAGAGACATCCCAAGTATGGTTCTTGTCCAAGGCTGAAATCTCCTCTTTCATAGCCTGAGTCCAAGTCGGGATACCCAAAGCTATCTGACATGTCATAGGAATAACAACCGAAGAGAGAGAAGCAACAAAGGCCTGGTGGGCCGGGGCAAGATGGTGGTAATTCACATGATTAGAAATACGGTGTTTTAGTACATGCTGCCTTACCTTTCAACAGAGCAAGCGGGATATGCAAATCCGCATCATCAAAATCTAAGGCAGAAGCGGGCAGCGGTAGAGGCGGAACCTTAGTAGCCTATATACCGGAGGAGCGTCGGTAGTACACGTGAGGAAAAGGGGAGATCGGAGTATCAGGCAGAGGAAAAGGGATAGGAATACCCGATTCCTGAGACAAAGGAAGTTGCGGTGGTAAAGGAGGAAGAATAGGAAGGGGAACAACCGTATCACTACTACGCACCCCCTGACGAAGAGAGTGAGTCGACAGAAAGAAATAGGATTCCACTTCTCGAAAAGTAACATTCATAGTGCAAAACATACACCCAGAGGGGGGGGGGGTAACACTGATACCCTTTCGTAGTTGAAGAATATCCAAGGAACACGCACCGATGAGCCAGAGGGTCCAATTTGTCCCGGTGAGGCAAATGAATATGTACAAAACATACACATCCAAAGACACGAGGAGGCATGTGAGAGGTATAAACCACAGTCATGGTAGACAGCTGAGCTAGGGGAGTAGCATAGCCAAGAACACGTGAGGGAAGCCGACTGATAAGGTGGACAACGGTAAGAACAACATCACCCCAATAGGATTTGGGAAGGTGCATAGCAGTCAGAAGACAACGAGTGACATCCAACAGGTGCTGGTTTTTTCGCTCGGCAACCCCATTTTGGGTAGAGGTGTGGACACGTGATCTGGTGGATGATTCCATGACTAGTGAGATATGAGCCAAAAGCTCCCTGATCGTCATACTCCACCCTACTATCACTGCGCAGGACACGAATAGAACCCTTAAATTGGATCTGAACCATTTTATGAAAAATCTGAAAACAAAAAAAGACTTCACACTTTTTTTAACAAATACACCCAAGTTGTGCGAGAAAAACAATCAATAAAGATGACAAACCAACAAAAACTAAATATAGATAAAACGGGGGACGACCCCCAGACATCAGAGTGAACAACATCAAACTGAGCAGTACTAGGAGAAGATAAGTGTGGGGAACTATATCTCACATGTTTAGACATATCACTGAAATTACAGACAAAATTTTGTAAAAAAGGAGAAAAAACAGGCAACAAATTCTGAAGATAGAGAGAAGTATGTCCAAGTCGCGGGCTTAGTTATTAAAGGAGCAAGGCGCACCAAGGCGCAAAGGGGTCTTGGAGCCTAGGCGCAAGACTCAAGGTGCAGGCGCGCGCCTGAGGAAGGCAAGTCGCAACTACATTCATTTTAAATAATCAACATCAAACATAAGTTCATCTTTTTTTGAACAGATTCTTCATATATTCTACTCATTAATCATTCATTATTATCATTTATATCTCTTAAAAAATAAAAGCAGTATGGTCATTTGCATCATATTTAAGTCACAACAATCGATTATATTTCAAAACCACTAAATCATATAAAAATTATTAAGTTTTTGCATTATTTTTTTCATTATTTTGAAAAAAAGTCTTACAATAAAAATCACACTCAGATGCGCCATTAATGGCCAAAGGTGCAAAAAAGGCGCACGAAGGTGCAAACCTCTGAGCCTGGTGAGCCCGGAGCCTAAGGCGCGTCTTTAACAACATAGGTTGCAGGTGCCATCGGCGAACATCATCAGCTATAACAATAGTGCAGGAGAGAGCCTGAGAAGATGAAGGCTGAAGATCTAAATAATACAGGCCACCGCAGTTCCTACCACTGTCAATATTCCGTTCCGTACCAAGTTCTTAAAAAACACAGTAATCATGAAAAAAGGTCACAGAGCAATTAAGTGATCGAGTAATATCACCGATAGAAAGTAAATTGCGAGGAAAGGATGGAATATGGAGTACAGATGACAACGAAATAGAAGGGGAACATGAAACATAGCCTTTGCCAGTAATGAGAGACAACAAGTCATTAACAGATATAACTTTGTCCTTACTAGACAAAGGAGTGTAAGAGAGAAAACCTGAGGAGGAGTCGGTCATGTGGTGAGTGACACCAGAATCAATCACCCACTCAGTGGAGGAGGCAGTGGTTGCATGGGCACTTGGCAAAGCAATAGAGGCAATGAAAGCAGAGGCACCCGGAGGCAGATCAGGCTGAGAGTATAGCAGGCGACGAAAAGCATCCAATTTATAAGCAGTGAGCAGCCCGGAAACAACAGTGGAGGTCTCGTCGTAGACGTCTGTAGAGTAAGCAGCATCATGAGGTCTGGGGTCACCCTGGCGATGACCCCCACGTCCTGGTCCCCGACCACGACCACGGGGGCAAGATGTGGGTGAAACTTTTAACACACCTCCCGAGTATGGCCTTTGCGACCATAATAATCACAAGTGAGGGCAGACAAGCTAGGTCTGAAAGCATGACCACGACCGACGCTAGTCAGCGAAGAACGCTCAGGAGGAGTGCTAACACTAAGGGACTTCCGACGATCTTCATCAACCAGGACCATGCTGAAGGATTCCCGAAGTGACGGGAGAGGGGTGTGGTGAAGAATGTGTCTGCACCATGTCGAACTTCATGTTTAGCCCCATCAAGAAGACATGGAGACGGAAGCGATCCTCCCATTGTTGTAATTGAACAGCGTCCGCAGTGCATGCTGGAATGAAATGCGAGAAATAGTCCAATTTCAGATAAAGACGCTCGAATTCTGAAAAAAGGATGACACTGTCATAGCCCTTTGCCGCAGTTCCAAAATGCGGCGAGTGAGTTAATAAACCTGTGTAGAACTGCCAATTTGAGAATACATCTCATGAGCACGGGTCCATATTTCAAAGGCAGAGTCCATTGTTAGAAAGTAGCGAAAAGGAGAGAACAAGAGGATAAACTTTTGAATAATTGAAATTTTATTATCTAAAAAAGATATCATTTACAAAGGTATGACCTCCCTTATATAGAATGGAGGAGATAAGAAAGAGAGTATACAAACAATGTGGGACTAAACATTTACAGTACTGAGCGGCTAGAATAAAGGTGACCGCACAGGCCGCGCGGTTAGACAGATGAGTTAACCGCTCGGCAACTCGAGCAGGATAGAACAGGCCGCAATGGTAGACCGATAGACCGCCCGGTCTCCAGGCTTCAGAGTGAGACCGCCAGACCGCTCGGTCAACAAACCGCTGGATCAGACCGCTAAGCTGTCCGGTCTAATACTTCAACACTCCCCCTCAAGCTGGAGCATAGATATCAATCATGCCCAGCTTGTCACAAATGCGGAAGAAGGAAGTAGAAACCGGCTTGGTGAAGATATCTGTCAATTCCTTGTCAGAGGTGACAAAAGGAGTACAAATCTGTTTCTTCAAAATCTCTTCCCGAATGAAGTGACAGTCAACCTCTATATGCTTTGTTCTCTCATGGAAGACCGGATTTCTGGATATGTGTATAGCGGCCTTGTTGTCACAGAACATAGGGAGAGGACAGTCATATACCTCGCCCAGGTCAAGCATGAGAGCCCGCAACCACTTTAACTCACACGTGGTTGACGCCATACTCCGGTATTCGGCTTCGGCACTGGATCTGGAGACAACAGACTGTTTCTTGCTCTTCCAACTCACGAGATTAACTCCAACAAAGGTACAAAAACCTGATGTGGATTTACGATCGCCTTTGTCATCCGCGTAACTTGAATCTGAGTAGGCCTCAACCCTCAGATGACCATTCTTCTGAAAGAGTAACCCTCTGCCTGGTGCTGCTTTGATATACTCTAAAATCTTCAGGGCGGACTGAAGATGGCACTCCCTGGGAGTTTGCATAAACTGACTGACCTTGCCTACAGCATAGGCGATGTCGGGTCTAGTCACCGTGAGATAGATGAGTTTGCCTACCAAACGTCTGTACCTTGTGACATCAGATAGAAGAGGCGAGTCATCCGTCCACGTTTTGTCTTCTCCAACAGCCATGGGAAAACGAGCTGGTTTGGCACCTGTCAATCATGCTTCTCGTAGAAGATCAAGGGCATACTTCCGTTGAGAGAGAACCAAGGAGTCAAGTTTCCGAGAGATTTCTATCCCCAAAAAGTATTTCGGGGAGCCCATATCCTTCGTGACCAAGTGCTGACGGAGGTGCTTCTTCGTCAAGTCCACCCCATCTCGGTCATCGCCAGTAAGGAGAATATCATCCACATATACGGCCAAAACCACCAGTCCCGAGGCCGTTTTGCGAATGAATAAGGAGTGATCGGCCGAACTCCTTTGAAAGCCGATGGTAGCCACAATACCACTGAATTTGTCGAACCATGCCCGAGGGCTCTGCTTTAGGCCATAAATGGCCTTCTTCAAATGACATACACGTGTCTCCCCCTGAGCAACATACCCAGGAGGTTGCACCATATAGACGTCCTCCTGAAGATCGCCATAGAGAAAGGCATTCTTCACATCAAGCTGGGAAATAGCCCAAGCCCGGTTAACAGCCACAGAAAAGAGAACCCGGATGGTGCTGAGGCGAGCAACCGAAGAGAAGGTATCAAAGTAATCAACGCCGTAAGTCTGAGTGAAGCCCTTGGCCACTAGCCGGGCTTTGTAGCGATCCACAGTGCCGTCGGGGCGAAACTTCACAACGAAGACCCAGCGACAGCCAACCACATCAGTGCCCACGGGAGGAGGAACCAGGGTCCAGGTACCCCGTTCAGTAAGAGTAGCCATCTCCTCATCCATGGCAGACTTCCAATGAGGGAGAGCAAGAGCCTCCTGGTAGGTACGGGGAGTAGACGTAGCAGAGATAGCCAAGGCAAAACACCTGCGAGAAGGAGAAAGCTGATCATAGGAAACAACAGCCGTGAGCGGGTGTTGAGTACACGCCCGCACCCATTTGCGAAGGGCAATGGGAACATCCAGGTCAACGGGAGCGTCAGCGACGGGAGTGTCAGCGACCGGAGCGTCCGTGGCGGAGAAGGCTGGCCCGGGACTAGAGAGACGGCAGCGGAGAGGAGGGTGGAGGGGTGGGTGGGGAGACGGACTGGGAAGGAGTCGGTGGAGGAGGAGACGAAGGTGGGAAAACGTCGAGAGGTGTGGAAGGAACGGAGATATCAGAAGGAAGAGAAGAGGGAGGAGAGAAATAGGAAGCATTTTTGAAAAAAGTCACATCCGCGAAGACAAACTGCTTGCGGAGAAGGGGGTCAAAGCAGCAATAGCCTTTTTGAGTGGTAGAGTACCCCAAAAAGACACACTTGGTGGAACGGGGGGAAAGCTTGTCGCGGGTAGCGGAGGGAGCGTGAACAAAGGCCGTACAGCCAAAGACACGGAGAGGAAGAGAAAAAGGTTCCTGGTGGGGGTAGAGAAGGGAGAAGGGAGTCTGGCCGTGGAGAACCGTGGAGGGAAGGCGATTGATGAGATAGCAGGAGAGGAGCACAGCGTAGCCCCAGTAGGAGCGAGGGACGTGCATCTGCGTCATGAGAGTACGAGCAACATCAAGTAGGTGACGGTTTTTACGCTCCGCCACCCCATTCTGCTGGGAGGTGTAAACACAAGTCGTTTGATGAAGGAAGCCATGTTGGTGAAAGAACGCGGAGAACTCATGAGTCAGATATTCCTTGGCATTATCAGAACGTAAGACTTTAATAGAAACAGCAAATTGAGTGTTAATCATAAAGTAAAATGATTGTCAAACAGAAAATAGTTCAGAGCGATATTTTAACAGATACACCCAGGTACATCGAGAAAATCATCGATAAAAGTGACAAAATAGGAACTGCCCCGACCAACTGTGAGGGTAGGAGCAGGACCCCATACATCAGAGTGAATACGATCAAATATGCGAGAGGAGCCACGGCCTTGCTTCGGTGGGAAGGAGGAGCGATGATGTTTGCCAAACTGACACGCATCACAGTTGAGCGGAGAACTGGTAGAAGGTAAGTGGGGCAGAAGCTGGCGAAGAAGCCGAGAAGGAGGATGTCCAAGACGAAGATGCCACTGAAGGAGATCGGTGGAGGAGGAGTAGGCGGATAGAGCGGAAACATCGTCGAGGAAGTAGAGGCCGCCGCTCTCAGTCCCAGTAGCAATCGTCCGCTGGGTCCTCGGGTCCTGAAAAGAACAAGTAGTAGGAGTGAATAAGACGGAGCACTGAAGTTGTCAGCATAAAGTAGTAACTGATAACAAATTGGACGGGAACTTCGGGACATAGAGGGTATCCTCCAAGCAAAGCGATGGGGTGAGTTGAACCATGCCCGTCCCATGAACCGGGGACGGGGAACCATCCGCCACACGAACCAGGGGTAAGCGGTCATGGGTCTCAAGACGGGAGAAGCAATGAGGGTTGCCCGTCATATGATTTGTGGCACCGGAGTCAATCAGCCATTTACCTTGGGTAACGACGTGGGCACTACCTGACGTCGTGGCCACAGAGGAAGACGACCGAGAAGAGGCGGAGGCCGAAGAAGGAGCATCACCGGAAGGGCGAAGATGAGGATGTTTCTGCCAGTAGCGGTCAACAGTATGGCCAGTACGACCACAGTGAGAGCAGAGGAACCGGGATGAACCCCGTCCGCCAGAGGAGCCGCGGCTACTAGGGCCCCCCCTCTGAGCTTGGTGAGCAAAGGAGTCCTGGGAAGGGGGGGAGGCCAACAGAGGCCGCTGGAGTAGCGAAGTAACAGCGACAATGCGAGCCGCAGTGGCATCCAAAGTAGGAGATTCCGCCTCACCCAAGATCTGCTGGCGGATCATATCATAAGAGTCGGGAAGATGAAGAAGATAACAAACAACCAGGAGTTCCTGGAAGTGTTTGTGCTGTTCGGCCAAGTCCGCGGAGAAGGGGCGATTCTGGAGGATTTCAGCACCAAGAGCCTGAACCTGCTGATAAGCCGCAGCCGGTGACATGGAAGGGCGGGCGAAGAGGTCCGCATAGAGAGTATAAATGCGGGACGTCTGGCCCCCCTTAGAATAGAGAGCAGCGAGGTGAAGCCAGGCGGCCTTGACCGTCTCATCATGGCGAATGACGGGAAGGCACTCATCAGAAAGGCTGTTGGCCAGCCAGGTGCGGACAAGAGCATCACTCGCATCCCAGTCATCAAACTCAGGAGAGGTGCGAGGAGGAGGGTCATCGGTGAGGTGATGACGCTTGCGTTGAGAACGAAGGAGAAAGGTGAAAGAAACGCTCCAATCGGGATAGTTGGAGCCAACAAGCTTGGAAAGGGTGCCAAGGTTGCCCGAAGGAGGAGGAGGAGGAGCTGCAGGAGTAGTGGTGAGACCGGAGGTAGTCATAGAACCCGGCAAGCAGAAGAAGCCGCGCGAACAGTAACGGTTAGAAAACAGAAGAAGCCGCACGAACAGTAGCGGCTAGAAAGAGGTCAAAGGCACAGCGGGGAAGAGGTCGCGCGGACTGAAAAAGCCGAGCGAACAGAGGAGAGGAGAAGAGCAGGTGACCGCGACCAAGATGCGGGTGAGAAAGGAACAACCCGCACGGTCAGGCAGATCACAGCAGCAAACCGCAAGTATAGAGACAAGCGGATATGGGGAAAGCAGAAGCGGACAGGGAGAAGAAGTCCGCAGCGGGTAGAGACAAGTCACGCGGACAGAGACAGACCGCAACGACTAGGAAGTCGGAGAGGCAAGAAAGAACAAGGAGCGCGGCGACAAGGAAACAGGTCGCTGCGACGAATAGCAGTAGGAGAAGAGAACCAAGAAGAAGCAAGTCGCGCGAACAGGGCAGCAGACAAAAACAAGCCGCGCGAACAGGGCGCAGAAAGCGGAAAACAAGCCGCGAACAACAGAGAGCGCACAGAATCAGGAGGAAATGACCGTGTGCTCTGATACCATGTTAGAAAGTAGCGAAAAGGAGAGAACAAGCGGATAAACTTTTGAATAATTGAAATTTTATTATCCAAAAAAGATATCATTTACAAATGTATGACTTCCCTTATATAGAATGAAGGAGATAAGAAAGAGAGTATACAAACAATGTGGGACTAAACATTTACAGTACTGAGCGGCTAGAATAAAGGTGACCGCACAGGCCGCGCAGTTAGACAGATGGGTTAACCGCTCGGCAACTCCAGCAGGATAGAACAGGCCGCATTGGTAGACCGATAGACCGCCCGGTCTCCAGGCTTCAGAGTGAGACCGCCAAACCGCTCGGTCAACAAACCGCTGGATCAGACCGCTAAGCTGCCCGGTCTAATACTTCAACATCCATCAGCATGTAACTCTAATAAACTTTTGGAAACATATGGCCTGTCTGGCTAAGCTGTGACGGCGCAGGAAGCAGTGGTGGGAAACAGTGGTACAGGAATCAGCTGTTTTGCAGTGGTGAAAAAATTTATGAAACTGTTTGGAAAATTGTATTTGCAGTGCTGTGCGAAACAATGATGCAGAATTAAACAGTGGTAGTGATAATTAAACAACCCGGAGAATTTACGAAATCTAAAGATAAATAAACAATTTGCTCGACATTAATTTTATTTAATTATAAAAATAAATATATTAATATTGATGGGGTTTCCCAAAATATGTTCGGACGAGCCATAGATTTTTTTTTCCCAATCTTGTCCGACTCGACGCTACAATTCCAACGGGCACATTCTCGCATAATTTTGAGTACGTTCAGTATTCCAAACGGACGTCAAGACGCACGTATGCACACTCGATTTGCTCACGAGCTAGGACAATTCATTTTTGACTGATTCACGAGCGTCTCGAGTGACCCGCAATAAAAATTATTAAACAGTCCGCAAAATTTACGAAGTCCAAAAAAAAAATAAGTTACTAGACATTAATTTTATTTAAATAAAAAAATTATTATATTAATATTTTTTAATTGTAAAAGTTAATTTTATTAAATGCTAATATTGATATAAATATGATCAAACGAGCCGGCGAATTTTTTGCGACCTCGCCCGGCTCGACGCTACAATTCCAACTGACACATAGTCGCACAATTTTGAAGTCGTTTGGTCTTCCAAACGGACATCAGGACGCACGTATGCACGCTCAACTCGCTCACGAGATAGGACGGTTCGTTTTTGCCCGATTCACGGACGACTCAAGTGACACGCAAGGCCGCAATAAAAATTAAATTTCACTTTTTATAATTAAATAAATATCATTTTACTTTCTATTTTATGTATATATATAATAGTTTAAAATTTAAAATATATTCATTATAAATATAAAATGTTTTTTTTAAAAAAGTTTTTTTTAAAAAAATACAGCGCTACAGCCCCTTTTCGGGCTGTAGCGCTGCTGCTGCCGCCTGCCGCGGGCCACCAAATTTTGGTTTGGCGGAGCGGCAGCAAAAACAGCTGCATGCAGCTGTGCTGCCGCTTCGCCAAACAGAGCCATTGAGTGAAGAAGCCATGAAACAACCAGGGAGTTTTTTGAGTCCCATTGTTTCCACGACGGATCGGTTTTTTGGGGTTCCTTAACAGTTCCATTAATGTAGCCAAACATCGGGTGGCTGCGAATGACATGTTGCGCCGCCCGGGACCATTCGAGATAGTTTGCATCGTCTGACGGGACCGTAGTAATCTTCAGAGAGCCGGAGTGGTCATGACTCCGCTGAGGGTCACTCATCTGAGGCTGAAGCACATCCGGCGATGACGCTGAAGAGTCACCCATGGTCGAGCAGCAGATCTGGACTAAAAAAAACTGCAGGAAGAGCAACCGGCGGAAACATAGAGTAGCCCCGGACAGGCCAACGACCGACGGAGACACAACAAAGGGAAACTGCACAGTAGATCTGGCGTAGGGGGAGGACCCCGGAGAAAGCGCCGGAGCAGAGAGCAGAGAGAAACACCCAAAGGCGATGCAGTAGGTCTGCGCACTGGAGCGGTCGACGCGGAAGAACGAAGGGGCTGCATCATGGAGGGACAGCGGCGGCGGCCCTCTCAGCAGCCGGCGGTGGCTTGGAGGCCTCCCATCATCCCCGTAGAGAGAGCAGACGGCGGATGCGGACGGGAACGGCGGATGCGGACGAGGGAGACGTCAGCCGTTGATCTAGTGCTGAGAACCCAGGCGGCGTGATTGGACCGGAAAGAGAGTTTTGGGAGATTAGGGTTAGACTCTGATACAAAGTTGAATGAGGAGGAAATAATAATTGCTTGGGTATTATTCATCCCTAGAGGGGTCTATATAATATTACAGGGGACTTGAAAACTTAAAACACACGATGTGGGACTAATACCTACTTACACACAATAATAATAATAATAACACAAGAAATACACTTGTAAATATCTCTCAACTCAGAAGCCAATCGAAATTCTGTCTACAGCAAGTAGGTAAACAGTACGCGAGTGCTAAACTGGCCAAATATGAAAAGTCAAATCAAATCCCACTTAGAAGAACCTGTTCAAGTAACGGTGTAGGAAAATCACATCACAATAGCTTCTACATCACTTCAAAACACCAATAAAATTCAGATAAAACTCAAAGCATCATTACTTACACTCATACCCGCATAAATAGCTTACCAACCAATGGTTGTTGTCCCAAATAGCAAGGGTAAAAATCTGGGAGAACAAATTTGCGTCAAAACAACTGGAAACCGAAAATATAAGCCCCAAATAATAGGCCAACTTTTGATGGAAATCCTAGGATTCTTCAAACATCATATCCTTGGAAGTCCAAGTTCAAAATCACACTAACAAGATAAATACACCAAACTTTGAAAAAATTCTGAAAGGATGAAACAAGGTGAATGGAGGAGGAACAACTTGCAACCGGATAAAATAAGTCCTAGATGTCCCTTCCCGAATAAGAGTACTTGCTGATGATATGGATTTCGGGTTATGTGAGGA
This sequence comes from Platanthera guangdongensis, assembly GCA_039583875.1. Lineage (NCBI taxonomy): Eukaryota > Viridiplantae > Streptophyta > Magnoliopsida > Asparagales > Orchidaceae > Platanthera > Platanthera guangdongensis. Next base: position 47,225,920 of record CM077151.1, read on the forward strand.
ATGGGTGGAAGGATTGGTCCTCCCTGAAGTACCTATGGCGTCGCATGTGGCTCAAGCTACGTCCCTTCTTCAAATTCTATGAATCCCAAATAAGAAATGTCCCCTGTAACTCTGTAAGGCACGCCTAAAGTGCCCCATAGAAAGGCATGCCAGAAGCGTCCCTTCAAAAGACATGCGTGAAGCGCACCTTAGAAAGGCATGCCAGAAGCGTCCCTTAGAAAGGCATTGCCTGAAGTGCCGCTGAAAAGGCATGCCCAAAACTCCCCTTGAAAAAGGCACCCCTAAATGCCCCCAAAAAAATGTGCGTCCGAAATGACCCCGGAAAAAACATGCGCTCGAAACGCCCTCAAAAAAATGCGTGCCCAAAATGCCTTCGGAAAAGGGCGCACCTGAAATGCCCTCGGAAAATGGCGTGCCTGGAACTCCCCCGAAGAATGGTGCGCCCGAAACGTGCCCGTAGAAAGGCATGGCTGAAATGACCCCTAAACAAGGCACGCCTGAAACGCCTCGAAAAAGTCACGCTTGCAACGCCCTCAAAAAAGGCACGCATGAAACTCCCTTGGAAAAGTCACGCAAGTCCCTCGGAAACAAGCATGCCCGCAATGCCGCCAGAAAAGTCTCGCTCCCAACACCCATAGGAAGAAGTCACACAAGAAAAGCCCAGGGAAAAGTCAGACACAACCCCATCACCCGTAGAAGTCACGCACGAAACGCACCCAGAATAGACATATTCAAAACGCCCTCGAAAAAGATAAATCCAACTAAGCCGCTGACGCTATATCACGCTAGTCAAAGTCTGCTAAGTTGGCAGAATTTCCCGTCATTCAAAGTGAAGTAGATACAAATTCGCCGCACAGATCAATTTTGGAAAATGTTATGGAAACTTGTCCCTCGTACACTATTATCAGCGATCGGCTCCGCCATCGGGTTCAGCTGGTCTTATTCCCTCCTTGACATGCATTTTGAGGCTTCTGAAATAGTTTCATACCGCCTCTCGACGGGTCATAAACACACTTTTCACATGTATCGCCGGCTAGTGGTTGTCCTGTACTGAAAAGGGACGTTGCGCAAGTGGAGGATTTTATGGCAACTTGCTTGATTTGTCATCACGCCAAATACGAGGTAATTTCTTGAGAGGTCAATTGCAGCCGCTATCCGAACCTGACTTGATTTGTGACGACCTGAGCATGGACTTCTTAACTCGCCTACCCAAGTACTCCAATAGTAATTGCATCTAGGTGTTGGTGGACCACCTGTCCAAATATGCTCACTTTCTCCCATTTTATCATCCATTTATGACGCCTCTTTCCCCCGAGGCCTTCATCCATGATGTGATGCACCTATACGGTTTTCCATAGTGGATTGTGAGTGTCTGGGATCCCGTCTTTATGAGCACATTCCGGTAGGAGTTGTTCAAACTCCAAAGCACATAATTAAGAATGGGCACAACATACCACCTATGATTAAAGGCCTATTTAAGGCCCTTAATCAGTGCTTAGAGACATCTTTGAAGTTTTATGTTGAATCACCCATGCGATTGGAACAAATGGCTGAGTTGGGTTGAGTTCTCCTACAACACCTCCTATTATGTAGCAGGAATGACTCTGTTTCATGAAGTTAATGATCGTCCAATATTATAACAACTGCCAAGAGAATGCCATTTGAAGGCTCATTGCACACAACTACATACCAGGAAAGGATATTGTGCAAACTGAAGTTTCATTGCAGCAAACGCAATAAAAGATGCTCAATCAGGTAAACAAACATCGTGAGATTTAGTTCTGAGTACGGGATACGATGTTAGTCAAACTCCGCCCTTGTCGTTAGACTTCAGTGGTGACACAACTCCACCCCAAGTTGTTCGCCCGCGTTTACGGGACATTTACAGTGGAAACTCGTACTGGTGATGCGACCAATGGCAAACGCCTTCTTGCTCAAAGTCTGATCCACACCATCATTCGCGTCTCACAACTCAAGCAGGTCATGGGGAATCACTCAGCCAAGTAAAGATTATCGACTCACGTTGCAACCAGCGTGATACTGATGTACTTTCACAGTGCCATTCTAGATCATTGGTCTGAATTGATAGACAAATGTCAAAAGGAGCAGGTGTTGATATCATAGCAACATCGCCACACATGTATAAGACAATTTTCCTAGAGAGAAGCATTATTAAGGAGGACGATACAAATGGCCATGATGGAAAGGCTGCAATGGGGACATAACAAGTTCATTCCAAGCGGACCACACTTGTGAATGACGCGGCTTAGGCGACATCAATTATCTTAACTTCAGCATTTATATTTTACATGTTTAAATTTATGCCATTGTATGAGCTTAAATACTCTAGACCTTCTCTTGCATGGTATCATGGATGAATAAGAAACTGAGAGCCTATGGTTGGCGACGAATTGTTTTTCTCGAACCTTGGAATGAAATTCTAGAAGCCACAAGGTAACAATTCAAATCCAAAATCACCAAATAAAACCACAAATTCCAAACCTAAAAAAAGCCTGAAAAGAGAAACTGTCAAACGAGCAAAAAACTCAACATAGGAGAAGATAAGTCGATGATGTCACATTCTGGCTAAGATTACTTGATAAGTCGATGTATCAGGGAAAAGAGCAAGGGGTGGAAGGATAAGACCTCCCTCAAGAATTGACGACCTCGGGTGTAATTTTCATTATGTTCCTTATTCTAATTCCATGAATCGCCATAGAAGAATTTGCTAGCTGCCCAATGCAGACTCCACATTTACCTAATTGCAAACCTCCCCCAACCCCAAGAGGTTTTAAATGTAACATTATAATTCCAAAATTACAGGAATATTAGAGAGATTTTAATATAACACCAACTAAAAAATCCCAGAAAATGATTCTTAGACTCCAAAACTTAAATTAAATCCATTGACCAGTAAAATGTTGGCAAATCTATGTCATTTAGCATTGTGAAGGCCCAATTCCGCCTCAGACTCAAAAGATGAACTTCCTGCTCCGACATCTTTCAAATCACACTCGAGCTCATTCCGTCACACACCTCTTTTAAAACTTGAAACACAACTTCATCACATCCAAACCGATCGAATGCATCAGAAAAGCTATAAAAAAACTGTGAATCGCATTTTATTTGATTATTCCTATTAAAGTCTAAACGTCTACAACAACATTCAAGCCTTTATCCCACAATAGTTGGGTCGGCTATATGGATCCTTTGTCTCCATTATGCCCTATCTTTTGTCACAATCTCACTAATGCCTAAGTACATCATGTCTTTCTTTATAGTTTCATTAAGTCTTTATTGGTCTACCCCTCCCTCGTCTAACATGCCCAGTGACTAGACTCTCACAGCGCCTAACGGGTGCCTCTAATGCTCTCCTTTGTACGTGTCCAAACCATCTTAAATGAGCTTCTCACATCTTCTCTGAAATTGGTGCTACTCCTGTCTTATCTCTGATACTTTCATTCCTACTTTTATCCAATCTCGTATGTCCACACATCCACCTAAGCATTCTCATCCCCGCAACTCCCATTTTTTGCTCATGTACATAATTCGCTGCCCAACACTCAGAACCATAGAGCATCACGGGTCTAATTGCAGTACGGTAAAACTTGCCCTTAAGTTTTAGTGGTACTTTACGATCACATAAGATCCCTGACGCGCCTCTCCACCTCAACCAACCCGCTTGGATTCTATGTGTCACATCTTTATCAATATCTCCACATTTTTGAACTATCGATCCAAGATATTTAAAACACTCACTACAGGAAATATCTTGATCACCCCACTTAATAACGAAGTCATCTGTCCCTCTTGTACTGCTAAATTTAAGCTCTAGATACTCCGTCTTTGCCCTGCTCAACCTAAACCCATATTTTCTAAGGTATCTCGCCAAGATTCAAGTTTTGCTTTTACACCCTCGCGCGTCTCATCAACCAAAACGAGATATCATCCGCAAACAATAAACACCAAGGTATTGCTTGTTGGATATGTCTGGTGCGCTCATCTAAGATAAGGGAAAAGAGATAAGGGCTTAAAGCTGAACCTTGATGTAATCCAACAGTAATAGGAAATTCTTGTGTTAATCCTGCAGATGTCCTCACCCTTGTCACTGAATTTGTATACATAACTTTGATTATGTCAATATATAAAACATTTACACCTTTCTTTTCTAAGACTCTACATAAGATCTCTCTTGGAACTCTATCATAAGCCTTCTCAAGATCAATAAACAGCATATGCAAACTTGTTTTCTAAACGTCTACTTGACAAAAAAAAACAATAAGATTGATAATGTAATTATGTAAATATCTTTTAGGATCTATTCAGTTAGGCGTAATTGAGACTTCGAAATTAGAATCGGAGGTATTCAATAGAAAATGACCTCAAATTCTAATTCCAGGTCTCCAATTTCGTCCAAACGAACGGACACTGAGTGAATTCTTTAAGAATGGTCATCTTAGGCTACATCAAAGAATATTATTTCATGAAAATGGCATGCCTAAAGCCATTTATTACCTGTGTACAAAAAAATTCAGAAGAGTAATACATGTGGCAATGACCTTAATATATTTTTTATAGAATGAGCTGGAATGTATGTACCTATGCAATTCCTCCATTTCATAAGTACTTGCTCTAACTTTATCACAGGAAAGATTTACAAGTAAAACCATAGGATATAATGTATATAAAATACTTACATGCAACCAACGAGTGTATTCTGAGTGATCGTAAGCGCTCCTCCCTCTGTTTGGTGTCTACAAATAATAAACAAATTTTACCCAATTAACCAACATAAAATAGCTAAATGATGCTTCCGCTGCTTTAAAGCATATTCTACTTGAATTAGCTAGGAGTTTGAATCAACCAGAACTTTCTGAAAATTGGTAAGCTCGACATGCTAAGGACTGCAAAATTCAATAAATTGTGGTCGTTACTCAGCAATTATATATTGGATCGATCCAGTAAAGGTATGAAATTCAATTGGATCAATCCAGTAAAGGTATGAAATTCAATTGGATCAACGATCATTTCTAAGTTCCGTTATTAACCTAATTGGTTATCCTCAATTACATAACTGGATAGTTCAAATTGCACCCAAAGGAGGGCATTTCCATTGATATAAGAACTTTCATAACATAAGCACGGATATCCCAAATGTATGTATTTTGATTAGAATCACATTCTATCGTTATAGTTGTACTAAAGTTGAATGTATGGCATAGATGATCATGGCACCCTCCACTATGCTAGAAGAAATTATCACTCTAGCATCATTATTGGTCAACCCCAATCATGTATTCCATAGACGAAATTATTAGTTTGGTCAGTTAGAACTCAGAAGTTGAGACAATAAATCTAGTAATGTTCACCTCGTGCTCTTAATGCTTGGTTCTGACAGCTTAAATGCTATTACTATTTTGTTGCAGTTTTTCCAGTAATGATATATATAGTGAAGGATGACATAGGCTCTGTTTGGCTGCGCATTTTGAAAGTTGTGTCGCGGATCGAAGGCTAATTGACACCTACCGGAGCCCCCAAGTGGAGATGAGATCGTTGGATAGCCGATTTGAGCAGGTTGTCAAATTAAGAGTGATGACTGCATATTTTTATGATATTTTTTATAATTTAGTTTATGTAAAATAAGTGGCTTTATGTTTTGGACAAACTTGGCAGTTCATGGTGGATTCCAAGTCTATAAATAGAGGTTTATGGGCCTGATTTTCGTGAATTGCATAATTCAGACAAATTCTATGTCTATAAAAAGAGGTCTGTCACCTGGCGACGTTTCACTTCTCAGGTCCTATATCACTTGTGTAAGTTCTTCAACAAGGTTTTTACTATTTGTTGAATATTTGGTGGATAAACATATCATATGGAATATTAATTTGCACTAATTTTCCTATCAATTGGTCTACTTGCAATGATCATTTTCTTATCATTAGTTGAAGCATTCTTATATCAAGCAATTGTTCATTTATCTAATACTTTAATATATTTTGTGGTTGTCTGTGAATTTCTTTATTAAATTTAAAATATATTGCTATTTAATTGTTGAATAATTGTACGTGCATCACATCATTTTAGTTCCCCCATGATACTACACCTACACTCACTCATTAGAGCTTCTTTAAGGCACATATACACTCCTACATTCATCCTATATCACAACATATTGTCCAATTAACCATATTGTATTAACACATTTAGATGAATAAAGAATTCACGGAGTCAATGCAACTTATCAAATGATCATCTACTAATTTAGGAGGGTGATAAAGTAACTAACAAGTTAGGTATCATGATGCTTGGACATTTAATACGTACGCATGTGCGTACATGTATATATTCATACATTTGTATATACATACATTTGTGTGTATATATGGTCGAGGAAGTCATAGGCTGTATTTGGCTACGCATTTTCAGAGATGTGTAAAGGATGTTCCCACTGCCCCGCACAACAAAGAAATTAGATTGAGCGGTGTGAACAATCCCCACACTTGGCCAGTGAATTATAGCATTTTTGAGTCATAGAAACTTTTCGCACATGGAAGATCTTGACCGTTGTTGCTGCACATGGCTTCCCACTCCAAGGAAAATCCCACTCCCTTTAGACCTAACAACGCACTCGCTTGTGGCTCTAGATATCACCGTCGACCTCCTCCGTCGAGGAACCGCCGTCGAGTTCCTTCTTCGTCGACGAACCGCCCGCCGCACATAGGCGATTCCTTTCCCATATTGACACAACATCAGCATGGAGTTCCAGCATTGGTAATTTCACCACCAGATCATCAGCTTTCTTCCCCGTAGGCAAGATCAAGATATGCGGTAACTCCTATCCCTCGATTATTCTGCTGCTTTCTTCCTAGCCAAGTCAAAACTAGTTATGTTTGTTGCTATATTTTTTTTATCATATATATGTATTGTTTGTGACCTTCAAAAATCTATATAGTTAATTTTCTTTTATCATAGATCTGTATTGACATCAGTAGATCTGTATTCTTCAAAAATGGTCCTGCATTTCCTTAAGCTTTCATTTTTTTTTTTGAAATTTCATGAAGATGCCATTGAATGATTTCATGGATGATCCTACTGATGTCAAAGAATTCTACTAATCAAATCATTACCTCAATTGATGATCAAGAGGAGTCCACAATATGAATTATTTTTGTAATTGTAGAAATGGAGAAAGCCAACCTTGTATATATGTCCACTTGGTACAAATACAAAGAATGAGTACATATATATAGATGAGAGAAAGAGGGAGAAAAGTCCTATACACAATGTGGGACTAAAGAGAGGAGAGAAAAACAATAAATGCTATACAAAGGGGACTAACTTAAGTGGGCTTTTCCAACACTCCCCCGCAAGCTGGAGCGTATAGGTCATATGCACCCAGCTTGGACAAACACTGGTAGAACATGGTGCTTGATAAGGCCTTTGTGAGGATGTCGGCAACTTGATCAGTTCCTGGAACATGCTTCAATTCGAGTTTCTTCAGTTGAACCTTCTCACGAACAAAGTGACAGTCAACCTCGATATGTTTTGTGCGCTCATGAAATACCGGATTCTTTGCGATGTGTATGGCGGCTTGACTATCACAAAATAGAACAACAGAGGAGGGGAGTTTTACTCCCAGGTCAGTAAGGAGACTTTCAAGCCATGTGAGTTCTGAGACAACCGAGGCCATCGATCGGTATTCAGTTTCTGCAGAGGAACGGGCTACCACAGCCTGTTTCTTACTCTTCCATGTAATAAGATGACCACCAAAATAAGTACAGAACCCACTAGTTGACTTTCGATCATCCAGAGAACCCGCATAGTCGGCATCAGAATAGGCAACCAATGCGGGAGCAGAGTCAGAAGTTTTGTAAACCAGCCCTTGACCCGGAGCTCCCTTAAGGTATCGAAGAATCCGTTCAACCGCTTGAAGATGAGAAGCCCGGGGGGCATGCATGAACCGACTGACAACCCCAACTGCAAATGATATATCCGGCCTCGTGACTGTTAGATAGATCAACTTTCCCACAAGGCGTCGATAGTATTCCGGGTTCGGAAGCAGCAAATCGTCATTCGAAGCATGAGCGCATAGTTTGTGATTTGCCTCCATCGGGGTACAAGCTGGTTTGCAACCAGACTGACCAGCATCTTTGAGAAGATCGAGACAGTACTTTCGTTGGGAGAGCACCAACCCATCCGGCCGCCGGGCAATCTCGAGACCCAGGAAGTAGCGAAGTTTCCCCAGGTCTTTAGTTTGAAAAACAGTGCTCAGATGTTGTTTGACATCTTGAATCCCCTTTGAGTCATCCCCAGTGAGAAGGATGTCATCAACATAGACCAACAGAAGGACGGTGCCAGTGGCCCGGTGTCGGGTAAAAAGGGAGAAATCTGCAGAACTCCGAGTGAATCCCATGTCTCGAACCACTTTGCTAAACTTGTCAAACCACGCCCGAGGGGACTGTTTGAGACCATAAATTGACTTTCTGAGAAGACATACCCGAGACTCCCCCGTGGTCTCAAACCCGGGTGGTTGGCGCATGTAGACGGTTTCCTGAAGGACACCATTTAAAAAGGCGTTCTTGATGTCGAGCTGATGAAGGGGCCAGTGGCGGTGCACCGCGACGGAGAGAAGAACGCGGACAGTGTTGAGCTTGGCCACCGGAGAGAAGGTTTCCTCATAATCGAGGCCCTCCTGTTGTGTGAAGCCACGGGCCACAAGACGGGCCTTCAGTCGGGCAACAGTGCCATCCGGAGCATGCTTGATGACGAACACCCATTTACACCCAACAGGGTGCTGACCGGGAGGTAAGGGAACCAAGTCCCAGGTCTGGTTGGCCCAGAGGGCCGTCATTTCTTCGTCCATGGCAGCCCGCCAGCCAGGATGGTGAAGCGCCTCCTGCAAAGAGTTAGGGACTGAAACAGAGGATAATGAGGTGGCAAAGTGAAGAAGAGAGGGAGAGAGGCGATGGAGAGAGACGTAGTTCGCCATTGGATGAGCGGTAGAGACGGGAGCCGGAGCAGCAGGGAGCAGAGCACCAGAGGGCGAAGCCGACTGCAGAGGGGCTACGGGATGAGGAGAGCGACGAGAGTAGACCCGGATAACCGGGGGGTGGACGGACAGGAGGTAGAGAAGGCAGAGTGGAGGAGGAGTGAGGAGCAGGAATGACAGGACGAACGACGGGAGCTGGACTCAGAGCGTCATCGAGAGCAGGGAAGAAGGGAGTATCTTCACGAAAAGTCACGTCAGCCGAGACAGTAACTTTGCGGGTAGCAGACGAATAACAGACATAACCCTTCTGAGTGCGCGAGTACCCCACAAAGATATGCTTGGTGACACGAGGGTCCAATTTGTCTGTGGAGGGACCGAGGTGGTGAACGTAGCAGGTACACCCAAACACCCGGGGAGGAACGGGAAAAGGTGGAGTTGTGGGAAAGAGGAGGCTGAAGGGAGTAGCATACTGGAGGACGGAAGACGAGAGACGGTTGATGAGGAAGCAAGCCGTGGAGAGTGCGTAGTTCCAATATGGTTTGGGAACCTGCATTTGAAGCATAAGGGAGCGAGCGACATCAAGAAGGTGACGATTCTTGCGCTCGGCGACCCCATTCTGTTGTGCAGTGTATGGACACGAGGTTTGGTGAAGAATGCCGAACTCAGAGCAGAGAGTGGCAAAGGTATGGCTGGTGTACTCCCGCGCATTGTCAGTACGAATAGTGCGAATAGGCGCAGAGAACTGAGTGCGAGTCTCAAGTATGAAGGCCCGGAATACGCGGGGAAGTTCAGAGCGATCCCGAAGGAGATATAACCACGTCATGCGAGAGTAATCATCAATAAGAAGTAACAAAATACCGATAGCCAGAAATACTAGTAAATTTATATGGACCCCATATATCGGAGTGAACTAAATTAAAAGGAGCGGAGCTCCGAGTACAATGAGGAGGAAATGATGAACGGGGCTGTTTGCCCAAAATACATGTGTCGCAGCGAAAAGCAGGGAGAGTAACATCAGGAAGAGCCTTCCGGAGGACTGGAAGAGGAGCATGTCCCAGACGGCGATGCCAATCCGAAGAGGAGATAGAGGCGAGGACAGTGGGAGAGTCGTCAAGAAGATAGAGCCCATTCTGCAGCCGTCCTCTACCAATGATAGTCCGCGTCTGCTGATCCTGTATGAGAAAAGAAGAAGTAAATGTCACGGAATAATTAGAATCAGTAGTAAGGCGACCAACAGAGAGTAAATTGAAAGGAGAGCCCGGAACATGTAGAGCCGAGCGCAGGAGGAGAGAAGAGGAGAGAGAAATATCAGCACATCCAAAGACTGGAACCGATGCCCCATTAGCGACAGTAATGTACTTCGGGTGAGGTGAAGACAAGTGCCGAGGTGGCCTAACAGAGGTGATATGATGAGTGGCACCAGAATCAAGGATCCAGCGCGTGCCAGAGGATAGGCAGGCGATACCTTCATTGGAGATAGAGGCAGCATAGGCAACCGAGGCAGGCGGACGGCTGAGCAAGCCATGAAGATGCTGGAGCTGAAGACGAACCTCGTCAAGATCAGTACGAGAGGAGGCAGAGTCGGTAGTAGCAGCAGAGGCCTGTGGACGAGGAGGTCGGCCATGTTTGCGATAGCAGGTGGCCTCAAGATGGTCATCTTTACCGCAGAAGGAGCATTTAAGCCGAGACCGGCCACCTCGACCCCGGCCGCGAGAGTCAGAGCGGCCACCACGGGCAGAAGGGGGAAGAGGCAATAAGGGAGCTGGTGCCTGTTGAACAAGGGCCGAAGAAGGAAGACCGAGAACATCCGGAGGCGGGGAGACTTTGAGAAGCATTGAGCACACATCGGAAAAAGATGGTGTAACGGTAGAGGAGAGGATGTGAGCCCGGACACTGTGAAGATGAGGAGGTACCCGGGCCATCATCATGGTGATACCCACAGCTTCCTTTTGGGTACGTTGAGCAGCGAGATCCAAAGTGGGAGGCTGATGGTGGATCCAAGCCTCAACCAGAGACCGGGCCTGAGCAACAAAGGACGTCAGGTCGGTTGCGCCACTGCTATCAAGGGCCTGGAGAGCAGTGATGATATCATAGAGATGGTGGAGACTATCCTTGCCCGAGTAGAGGGTGTGGAGCTCGTCCCACATACCTTTGGCCGTCTCATGATACATGGCCAGGCGATAAGATTCGCCATCAAGAGAGTTGAGAAGCCAAGTCTGCACACGCCCATCATTGCGTAACCATTCCTCAGTAGGGACACCAATAACAGTCTGAGTCAGGTGATGAAGAAATCCTTTTGACTGAAGGACACGGCGAACCGAGTGTGCCCACTCCACAAAGTTCTTCTTGCCAGTGAGCGAAATTGTAGTGATTCGAAGCTCGTCGCGGACTTCCTGGATAGAGGCCGGGCGTTCAGGAGGAGGAACAGCCGTCCCGACTGAGTCTGCAGATGTAGACATGGGGGCGACCTGGATGAGGTCGCGGCGAGCTGGAGGAGGCCGCGGCGGACTGGCGAGCTGGCGGGCTGGAGGAGACCGCGGCGGACTGGCGAGCTGGCGGGCTGGATCAGATCGCGGCGGGCTGGAGCAGACCGCGGCTGACTGGAGCGAGCTGAGAAGAGAGGACAAGCCGGGGCTGGCTGGCGAGCTGGCGGGCTGGAGGAGACCGCGGCGGACTGGAGGCAGCAGCTAGAGGAAGCGGAAGACTGCGGACTGGATGAGGTCGCGGCGAGCTGGAGGAGGTCGCGGCGGACTGGCGAGCTGGAGGAGACCGCGGCGGACTGACGAGCTGCGGACGCTGCGCTTACGGCGGACGAAGGAGACCAAGGGATTGAGGTCGCCGAGGTCGCGCCGGACAAAAAGAGGCCGCAGCGGACAAGGGGAAGCAGTGGACCCCACAGGATGGCTATAAAGAGGGGGCCAGGGGAGGAAGCAAGAGGAGGGAATAGAAGTGGATCCACGGGAGGAGAGGAAGCGGACTGGACAAGGGAGGCCGCAGGAGAGAAGCGGACTGGACAAGGGAGGCCGCAGGAGAGAAGCGGACTGGACAAGGGAGGCCGCAGGAGAGAAGCGACTAGAATGTGCGGACAGAAAAGGGAGTCCGCAGGAGTCCGAAACCTGGCTCTGATACCATGTAGAAATGGAGAAAGCCAACCTTGTATATATGTCCACTTGGTACAAATACAAAGAATGAGTACATATATATAGATGAGAGAAAGAGCGAGAAAAGTCCTATACACAATGTGGGACTAAAGAGAGGAGAGAAAAACAATAAATGTTATACAAATGGGCTTAACTTAAGTGGGCTTTTCCAACAGTAATATATGATTTTTTAATCTTCCTAATAGAATGAATTGCAAATACAACTGTTGGATTCATGAATTTGTATCAATTTGTTTGCAACTGTTAGAAAAGCCCATGTAAATGGCCCAGTATTGGGCCCATATATTCTTTATTTCCTTCTTCTCCTATTAGTCTCACATCATTGTATAGCATTTCTTCTCTCCTTTTATCTCCTATATATTTGTATTCTCTCCTTGTATTTCAATACCTAAGTAATACATACAAGCTTTGAGCTCTTCCAACATGGTATCAGAGCCAGCGATTCCGACCTCGCGGTTTCCCCTTCTATAACCGCCCGGCTTTGCTTCTTAGCCTATCCCCTCTTCCTCTGCGGCCTGATCCTCTACTCGCCCGGGTAGCGGCCTGTTTCTACCCCTCTCTTCTCTCAGCGGCTTCTCCCTTGTTCAGCCGCTGACCTCTCCTCTTCGTCTCTCCCTCCCGTGGATCCACCCCTCCGTCTCTTTTATAACCTCTCCTCTTTCCCGTGGGCCCCACTACTCTCTGCGGCTTCTCTTGCCGCTTGCGGTTTGTCTGCTTCTAGCAGCCCGGTCTCTCTCTCCTCTAGCCGCTCGAGTTCCTACTCGCGGCCTCTCTCCCCTAGCCGCTCGAGTTCCTACTCGCGGCCTCTCTCCCCTAGCCGCTCAAGTTCCTACTCGCGGCCTCTCTCCTCTAGCCGCTCGAGTTCCTACTCGCGGCCTCTCTCCCCTAGCCGCTCGAGTTCCTACTCGCGGCCTCTCTCCTCTAAGCCGCTCGAGTTCCTACTCGCGGCCTCTCTCCTCTAGCCGCTCGAGTTCTTACTCGCGGCCTCTCTCCTCTAAGCCGCTCGAGTTCCTACTCGCGGCCTCTCTCCTCTAGCCGCTCGAGTTCCTGCTCGCGGTCTCTCTTCTAACCGTTGCGTCTTCTCCCTCTCTTTCTCGCGCGGGCTCTCTCTCGTCAAACCGCTGCGACCTATCCTTCTGTCCGCTGCGACTTCTCCCTGTACTTGTGCGGGTTGTCCATACTTTCTCCCGCACTTGGTTGTGGCCTAGCTGCGCGCTCTCCTATTCGCGGCGGACTTCCCCGGCTCCATGGGCTCTTCCATTGACTCTACTGGACAGGCGGCTAGTCCTCCTGCTGACCGCCCGGCCTCTCTTCCTGATCTTCGAGATGAGTTGCGGATCACCACAATGTCCTTATCTGGGAAGAAGAACTTTGTTCCGTGGGTCCACTCTGTTCGGCGTGTTCTTCAGGCCAAGGGCCTTGTGCTTCACCTTACTAACGCTCCCCTTGTCCCTAATACGGAGGATTGGCTACGCAATGACGGCCGAGTCGAAACATGGCTCCTTAATTCGCTGGAGGGTGAGCCATACCAAATGGTCATGCACCATGAGACCGCCAAAGCCATGTGGGAGGAGCTTCACTCCTTATACTATGGAAAGGATAGTCTTCAGCACCTCTATGACATCATTACAGACCTTCAGTCTCTTGATGCTGGTGGGGCGGCTGACATGACCTCTTTTGTTGCTCGTGTCAAGACTCTGGCTGAGGCCTGGATCCAGCATCAGCCTTCTACCACTGACCTCGCTGCTCAGCGCGCGCAAAAGGAGGTTGTATGTGTTGCCATGATGATGGCTTGTGTCCCACCTCACCTTCAGAGCATTCGGGCTCAAGTATTGGCTTCGGCTTCAACTCCCTCTCTCTCTCTGATGTCTGCTCTATGCTCCTTCGCGTCTCACCGCCCCTGGATCCTCTGACACCCTCCTCTCCGGCTCTTCTTCAGCAGGCCCTTACCCCCTTACTTCCCCCATCGTCTTCTGCTCGCGGTGGACGTTTCGGCTCTCGCGGAATGGGACGTGGGGGTCGGGCCCGTTCCAAGTGTTCCTACTGCGGCCGGGATGGCCACACGGATGCTGTGTGCTACAAGAAACATGGTATCCTCTTCGCCCCACTGCGACTGCTGCTGATGGCTCCTCCTCCACTGGTACCGACCTTGCAGCTGTTCGCCTCCAGCTCCAGGGACTTCTTAGCCCTCCTCCTGCCTCTGTTGCCTCCACCTCTACTACAGGTATTACTTGTCTTTCCTCCGGTCCGCGTTGGATCTTGGATTCAGGGGCTACTCATCAAATCATCTCGCTGAGGCCTCTCCAGTATTCGGATGTTCCTCATCCGAAATCTATCACAGTCGCTAATGGTGCGACAGCTCCGGTCTCCGACTGTGCCGACATCTCTCTTGACCCCTCCATCTCTCTTCGCTCGACTCTTTATGTTCTGAGCTCTCCTTTTAACTTACTTTCTGTTGGCCGTTTCACTCATAATATGGATTGCTCTGTCACATTTACTCTCTCTTCCTTTTTGATACAGGATCGGCGGACGCGGACTACCATTGGTAGGGGACGACTGCAAGACGGGCTCTACCTTCTGGATACCTCTCCCACTATTCTCTCATCTGTCTCCACTGTGAACTGGCATCGTCGTCTTAGGCATGCCCCTCTTCCTATTCTCCAAAATGCCCTGCCTGATGTATCTTTACCTGCTTTTCAATGTGATTCTTGTATTTACGGCAAACAACCGCGTACTTCTTTTCCTGCTCATTGTACTCGGAGCGCTGCTCCATTTGATTTACTACATTCTGATATCTGGGGTCCTTTTAAAGTTACCAGTATCTCTGGATACCGTTATTTCATCACATTTATTGATGATTACTCTCGCACCACATGACTTTACCTCCTTTGTGATCGCTCTGAGCTCCCTCGCATATTTCGCGCCTTTATCCAAGAAACTCGCACGCAATTCTCCACAACTATTAAAACTGTGCGCACCGATAACGCTCGCGAATACATCGGCCATGAATTTACCAACCTGTGTGCAGAATTTGGTATTCTTCATCACACCTCCTGTCCCTATACCCCCCAACAGAATGGTGTTGTCGAACGAAAGAACCGCCACCTCCTCGACGTTGCCCGCTCATTCATGCTCCAAATGCAGGTTCCAAAACTTTACTGGAACTTTGCGGTCCCCACTGCCTGCTTTCTCATCAACCGTCTCCCTTTCTCGGTTCTCAACTTTGCCACCCCATTCAGTCTCCTCTTCCCCCCCACTCCGGCTTTCCCTATTACACCACGGGTCTTTGGCTGCACCTGTTTTGTTCACCTCCTGGGTCCCTCCTCGGATAAGTTGGACCCCCGGGCCGCCAAATCCATTTTTGTCGGCTATTCTCGCACCCAAAAGGGCTACCTGTGCTACTCTCCGGTCACTCGGAAGGTCACCGTCTCCGCCGATGTTACCTTTTGGGAAGATCAACCTTTCTCACCTCCCCCTGCTCCTTCCTACACGACGCCATCTCCACCGCTCCCTATACCCCGCCCCATCATCCCTACTACTGCGCCTGTTTCCCTATGTCCTTCTATCGCTACACCTGCTCCATCCAAGACACCAGTTATCCAGGTTTACTCTCGTCGTCTTCCTCCTCGTTCCGCTACCCCTCTGCAGTCGGCTTCTTCCACGGCTACCCCGTGCTCTGCTGATCAGGTATCTCCCTCTACCGCTCATCCTCTGAAAAATTATGTCTCCCTGCATCGTCTCTCCCCCAACTACACACCATTGTCACTTCTCTTTCCTCCATTTCGGTTCCTAACACTGTGCAGGAGGCGCTACAACATCTCGGCTGGAAGGCTGCCATGGAGGAGGAGATGGCTGCTCTCTGGGCCAACCAGACCTGGACTCTCGCATCGCTTCCCCCGGGTCAGAAACCGGTTGGGTGTAAGTGGGTCTTCGTCATCAGACATGCAGCTGATGGGACGATTGACCATCTGAAAGCTCGGCTGGTCGCCCGGGGCATCACCCAACAACACGGGATGGACTATGAGGAAACCTTCTCCCCGGTGGCCAAACTCAACAATGTTCGTGTTCTTATCTCGGTGGCTGTCCATCGTCGGTGGCCCTTACTGCAATTGGATATTAAGAATGCATTTATGAATGACGACTTGCAAGAGACTGTCTTATATGCACCAACCTCCCGGGTTTGAGACCACGGGGGAGTCTCAGGTTTGCCGTCTTAAGAAAGCGTTGTATGGCCTCAAACAATCACCACGGGCATGGTTCGACAGGTTCAGCAAAGCTCTTCGGGAGGTTGGTTTTTCTCGAAGCACGGCAGACTTCTCGATGTTCACTCGCCATCGTACAATGGGGACGGTTCTTTTGTTGGTATATGTTGATGACATCATAATTACGGGAGATGACTCACAGGGAATACAGGAGGTCAAACGACATCTCGATACTGTTATTCAAACAAAGGATCTGGGACCCCTCCGGTATTTTTTGGGCCTTGAGGTGGCTAGACGGCCAGATGGTCTCGTCCTCTCCCAGCAGAAGTATTGTCTCGACCTTATTCATGATGCAGGTTACTCGGGTTGTAAGCCGATCAATACCCCAATGGATGTGAATCAAAGTTATGTGCTCAGGCTTCCGACTCAGATCTCTTACTTGAGAATCCTGAATACTACCGTCGTCTAGTTGGAAAATTGATCTACCTTACGGTAACTAAACCGGACATATCCTTCGCAGTTGGTATTGTCAGCCGATATATGCATTCTCCCCGAAAATCTCATCTTCACGCCGTTGAACGCATTCTCAGATACCTCAAAACGGCCCCTGGTCAAGGATTGGTCGACAAGACCTCATCTTCAGCTCCTACATTGATAGCGTACTCTGATGCTGATTATGCTGGTTCTCTTGATGATCGACGATCAACAAGTGGGTTTTGTACACACTTTGGAGGACACTTGATTACGTGGCGGAGCAAGAAACAAGCTGTTGTGGCTCGATCATCTGCTGAGGCTGAATACCGGGCAATGGTTTCTGTAGTGTCTGAACTAACATGGCTGGAGAGTCTTCTTACTGATCTTTGTATAAGACTTCCTTCCCCAGCCCTTCTCCTTTGTGATAGCCAAGCAGCGATACATATTGCCAAGAACCCGGTATTCCACGAGAGAACTAAACATATTGAAGTTGATTGTCACTTCATCAGAGAAAAGGTTCAAATGAAGAAGATTGACTTGAAGCATGTTCCCGGAACAGAACAAGTTACGGATGTGCTCACTAAAGCTCTTCCCAGTACACTCTTCTATCAGTGCTTGTCCAAGCTTGGTGCATACGATTTGTACGCTCCAGCTTGCGGGGGAGTGTTAGAAAAGCCCATGTAAATGGCCCAGTATTGGGCCCATATATTCTTTATTTCCTTCTTCTCCTATTAGTCCCACATCATTGTATAGGATTTCTTCTCTCCTTTTATCTCCTATATAGTTGTATTCTCTCTTTGTATTTTAATACCTAAGTAATACATACAAGTTTTGAGCTCTTCCAACAACAACATTTTGTTTTTTTCTATTTCATATCTTGATGTGATAGCAATGTGGGGATTCTGAGTTGCGTGTGATATAATTGTTAGAATTTTGCTTGCATCGTAAGGTAACAACCTCTCTAATCATTATTGTGAAACATAAACGGACAAATTGAGAGGTGGAATATCAACAACTTGGGAGGCATACCATGTAATGTTATTTTGTAATTTATGTACAAGGGAGATTGAATTAGAGAATAGGCTAACCACTCACTTCAGTAAAGATGGCCGGTCCAATTTGTTGAAAAATTTAAAGAGCGCACTAGTTTAGACTATAATCGTGCACAACTGAAAAGTAAATGGGATCAATTAAGGTGCGATTGGAAATTATGCCATGAACTTAAAAAGAGGAGAGACCTGACTAGGTTAGAACCCAAACAAATGGACAATAAGCTCCTTAGAAGATTGCTGGAAGGAAAGAATTGAGGTTAGGATTTTTTATTAAAGTTTCTACTATACTATTTATTCACATAAACGCAAGCGTCTAATGTTTTTTTTAAAAAAATTTAGATGAATCCAAACGCAAATAAATTTTGATATGTCGGAATATCGCCTCAGCCTAAAGATAAACTTGACAAAATGTTTAATTTAATCATAGCTATGGGAGATAATGTGTGGATTCCCAGCAGTGCAATGACTTGTTTTGATTCTAGTCGTACAACGATGTTGTTTGCTCTTTATTATGATCAGGAACTCAAATTTTTTCTAATAGTGCAGAGATTCGTGTTTTGCTTATATGTTGTTGACTTTTATCATGATCATTGTATAACCCGTAATTCGTCGAGACCAGAAATGCATAAGGAAGACACATCAGGAGTCCAGCTCAGCGGCCTCAAGCATTCAGCTTGGTGGAATTCATTTTAGCGACGACAATCAGTTCGGCATATTTCATCTCGTCATCATTCAGCTCCGCGGAATTCAGCTTGGCAGCCTTCAATTGGGCAAGCATACAACTCAGCGGAATTTAGCTTGGAGACTTCATCTAAGCGTAATTTAGCACGGTAGGCTTCATCATGGAAAACATCGATGGCTTCCTAGGAGCCTCGTGGGGGGGGGGGAACCGATATCTTTGCCTATAAATAGGACCCCATTGTAATGGGTAGAAGGTATTTGACACCTTGCGAAGAGTCGCACCTTTGATGATTTGGCGACCTCGCCTGCCTTCCCCCGAACTCACATAATACTTGGTTCGCGATAGGGGAGTTTATATACACTCTTAGGTATGCGATGAGACCTCCACAATGTAACACGACCACTTCGTATAATAGAAAAATAGTTATGATCTCTCTCTCTTGTTCGCTTCATGCCTATGTCTACTAATTCGGGTGTTGTAACCTCCGATAATCTTTTTGGTGAACTCTCCTGTCTGAGCTCTCCATGGTGAAGTTTCATGTCTGAGTTCGCATGTATGATCTTGCCTAGAATTCTGCGAGTGCATCTCAAAACTCGCTTAGCATCCTGCAAGTTGAGCTCGCATAGCATCATGCGAGTTGAGTTCGCGTGCTAAGTCTATAAATAGGGCAGCTTACGCCAGCTAACCTGAACTGGCATTGGCGAGTTGAGATCGCCTAGCATGAACGCACCTGATATCCTGCGAGATGAGCTCAACTGAGCTCGCTTAAACTCGCTATGAGCTCACTTGACCCCGTTTTGTGCTAGACGGGGCTCGCTTGGATTCCTGCTTTGAGGTCGCGATCTAACTTCATGATGCTTCTTTTGAAGTGTTTCCTCCTCCGACCAAGGTCCCGCGCTCACCGCACCAAGATGTTGGAACTGAGATCTTGGCCCTTTGAGGACGGAAACCTCGGTTCACAAAGTTCAGCCCAAAACAATGGTCGGAGGTTGCTAGCCCCCAAAATAGCAGACATAAACATGAAGCGAACAAGAGAGAAATCACGGCTATTTTTCAATTAGACGAAGTGGTCGTGTCACATTGCGAAGGTCCCACCGCATACCCTGGAGTGTATGGGAACTCCCCACCCAAATCAGGTGTTCTGTGAGTTTGGAAGAAGGCAGATGAGGTGGCCAAATCTTTAAATGGGCGACTCTTAACAAGGTGTGAACTGTCTTCCACCTATTAAAATGGTATCTTATTTATACGCAAAGATGGGGGTACCCCCCCCCCCCCCGGTCGGGCCTCACTTCAGTCTGACTGAATCGGACTGAAGTTAGGCGATACCCATTTTACCCCGCAGTGTGATACCCATTTTACCCTGCAGTGAATAAATATCGTTGAATGAATCCCGCATCCCGGTCGGCCACTCTTCCTCTGGCGAGTCTTCCACGGCGACGGCGGTGCCCGAGCAGCTCCAATCACGTCATAGACTCATCGCGTCGCCGCTCTGACCCGGAAATCTCCGGGATCGCGCTCGTTTTCCTCTCCGGCGCCCCGGATCTCTTCTTCGACCCCTCAGATCTCTTCTCTGGCACTTCCAGCTACCAGGACCTACTCTCATCTCCGGCGATTCGAGTGCTAGGACGAATCCTGTGGTTCAACAACCATTTTCCGGAGGTAAACCATAATTTTTCAGCCTGTTCCTTTCACGCAACGCTGCAGAGCAGCTGCTCCGCCAGTTTTATGTGATTCTCTGAACTTGATTTTCCATCCCGTGTTGTTAATGACCTTCAAGAACGAAAAAATCAATGTATTGTGGTAAAAACATTGATTTACTGATCCTTTGCTAGCATATATGGAGTGCTACAATCCAACACTCTAGTTTCTCTTTTATCAAGTGTAGGTTAATTTCAATGTGGTTAATTTTATCATGTTAAATCAAATTTATGCAACATTGATAGCTAATACAATCTTCTATTCTCACATTCCGGGATTTTGAGGTTTGATGTAGATAGAGCCTATGCCATTGTCGCATGGACGAGGAAGAAAGTGACTAGGAAGAGAACGTATTGGCCTCAATCCTCGTAGTATTAATGACCGTTTAGCCATTTTGGGGTTTCTAAGTAGTTACCTGCCAAGTCAATGGTTATCATAAAAATTCATTGACAGTTGTGTATTGAGTCTATTCAATACTTGAAATTTTGTTCTCGATGCAAAGAATATATCTGTATAATATGGTTTAGTTTATTTCTAGTCTCACCAACAAGGTAAAGAGACTTTGTTATAGTTGTATATTAAGGGTTGACATATTTCTTATTGGTGGTCATTTTGTTAAATTACAGGTTGCGCTCTTACTTTTGAAATTATAAAACCTCTCCTGTAATTTTGCATTTCATAACATTCATGTACAAAAAGATCCCCCTAGAAAATTTACTGCAATGAGATATTTTTATACATTAATGTTATGAAATGCAAACTTACATAGATATTTGTAATTTCAAAAGTAAGAAGTGTCCAACATGTAATTATGCTAAATTCTAGGGGATTTTTTGTAATAATTTATAACATATCATTTAGAAACTTTTAAACTAACTCACACATCAATGTTTTTTTGGTGAAGTGAGCATGTCATCATATTTATTAAAATAGATAATGAATTTCATAAATGTTATCGAGGATTGCCATTGCGGGTTATTAAGATTTCTGGATTGTGTTCAAGTTTGCGCTTTTTAGAGTAAATGGACATCAATGTCAATGCAGAGCTTGTTGAAGCTTCTGTTATATCATAGTGTTCAGATTTTCATTATCTTACTTTTCTTTATTTTACATTAACTACCTCCAGCTAGCCAAAGTTTAGTTTTCAAGAATTTTATAGATGAAAACTAGTCGCAGAATTAAACATGTTGGATGTTGAATTGCGAGATTTATAGGTGCATGCAATTTGAATGATGAAGATGAGATGAGCTACATTTGTTGGATTAGAGGCGTGTTATAATTAATTTATATGTTTTATGTATGAAAATGCTAGTTTAAAACATGTTATGATTAATTTTAATAATACGAGCAATTGCGACAATCTCTAGTCCATCTGATACTTCTATAGTCAGGTTATAACATAATAGAAACGATCGGAGCAAATTATAACATAATAGAAGTATTGACAAACAATAAAAATTTATGATGGTTTCTACTGTTGCTTGCTTTCATCTGATTAGCTCTCCTCCCTTCTTTCCAGGTTACTCTCTTGTTTTGGGGGCTTATAGATTTATTATATTGTGGTGGCACATTTATTTAAGCTTGGTTGAAGCTCATGCACTCGAGGTATATATAAGTATTTTGATTACTTTTATTATCATTGGTTTAGATGAGATATCTATTGTCATTGAACCAATTCACTGTGTTTCTCTTTTTATTTGAACCAGATTGTCTGTCTGTTAGTCATCATCGCCAATGAACGGTATCGATCTTGTGTTACGGGACATTGTAAAAACACAACGATCGGAGGAGACCCTCGTTCGTCGCTGCCATGAAATTCCATCGTATTCGATTCCGACCCAAACGCCGTCATTCTATTCGTCAGCATTTGACCGCCCCACTCGTGAGCCGTGCGTTTGTGGCAAGCAATCTGGCACGTTGAACAAGATTCAGGAGGATTGGATCAAGATCCAGCTGAAACTGATCGAGGATGGCATGTGCCATCCTATCCGAATCGATTCGGCCGTGCCACTGTGGAGCAAGCGTCCCGACCTGAACGCGTATCTGCTGAAACCGTTGTTTGTGATTGATCCGGAACGACAATACGGCGTCAACGTGACAGCGGGTGCGTGCCCATCTTGCAACAAAGTCGGCTTTCTTTTCCGCAAGCAATTCAGTGCCCCGCGAATCATCGATTGCATCGACACCACTGCATTTGCTCTCTGTGCTCGATATGTGTGCACGAAGTCGCAAAGCTCAAGCGGTTGTGGTGCCACGTTCCATGTAATGGACGAGGCCAAAACCGAGAAGTTGATTCCGACGCCCATCGTCCTAAACTATCCCGTACAATTGTTCGAACAGAGCGCGCACGACGTCAGTCTTGTTCAAATGACATACGACTTGTACACGTCCCGTTCCGGCAGTGTTGATGTCGCCAAGGTGATTCGTTGTGCACGAACGACTCGATACATGCGTCAAGCCGCGCTATATCGTGGCCACGTGTCGTGGTATTTGGAAATGCGCGCTCGGGATGTCGCACTTGGGCAATCGACGTCGCCTCAGAATCCGTCAGTGTTTCCCGATTTTCCGTCGTTCTTTCAGCATTGTAACGGGTACAATGGAACTCTCGGTCTAGTGGAATCGACGTTGACAGACCTGATCAACGACTGCATTGCTCGCCAACTCTCGTTCTTCAACCGAATGTAAGGCGCCATCACCGGGACTCATCTATCGGCTGACCATCATCACAACGTGCCGGGACGCATGAAATTGACGGATGAGTTCAACGGCAGGAAATTCGCCCCCGTTAATGGATTGCACTCCGTCATGAACGAGCGCCAACAAATCCTCTCCCATCAATTCACAACCACGACGGGCAATGCAGAACGTCGATCTGTGGGTCGGGGTTTGTTGAAACGGTACAAAGCTTATGGTATTGATACGATGCAGCTCATCATGTACCTGGACAAGTGTTGCGATGATCGGGAATGGCTGAAAGAATTTGAGAACATCATTATTCTACTCGACAATCACCACTTGATCACGAGATACCGAGACAATTCAAACGGCACGGATCGTTCTCGGCATGAACAATTCATGTCTATCGTGGCCGAAATCATTGTTGGCACTGAAAAAGGACCAATGCGGGAGGGCGCCATCATTGAGGCTGAATTAGATGCATTATTGGATCGCATTGAAAAGTGGGAAATCGAGAATGATGTGCCCCCATCTAAGCGCATCGTGACGAGCAAACTTCTAGCTTGTCACGAGACGCAGAAAAGGCACATCAGAAATTGCTTAATGCCGCCAGCATCCACGTTGACTACCGTCGTGGATCGCTTCTTTCGCTCGAGTTTGCGTCGTGGATCAGGGAAGAATGAAAACTTGTGGCGCCATGGACGAGCCATTTGCCCGGAGACCATATCCCTGGAAGGAGGGAACTTGTTGCTACATGTCGTCGTCGCTCAAATCAACTTTCGAGGCGAACTCCAATTCGATTATCGATGGGCGTATTTTAATGTCTCTGGGATGCATATCATTCTCACTCAATATATCGCACTATTTCCGATCGATGGCATCACTCCCTCGCATACGTCTCTATCGACGATGTTTCACTTACTGCCTCTCTCAATTGATGATTGTGACGACGAATTTGGATTGACGGCAGCGTTTGTACAATCACTTCCTCAACTGCCCGAAATTCCTACAGGGCAATTGGAATCTCTTGGAGTGGTCGCAGAATCAATCGTCGAAGATGCAATTTGGTCGAGTCACACGTTCAATGCGATTGTGCATGATGCCCTTGATGTTGCCACTGCTGTTGTTGAGAGGGCTCACGATGATCATCACATCGTTGAAGAAGACGATGCTGCACCGCAGGACGATCGTGATCTGAACCATGCCGACGACGTCGATCCGTTGATTGGCGCCGAATCTGGCGTCAAATTAAGCAATACGCCCCATTCCATTCAGTCCAATCGCAAGCGCCGCAAGCCAGGACCAACATCGCATGAGTGCAGCTCTTCATCGAGTCACCATAAGAAACTTCGCAGCCTCAACGCAACGGGCAATGAACGTCAGTCGGCATTACAAGGGCTTAATCTATGGGAATCTGTCATGAGCACTTCACCGATGATCAACCCTTTGGAGCGTCGCTTGCTCCGAACGATTGCTCTCAAATTTCTTCTACCTGATGAGCTCCAAGATCTGAAGGATTTTCCTATTGAATCTTTGCATCTTCCACAATTACACAGAATCTGGTCTGTTCTAGCCTCGGCTCTGCGTAACACCAATTTCGCTTTCAAACGGTTCATTCGGCCGAAATCGGAACAGGTCCTGAAACAACACTTGGAGGATATGGTTTCCCAGACCCGATTCAGATTGCCCATTAAACGAGCAGCGCCCAAACGCAGCATCATTACTGCCCTGAGTCAAGACGTGTCAGTGATTGCTCCAATGCGGTCGCCCCCTGTTGACAGTTTCAACATTGTGCAGTTGGAAGAGACTGTGACGACGACTACAACTCGAATCGTCACCTTGGCAACCGACATCAGTCACGGTTTACGTCAACCTCGTGCATCAGATCTGCAATCTGCGCCTGAACAACTCATTGAAGGATCATCAGACGATATCATTGATCGACTAGTTCAACAAGAGATTGATGTCGGGCATGTCGGTAACATTCATTGGACCAAAGTGATCTCTCCCGCGTACGCCCGCATTGCTTCCCGTCGTGAGGATCTGCTCGAGATGACCCACAAGGAGATCCAGAATCGTTGGGAGTATCTTCCACGCCTCAAGAAGCGTGCGACATCAACAACATCGGCACGACCAAGTCATCATTATCGTTTGCAATCGCATTCCGAGGCGGCCCACCAGCACAACTATCTAGGCTCCCTAAATATTCTGCCATCGCCGCCGGCCGAACCATCAGTGCCAGCTGCATCTCCGACCACCCGGAATTCAAATCAACCGGCCTCTTCTACAATCATCACGACGGCGGAGGAACCTGCTGTGGCCGACACGTATGTTGTCAGCGAAATTGTTTTGCGTCCGCCATTCATGGTCGATCATCAGTTGCCTTGTTTGGATCAGATATTTGCGGCAAGCGTCCCCGCCCCATCTGCAGGGGAGCCGTTTTCCCAAGCGGAGAAGGAGCTGCTCAATTACTTGTTGACCAGTCCAGCAGAGCGCTCCCATGTGAAATCGGCGACTGGTGATCAAACGTCGTGGAAGAGTCTAGTCAAGCGTTTCTTGTACTGGGCGCGAGTCGCGCGGGTATTGGAGATGAACCAGTTTCGGGCCCGATCCGATGGGCAGCTCAAGCAAAAGGTCAAGGATGATAACAAGAAAAAGAGCCGCTAGCAGGTAGAAAATATTTTTGGCTTTTGGTTTCATTTCCATCTTCAAAATTTTCCTTCTCAATTATTGAAATTTTCCTTCTTTTAATCTCACTAGGCTTGTTGAGGTGGCTCAAGCTTGAGAAGATCATACTATCGCGGTATGCTTGATTTCAAGTCCCAAATTCCAATTTTGTAAGGTATATCATGTAATATTTTATTGCGTTTAAAGCTTTGGGCACTTGATGGTTTTTTATCTGTGATCTATAAACTACTGTTTATTTTCCAACAAAGGTGGAAAGTTTTGAAGATGGAAATGAAATCAAAAGCCAAAAATATTGTCTACCTGCTAGCAGCTCTTTTTCTTGTTATCATCCTTGACCTTTTGCTTGAGCTGCCCATCGGATCGGGCCCGAAATTGGTTCATCCCCAATACCCGCGCGACTCGCGCCCAGTACAAGAAACGCTTGGCTAGACTCTTCCATGACGTTTGATCACCAGTCGCCGATTTCACATGGGAGCGCTCTGCTGGACTGGTCAACAAGTAATTGAGCAGCTCCTTCTCCGCTTGGGAAAACGGCTCCCTTGCAGATGGGGCGGGGACGCTTGCCGCCAATATCTGATCCAAACAAGGCAACTGATGATCGACCATGAATGACAGACGCAAAACAATCTCGCTGACAACATACGTGTCGGCCACAACAGGTTCCTCCGCCGTCATGATGATTGTAGAAGAGGCCGGTTGATTTGAATTCCGGGTGGTCGAAGATGTAGCCGGCACTGATGGTTCGGCCGGCGGCGATGACAGAATATTTAGGGAGCCTGGATAGTTGTGTTGGTGGGCCGCCTCAGAATGCGATTGCAAACGATTATGATGACTTGGTCGTGCCGATGTTGTTGATGTTGCACGCTTCTTAAGGCGTGCAAGATACTCCCAACGATTCTGGATCTCCTTGTGGGTCATCTCGAGCAGATCCTCACGACGGGAAGCAATGCGGGCGTACGCGGGAGAGATCACTTTGGTCCAATGAATGTTACCGACATGCCCGGCATCAATCTATTGTTGAACTAGTCGATCAATGATATCGTCTGATGACCCTTCAATGAGTTGTTCGGGCGCAGATTGCAGATCTGATGCACAGGGTTGACGTAAACCGTGACTGGCGTCGGTTGCCAAGGTGACGATTCGAGTTGTAGTCGTCGTCACGGTCTCTTCCAACTGCACAATGTTGAAACTGTCAACAGGGGGCGACCGCAATGGAGCAATCACTGACGCGGCTTGACTCAGGGCAGTAATGATGTTGCGTTTGGGCGCTGCTCGTTTAATGGGCAATCTGAATCGGGCCTGGGTAACCATATCCTCCAAGTGTTGTTTCAGGACCTGTTCTGATTTCGGCCGAATGAACCGTTTGAAAGCGAAATTGGTGCTACGCAGAGCCGAGACTAGAACAGACCAGATTCTGTGCAATTGTGGAAGATGCAAAGATTCAATAGGAAAATCCTTCAGATCTTGGATCTCATCGGGTAGAAGAAATTTGAGAGCAATCGTTCGGAGCAAGCAACGCTCCAAGGGGTTGATCATCGGTGAAGTGCTCATGACAGATTCCCATAGATTAAGCACTTGTAATGCCGACTGACGTTCATTGCCTGATGTGTTGAGGCTGCGAGGTTTCTTATGGTGACTCGATGAAGAGCTGCACTCATGCGATGTTGGACCTGGCTTGCGGCGCTTGCGATTGGACTAAATGGAATGGGGCGTATTGCTTAATTTGACGCCAGATTCGGCGCCAATCAACGGATCGACGTCGTCGGCATGGTTCAGATCACCATCGTCCTGCGGTGCGGCATCGTCTTCTTCAATGATGTGATGTTCATCGTGAGCCCTCTCGACAACAGTAGTGGCAACATCAAGGGCATCGTGCACAATCGCGTCGAATGTGTGACTCGACCAAATTGCATCTTCGACGATTGATTATGCGACCACTCCA
The DNA here is from genome assembly GCA_039583875.1 of Platanthera guangdongensis. Taxonomy (NCBI): domain Eukaryota; kingdom Viridiplantae; phylum Streptophyta; class Magnoliopsida; order Asparagales; family Orchidaceae; genus Platanthera; species Platanthera guangdongensis. The sequence continues at coordinate 47,253,484 of CM077151.1, forward strand.
AGAGATTCCAATTGCCCTGTAGGAATTTCGGGCAGTTGAGGAAGAGATTGTACAAACGCTGCCGTCAATCCAAATTCGTCGTCACAATCATCAATTGAGAGAGGCAGTAAGTGAAACATCGTCGATAGAGACGTAGGCGAGGGAGTGATGTCATCGATCGGAAATAGTGTGATATATTGAGTGAGAATGATATGCATCCCAGAGACAGGTAAATACGCCCATCGAGAATCGAATTGGAGTTCGCCTCGAAAGTTGATTTGAGCGACAACAGCATGTAGCAACAAGTTCCCTCCTTCCAGGGATATGGTCTCCGGGCAAATGGCTCGTCCATGGCGCCACAAGTTTTCATTCTTCCCTGATCTACGATGCAAACTCGAACGAAAGAAGCGATCCACGACGGTAGTCAACACGGATGCTGGCGGCATTAAGCAATTTCTGATGTGCCTTTTCTGCGTCTCATGACAAGCTAGAAGTTTGCTCGTCACGATGCTCTTAGATGGGGGCACATCATTCTCGATTTCCCACTTTTCAATGCGATCCAATAATGCATCTAATTAAGCCTCAATGATGGCGCCCTCCCGCATTGGTCCTTTTTCAGTGCCAACAATGATTTCGGCCACGATAGACATGAATTGTTCATGCCGAGAACGATCCGTGCCGTTTGAATTGTCTCGGTATCTCGTGATCAAGTGGTGATTGTTGAGTAGAATAATGATGTTCTCAAATTCTTCCAGTCATTCCCGATCATCGCAGCACTTGTCCAGGTACATGATGAGCTGCGTCGTATCAATACCATAAGCTTTGTACCGTTTCAACAAACCCCGACCCATAGATCGACGTTCTGCATTGCCCGTCGTGGTTGTGAATTGATGGGAGACGATTTGTTGGCGCTCGTTCATGACGAAGTGCAATCCATTAACGGGGGCGAATTTCCTGCCGTTAAACTCATCCGTCAATTTCATGCGTCCCGGCACGTTGTGATGATGGTTAGCCGATAGATGAGTCCCGGTGATGGCGCCTTCCATTCGGTTGAAGAACGGGAGTTGGCGAGCAATGCAGTCGTTGACCAGGCCTGTCAACGTCGATTCCACTGGACCGAGAGTTCCATTGTACCTGTTACAATGCTGAAAGAACGACGGAAAAGCGGGAAACACTGACGGATCCTCAGGCGACGTTGATTGCCCAAGTGCGACATCCCGAGCGTGCATTTCCAAATACCACGACACGTGGCCACGAGATAGCGCGGCTTGACGCATGTATCGAGTCGTTCGTGCACAACGAATCACCTTGGCGACATCAGCACTGCCGAAATGGGACGTGTTCAAGTCGTATGCCATTTGAACAAGACTGACGTCGTGCGCGCTCTGTTCGAACAGTTGTATGGGATAGTTTAGGACGATGGGCGTCAGAATCAACTTCTCGGTTTTGGCCTCGTCCATTACATGGAACGTGGCACCACAGCCGCTTGAGCTTTGCGACTTCGTGCACACATATCGAGCACAGAGAGCAAATGCAGTGGTGTCGATGCAATCGATGATTCGCGGGGCACTGAATTGCTTGCGGAAAAGAAAGCCGACTTTGTTGCAAGATGGGCATGCACCCGCTGTCACGTTGACGTCGTATTGCCGTTCCAGATCAATCACGAACAACGGTTTCAGCAGATACGTGTTCAGGTCGGGACGCTTGCTCCACAGTGGCACGGCCGGATCGATTCGGATAGGAGGGTGCATGCCATCCTCGATCAGTTTCAGCTGGATCTTGATCCAATCCTCCTGAATCTTGTTCAACGTGTCAGATTGCTTGCCACAAACGCACGGCTCACTAGTGGGGCGGTCGAATGCTGACGAATAGAATGGCGGCGTTTGGGTCGGAATCGAATCCGATGGAATTTCAGGGCAGCGACGAACGAGGGTCTCCTCCGATCGTTGTGTTTTTGCAATGTCCCGCAGCACAAGATCGATACCGTTCATTGGCGATGATGACTAACAGACAGACAATCTGGTTCAAATAAAAAGAGAAACACAGTGAATTGGTTCAATGACAATAGATATCTCATCTAAACCAATGATAATAAAAGTAATCAAAATACTTATATATACCTCGAGTGCATGAGCTTCAACCAAGCTTAAATAAATGTGCCACCATAATATAATAAATCTATAAGCCCCCAAAACAAGAGAGTAACCTGGAAAGAAGGGAGGAGAACTAATCAGATGAAAGCAAGCAACAGTAGAAACCATCATAAATTTTTATTGTTTGTCAATACATCTATTATGTTATAATTTGCTCCGATCGTTTTTATTATGTTATAACCTGGCTATAGAAGTATCAGATGGACTAGAGATTGTCGCAATTGCTCGTATTATTAAAATTAATCATAACATGTTTTAAACTAGCATTTTCATACATAAAACATATAAATTAATTATAACACGCCTCTAATCCAACAAATGTAGCTCATCTCATCTTCATCATTCAAATTGCATGCACCTATAAATCTCGCAATTCAACATCCAAAATGTTTAATTCTGCGACTAGTTTTCATCTATAAAATTCTTGAAAACTAAACTTTGGCTAGCTGGAGGTAGTTAATGTAAAATAAAGAAAAGTAAGATAATAAAAATCTGAACACTATGATATAACAGAAGCTTCAACAAGCTCTACATTGACATTGATGTCCATTTACTCTAAAGAGCGCAAACTTGAACACAATCCAGAAATCTTAATAACCCGCAATGGCAATCCTCGATAACATTTATGAAATTCATTATCTATTTTAATAAATATGATGACATGCTCACTTCACCAAAAAAACATTGATGTGTGAGTTTGTTTAAAAGTTCCTAAATGATATATTATAAATTATTACAAAACAATTCCCTAGAATTTAGCATAATTACATGTTGGACACTTCTTACTTTTGAAATTACAAAGATCTATGTAAGTTTGCATTTCATAACATTAATGTACAAAAATATCTCAATGCAGTAAATTTCCTGGGGTGATCTTTTTGTACATGAATGTTATGAAATGCAAAATTACAGGAGAGGTTTTATAATTTCAAAAGTAAGAGCGTAACCTGTAATTTAATAAAATGACCACCAATAAGAAATAAGACAACCCTTAATATACATCTATAACAAAGTCTCTTTACCTTGTAGGTGAGACTAGAAATAAACTAAACCATATTATACAGATATATTCTTTGCATCGAGAATAAAATTTCAAGTACTGAATAGACTCAATACACAACTGTCAATGAATTTTTATGATAACCATTGACTTGGCAGGTAACTACTTAGAAACCCCAAAATGGTTAAACGGTCATTAATACTACGAGGATTGAGGCCAATACGTTCTCTTCCTGGTCACTTTCTTCCTCGTCCATGCGACAATGACATAGGCTCTATCTACATCAAACCTCAAAATCCCGGAATGTGAGAATAGAAGATTGTATTAGCTATCAATGTTGCATAAATTTGATTTAACATGACAAAATTAACCACATTGAAATTGACCTACACTTGATAAAAGAGAAACTAGAGTGTTGGATTGTAGCACTCCATATATGCTAGCAAAGGATCAGTAAATCAATGTTTTTACCACAATACATTGATTTTTTCGTTCTTGAAGGTCATTAACAACACGGGATGGAAAATCAAGTTCAGAGAATCACATAAAACTGGCGGAGCAGCTGCTCTGCAGCGTTGCATGAAAGGAACGGGATGAAAAATTATGGTTCACCTCCGAAAAATGGTTGTTGAACCACAGGATTCGTCCTAGCACTCGAATCGCCGGAGATGAGAGTAGGTCCTGGTAGCTGGAAGTGCCGGAGAAGAGATCCGAGGGGTCGGAGAAGAGATCCGGGGCGCCGGAGAGGAGAACGAGCGCGATCCCGGAGATTACCGGCCGCCGGAGAGGAGAACGAGCGCGATTCCGGAGATTACCGGCCACCGGCGAGGAGAACGACCGCGATCCCGGAGATTATCGGGTCGGAGCGGCGACACGATGAGGCTATGACGTGATTGGAGCTGCTCGGGCACCGCAGTCGCCGTGGAAGACTCGCCAGAGGAAGAGTGGCCGACCGGGATGGTTGCTGAGATGAAGTATGCCACGATGAAGGCGGCCAACCTGAATTCCGCCGATCTGAAGTCTACCGAGTTGAATGTTTGCTAAGCTAAAGGCTACCGAGCTGAGTTCCATTGAGTTGAATGTCGCCGACTTGAATACTTGAGGACTCCGAGCTGGACTCCTGAAGTGTCTTCTTTATGCATTCCTAATCTCGATGAATTACGAGTTATGCAATGATAAAATATTTAACGAAGCGCACTCCTCACTACGTAGTGTGATCAAAAGGAGCTTTGGTTTATAGAAGAAGAAATGTAGCATACTTAGGAATATGCCTCAATATGCTTGCTTGAAACATCGTGAGATTGTGGTGGCAACAATGGCACTGTATAATAATATTGGAAGACATCCATCACGTACAAAACGAGAAATTTGGTGAATGTGATGGGGATGAATGCTTTATTGATCCAAGGCATATGAGCTTAGACCAAATGCTCATCAGATAAATATCAACACATATCCATACATTGCACTAGTATTTGAAGGGCAGGACCACCTGAAATGTTTGCTTTACAGGACTACATTTCAGATCAATTGTTGGAATATCACAAGTACAATATATTTTGTCTTTCAATATTGTGACCATAATGATATATGTTAGCTATATTTATTATTATTATGCAGTTACACTCAAATGCGTTAGTGACACAGCCAATATTCCTAATGTTATGCAGGCGATTGTGATGAATTTTTTTAGAAAACCTTATGCTTCTCTCATCGATACAGTCGAGCTAAGCAAAGCCTTAGGGTCTGTTTGGCAGGGCTTTTTAGCTCTTTTCGATTTATGAAAAACGCTACCACACCTAAAAAACCGTTTGGATTGTCTACCAGTGGGAAAAGCTACCGCCAAAAACTCCATTTTTTCATCTTTTTGATAAGTCACTTGTCACCTACTTTTCAACCTTTTCAAAAAGCACTTCCTCATCCCAATACACTATTGCGCGCATTTTTTCGCCCGGACATGAGTTTTTCCACCCGAGCGCGCATTTTTTGCCCGGGCGCGCAATTTCGGCCTGGGCGCGCATTTTCCGCCTGGGCGCACATTTTTCCGCCGGGGCGCACATTTTTTAAGCCGGGGCGCGCATTTTTACGCCCGGGCGCGCATTTTTACGCCCGGACTCGCATTTTTTCGCCCGGCCGCGCATTTTTTCGCCCGGCCGCGCATTTTTCGCCCGGCCGCGCATTTTTCGCCCGGCCGCGCATTTTTCGCTCGGCCGCGCATTTTTTGCTAGGGCTCAGATTTTCCGCCCGGGTGCGCATTTTTCCGCCCGAGCACGCATTTTTTGTCTGGGCGAGCATTTTTTCGCCTGGGCGCGTATTTTTGCACGTGCGCGCATTTTTCGCACGAGCGCGCATTTTCTGCCCAGTCGCGCATTTTTTGAACGGGCGCGAGTTTTCCGCTCGGGCGCGAGTTATCCACGCGCATTTTTTGCCCGAGAACGATTTTCGCTCGGGCGCGAGTTATCCACACAGGCGTGAGTTTTTATGCTCGGGCGCGCATTTTCGATCGGACGCGCATTTTCCGTCTGAGCGCTCATTTTCCCCCAATTGCGCATTTTTAATAAAAAAAATGACCGCAACGGAGATTTGTCAAACAGTTTATAAAGTATTTATCCTTTCTGAAAATCTCTGCAAAAAAGTTTACCCAAAAAAATTTTCTTTTCTAATATACATTTTCCAATATCTCATTTTCTTACCTTCCTTTTGCACCACTCATTTTCCTTTCTGAGAAGCCCTCCCAAACAGGACCTTAATCTCATTGTAAAGTTATATCCACCATAAAAGTTAAGGTATTCTTGTTTTACTTTCAATAATAATAACTAAGATAATACAATTAGATGGCATTCCTGATATTATAAGAGTAAGGCACTGTTTGGCACAGTGGTGGGGGTCGTGAATGCAATGGTTATGAATTGTAGTTCGTGAACGCACAACCTAACCTAAGAAACTACGTCCACTTTAATGTTCAAAATTAGTTTTCTTTTCTTGGTGGCAGTCATAACCATTGCCTTGTCAAACATGCATCATATGATGGTGGTGTTTTTGTCCAAATTCATTGGAGAAAAAACGCAGCACCAAACGGAGCCTAAGTAAACTTTGAATTACTAGTTTACTGAAATATGTGGTCAGTATTAAATTTCAGAACACTACTGACAGTGCACTACAAAGTTTCCTTTAAAGAATTATAGGTAAGAGAATCATTTCCCTTGCACCATTTTGCATGCAAAAGAATATTAAAACTCCAGGAAAACGGGCATATATACCATGATTAAACTTTTCAATCACAAACCTGAGGAAAAAGTGATAGAATTTCCTTACACGAAACACCTAATTCAGCCAATGCTGTAATAGCCTCCAAAACATAAGGGCAATGCCTGCAATGAAAAGGAATTCATGGTAAGTACAAAACAACAAGATATTTGCTGCAAAGATATCCAAAGATTAATATTTATCCAATTGGGTTAATTATGATGTAGTCTATTTATTTTTACCGCTATTGAGTTGATAGAGTTCAAAAAATCATGATAGACTTGAAAAAACATGATACATATTTATTAATGATGTTGACAGACATTAAAAGTTTATACCATGCCATCAAACTAGAAGCCTTAGATGCCAACTATACCCAAATATCGCTCATTTTTAAAAGTTAAAACCATAGAAATACACATATCAGCTAAGGACAATGGTTGCATGGGCAATGTTGTGAAAAGCTCGCATAAGGTTCAATCTTACTAGGCTTAGAGGTCTGCATTTTATAACCTTGGCACACAGCTTTTTGTGCTTTTGGAGCAAAAAGGGCGCTCTTAGGTGAGATTTTTGTTGTAAAGTTTTTTTTTTCAAAAGAAAAAAATAAAGTAATAATTCAACAACCAGAATTTAGTGTTTGTAAAATACAAACAAGCGTTAGGTCTTTGATATTATGCAAGTGACGGCATTGATAACAATTTTAAAGAGATATAGATGACAGTAACGAATCGTTGATGAGAATAATGGACGAAGAATCGGATCGAGAAGATGATTACTTAAAATGGAATGTGATTATGTCTTACCTTCGTCAGATACACAAGCTCAACTTGATACATATTTTTAGGCTTCAAGACCACTTTGCATCTTGATTTGCCTTGGGCCTTTAGGAATAATGCACATAGGATATTGAGAATTCCATAAAAAGCAGCTCCCTGTTAATGATTTGGTCCTCTTTTTTTCTTTGGAATTTTTGTACAAGTCAATTTTTTATAAAGACAAATACTAAAAAGTGTCCATTACAAATTCATGATCTTTGTGAAAGTATGTATGACATTTTACGAATAACATTTATTGTTTTTTTAGAAAAAAAAATAAATGAGATGATGTGAGGAAGGCAACTCAATGCCATAAGTTTAAGATTTTCAATAATTATCTAAGTTATCAAAGGCGCAAGGCGCACCGAGGCGCAAAGGGCCCCTGGAGCCTAGGCGCAAGGCGCAGGCGCGCGCCTGAGACACGTGAGGTGCAAAATTGAGGGAAAAAGGAAATTGAGAGCCCAATTCGCTGAAATTGTGCGAATTGGGAGCCCAATTCGCTGAAATTGTGCGAATTGGGCGCCCAATTCGCTGAAATTGTGCGAATTGGGCGCCCAATTCGCTGAAATTGTGCGAATTGGGCGCCCAATTCGCTGAAATTGAGCGAATTGGGCGCCCAATTCGCTGAAATTGAGCGAAATCGCAGAATTTCAGCGAATTGGGCGCCCAATTCGCTCAATTTCAGCGAATTGGGCGCCCAATTCGCTCTCAATTTCAGCGAATTGGGCGGAGCCCAATTCGCTCAATTTCAGTAAATTGGGCGCCCAAGTGCGCCTAGGGGGGTGCCTCGGGTGCGTCTAAGATCATGTTTTTGCCCATATCAAAAATTTTTTTAAAAAAATACCTTGAAAGGCCCGGGCGCGCCTTTGGCGCGCTTAGGAGCCTGTAAGGCGCGCGCCTAGGCGCGCCTGAGGTGCGCCTGGGGCACATCGCCCGCCTCAGCTGTACTGAGGCGCGGCGGGCTGCGCCTAGTGCGCCCGGCGCCTCAGGCGCGCCTAGGCGCGCGCCTTGATAACTTAGATAATTATACATCTTGAATAGCACATTTATTTTAAACATTGTGCTTACAATATTGTATAGTACATGGTTCCTCACTTCAATACAAAAACACATACACACCTCCTTACCCAAAATAGGTGAGTGTGTTGTTATTTCCCCAAATTAGGTTTTCGGTTTACATGGTATCAGAGAGGCCATAGCTATTCACACATCTCCACAATGTTTCCATTGAGCAATCTACAATTGTAGCCCACTGATCGACCACCTGTCGTATCTAAACCTGAGGGGCCCCAATGAAGACTTTTTCCAGACATTGTCTTCGTAAACATGTTGGTCAATTGGGCACTAATGGGAACAAAGGCAGTAAAGTTGATTTTTTCTGACTTTCTCTCATACAAAATGGCAATCAATCTTTAAATGTTTGGTTTTTCGTGAAAGAATAGATTTGAGGCAATGTGGACAACTAATTGATTACAATGTAACTACATGGCTTCTTGGACACTGAATCCCAAATCCTCAGTCACTGATAGTGAGGAAAATAGCCTTATACTCTGCATTAGTAGACCATCGAGCAATGACATTCTATTTTTTACTTTTTCAATAAACTAAATTTTCTCCAACAAAGATGGAATATCCACAATTGGATCTTCGATTAGATGAATATTTGGCCCAATCTGCATCACGATAGAAATGCGCAATGATTTTGATATATGATATCGTTTCATGGGTACTTTTAAGATAATTGATATTTCTAAGAGAAACCTTAATGGTGCATTTTATGTACGTACATGAATTGATTAATAAGCCTAGCAATGATGGAAATATTCGTTCTTATTATAGTCAAATAGAATAACTTCTCAACAAGCCTTTGGAAGAATAATTTCTTTTCAAGAGCAGGAGAATCATCTTTCTAAATGTGGTAGTTAGGATCCATTGGGCTATCCACATATTTGACTCAAAGATACCTAGTTTTAGTAAGGAAGTCCGAGACATATTTTCATTGAAAAATCATGATATTCTCTGCAGATTTAGCTATCTCAATTCCAAGGAAGTATCAGAGAAGACCCAAATCTTTAATCACAATGGTAAAAGCTAATTCCCATTAAACATGTGCACTGCATTGTTCATGTGTCCCAATACAATAATATCATCTACATAGACAATTAAGATATCAGTAACACTAATTACCTATGAATGAAAATAGAGTGATCACATACTCCTAGAGAATTTCATGCTTATGAGTTTGGTAGTCATTTTCTTAAACCAAGCATGAGAAGCTTGTTTTAGACAATGCAAAACTTTCTTAAAAAGGCAAACGGGCCATTTAGACAATTGAATTCCAGGGGAGACACAATTCTTCTTTCAAATCACAATGCAAAACATATTCCTCATGTCCAGTTGATGAAATTACCAGGTCTTGTCAGATAATATAGACAAGAAAATTTGCACAGAATTAAGTTGAGCAAAGGACTCTTGGAAATCGATGTCCTCGGCCTGGGTAAATCCTTTGGCAACTAGATGAGCTTCATAATGATCAAGGCTGTCATGTAGATATTTAATAGTATATACCCATTTACTGAAGAAACTTTCTATTCAGCACATTTATACAAGGTATCAATAAAATAAGGAAATAAATTGTGCACAAAATATTTACTACACAATACTACACTCCCCATCAAGAAGGAGCATGAATGTCCTTTAGGCTCATCTTGTCAACTAGAATAATGAACATTCGAGTACAAATTCCCTTGTGAGTAAGTCAGCTATCTAGTTCTCAGATCTAACATGAGAGAGAGATATCTCGTCCAATCATTATTAATTCATTCATTGTTCATTTCGTTAATTCGTAATTCATTATTAGTTCATTTTTTGTTCTTAGTTAATTCATATTTCATTCTTAGTTCTTTCTTGCTAATAAAGTTTCTATCAATCTCAATAAATTTTTCCTATCATGGTGAATCGAATTGTGAGCAATGGTTATTGCAGCCTTGTTGTCACAAAATAATTTCATAGTACCAGTTAAATGGAAATGCTTGGTCTATTCTTCCATAAAGGGGGGAATATATAGGAAATACAACGATACATAAAAACATGACTCACGGTGTAAGACTAAACCCAGTTACGCACAAAAATATTAATACCCAGAATAGACGACTTGTAAAATAACTCTCAAGTCTCCCTGATGCGGCACAGGCGTCACACTTGCCCGCCACCCTGGAGTCCCACCAGGGGGCCCACCTGGAGTCAGCACCAGATAGTCGTGTTCAAAAAGTCCGATCGGACCGGGCCGGGCCGGACTCGACCGGGCCCGGGCTTTGCAAAATCGGGCTCGGTCCGGGCTCAATTTGAGTCGGGTCGGGCCGGGGTCGGACTCCCTCCAAAATAGGGGCATGGCTAGGCCCCTCAAGCCGGCCCGGGCCGGGCCGGCCTGAATTCAAAGGCGGGAAAGAATCACGCCTAAAATTAGGCGGGATTTTATCCCGCCTAATTAGGCGCCCGCCTAATCATAGGCAGGATTAATCCCGCCTATGATTAGCGGATTAATCCTGCATGATCTGGCGGGATTAATCCCGCCTGAACAGGCGGGATTAATCCCAGGCGCGGGATTAATCCCGCCTGGATCCTGGCGGGATTAAAATTCTACTAGGTTCTGGCTTAGCCCAGTGTCGGGCTCAGGCAAAGCCCGGCACCCGGGCTTTGCCTGGCCCGGGCTGGGAAACCGGCCAAAATGGGGGCCCGATAAGGGCCCCAAGCACGGGGCCCCGGGTCGGGCCTAACCGGGCTTTTATCGGGCCGGGGCCGGGCGGGCTTTCCGGACCCGTCTTTTTGCCCGCGACTAACACCAGGCGGCTTTCATCAGGGCCGCGGCCCGTACACCCCAACCAGCTCTCCGCCATGGAATCACCACCATGCAGCAGGTTGTTGAGGTCGGGACTCGATCCCCAGACCTCCTAGATAAGAGGCTTTCATCAGCGCTCTAATCACCAACTGAGCCGCGGATCAGTTGCTGATGAGAGCGCTGGTGAAGGCCTCTTATATAGGAGGTCTGGGGATCAAGCCCCGGCCTCAACAACCTGCTGCATGGTGGTGATTCCATGGAGGAGAGTTGGTTAGGGTATACGGGTCGCGGCCCTGATGAAAGCCGTCTGGTGCTGACTCGAGGTGGGCCCCCTGGTGGAACTCCAGGGTGGCGGGCAGGTGTGACGCCTGTGCTGCATCATAAAAGCGCGGATCAGTTGGTGATGAGAGCGCTGGTGAAGGCCTCTTATCTAGGAGGTCTGGGGATCGAGCCAAGGACTCAACAACCTGCCGCATGGTGGTGATTCCATGACGGAGAGCTGGTTGGGGTGTACGGGCCGCGGACCTGATGAAAGCCTCCTGGTGCTGACTCCAGGTGGGCCCCCTGGTGGGACTCCAGGGTGGCGGGCAGGTGTGACGTCTGTGCCGCATCACTCCCCCTCAAGTCGGATGGAAGATGTCGGTCATTTCAAGTCTCTTGATGTTATCAATGAACGAGTCACTTCTCAAGCTCTTAGTGAACACATCTGTTAGTTGATCTTTAGAGTGGACAAACGGTGTGACCACTGTCTTTTTATCCAAATGATCTTTGATGAAATGTCGATCCACCTCCACGTGCTTTGTTCTGTCATGTTGGACTGGATTGTGAGCTATGTTGATGGTTGTCTTGTTGTTACAAAACAAGAAGAAGGGAGACGTCACGGGAAACCCCAAGTCATGTAGAACGGTACGCAGCCATATACTCTCACACATGCCTTGAGACATTCCACGGTATTCTGCCACAGCGCTCGATCTGGCCACTATATTTTGCTTCTTACTACGCCATGTTATCAGGCTTCCTCCAACAAAAGAACAATAACCTATTGTAGATTTTCAATCGTCACGACATCCTGCCCAATCAGCATCAGTGAAAACTTCAATCCTCAAGAGGTCGTTCTTGGAGAACAGAAGACCACGACCTGGGACTTTCTTCAAATATCGTAACACACAGTATGCTGCCTCTTGATATCTGACCCTGGGAGCATGCATATATCTACTCAGGATGCCAACTGCATAAGTAATGTTTAGACAAGTATGAGACAAATATATTAGTTTCTCAACTAATCTCTGGTAGCGAGTGACATCGGCCTGGTCACTGTCACCGTCTTCACAGATTCCATGATTTTCTTTCATCGGAGAGTTTACAGGAACACAACCAAGCATACCGGTCTCCTGCAACAAATCTAGGAGATACTTCCGCTGTGATATAAAGATACCCTGATCTGACCTAGTCACCTCAATTCCCAGAAAGTATTGTAACTTTCCTAAGTCTTTCACCTCAAACTCAACAGCTAAGAGAGACATGAGGTTTGCAATCTCTTCCAGATCGTTACCAGTGGTTACAATGTCATCCACATAGACAATAAGGACCACAACACCCAAAACACGTCTCCGAATAAACATAGTGTGATCAGACAGCATCTGTTTGTACCCAAAATTGAGCATAGCCATGAGGAATCTGCCAAACCAAGCTCTGGGGACTGTTTCGGACCATATAAGGACCTCCTTAGCCGATAGACAAGGCCTTCAGCTCCTTTTTTAACTAACCCAGGAGGAAATTTCATGTACACCTCGTCATCGAGCTCATCATGGAGAAACACGTTCTTAACATCCAGTTAATAAAGATCTCAGTTCATGCAAGCCGCGCAGGACAACAATACCCGAATAGAGTCCATCTTAGCCATGGGGGCGAAGGTCTCCTGGTAGTCAACTCCCTGAGTCTGAGTGTACCCTTGAGTAACCAGCCGTGCCTTGTACCGTTCGACATTCCCTTCTGAATTCTGTTTGACCGAAAACACCCATCGCGAGCCGATAGCCTTCATGCCAGGAGACATTCCAAGTATGATTCTTATCCAAGGCTGACATCTCCTCTTCCATAGCCTGAGTCCAGGTCGTAATACCCAATGCTTCCTTCCATGTCCTGGGAACAACAACCGTCGAGAGAGACACAACAAAGTCCTGGTGGGCCGGGGTAAGATGGTGGTAAGCCACATGGTTAGAAATAGGATGTTTAGTACATACAACCTTACCTTTCAACAGAGCAAACGGGATATGCAAATCTGCATCATCAGAATCTGAGGCAGAGTGGGCACTGGTAGAGGTGGAGCCTTAGTAGCTTGTATACGGGAGGAGCGGCGGTGATATACGTGAATAAAAGGAGATATCAAAGTATCAGGAAGAGGAACAGGAATAGAGGGGCATTGTTCTTGAGACACAGGGAGTTGTGGTGGTAGAGAAGGAAGAAGAGGAAGAGGGGCATCCCTATCGCCAGTATTCTCCCCATGACGAGGAGCATGAGTCGATGGCAAGAAAAAGGATTCTCCTTCCCGAAAGGTAACATCCATAGTGCAATAGATACGCCCAGAGGGGGTGGTAACACTGATACCCTTTCGTAGTGCAAGAGTGTCCGAGGAACACGCACCGAAGAGCCCGATGATCCAATTTGTCACGATGGGGCAAATGAATGTGTACAAAACATACACATCCAAAGACACGAGAAGGAAGGTGTGAAGTATAAATCACAGTCATAGTAGACAATCGAGCGAGGGGAGTAGCATAGCTAAGCACAGGTGAGGGAAGCTGATTGATAAGGTGGGCAGCGGTAAGAACTGCATCGCCCCAATAGGACTTAGGAAGATGCATAATACTCAGAAGACAACGGGCGACATCCAATAGGTGCCGGTTTTTTCGTTCGGCAACGCCACTTTGGGTAGAGGTGTGAACACACGTGGTCTAGTGTATGATACCATGACTAGTGAAGTACGAGCCAAAAACTCCCCGATCGTCATACTCCCCCCATTGTCACTGCGTAAGACATGAACCACACCCTTAAATTGAGTTTGAACCATTTTGTGAAAATGGTGAAAACAAGGGAAGACTTCACTTTTCTTTTTGAGCAAATACACCCAAGTTGTACGAGAAAAGCAGTCAATAAATGTGACCAACCAACAAAAATCAAAAGTAGATAAGGCAGGGGACGGTCCACAAACATCAGAATGAACAACATCAAACGGAGTGCTACAAGGAGACGCTAAATGCGATGAACTATGTCTCACATGTTTTGACTCATCACAGACATCACAGACAAAAGTTTGCAAAAAAGGGGAAAAACAGGGAACAATTTCTGAAGATAGAGAGGAGAAGGATGTCCAAGCCGCATGTGCCAACGGCGAACATCATCAGCTGTAACGGGAGTACAGGAGAGAGCCTGAGAGGGAGGTTGATCCAGGTAATATAGTCCATCGCGGTTCCTACTACTGTTAATGTTCTGCTTCGTACATAGTTCCTGAAAAACACAGGAATCAAAAAAAAGGTCACAGAGCAATTAAGAAAGCGAGTAATGTCACTGATAGAAAGAAGATTGCGAGGAAAGGAGAGAACATGAAGAACATATGACAAATAGATAGAAGGGGAACAAGAAATCTGGCCTTTCCCAACAATGGGAGACAACAAGCCATTAGCAGAAATAACTTTGTCCTTACCAGACAAAGGGATGCAAGAGAGGAAACCTGAGAAGGAGCCGGTCATGTGATGAGTGGCATCAGAATCAATCACCCACTCAGAAGGGGAGGCAGTGGCAGCATGAGCACGCGACATAGCAATAGTGGCAATGGAAGCGGAGGCACCTGGAGGCTGATCAGACTGAGAGTGCAGCAGACGGCGGAATGCATCCAACTCATGTGCAGCATGTTGCCTGAGAACAGCAGTGGTGGTCTCGTCGTAGACGTCTGTAGAGTAGGTGGCATCATGGGGTCTGGAACCACCCAGGCGATGGCCCCCTCGTCCAGGCCCTCATCCACGACCACGACCACGAGGAGCAAGATGAGGGTGGAGCTTGTAGCACACCTCCCGAGTATGGCCTCTGCGGCCACAATGATCACACTGGAGCAGACGAGGTGGGGCTGAGAACTTGGCCACGACCAACGCTAGTGAGAGCAGAGCGATCGGGAGGGGTACTAGCACTAAAAGACCTCTGACGGTCTTCATCACACAAGATCATGTTGAAAAGAGACGGAAGCGGAGTGCGGTGAAGGATATGCGTCCTCATCGTGTCAAACTCCATGTTGTAGCAGAACAGCGTCCGCAATACATGCTGGAGTGAAGTGTGAGAAGTAGTCCAATTCCTGGTATAGCCGCTCGAACACGGAAAAAAGGGATGACGCTGTCATAGATCCTTGCTGCAGTTCCAAAATGCGGCGAGTAAGTTCATAGACCTGTGTAGAGGTGCCAATCTGGGAATACGTCTCCCTGGCACGGGTCCAGATATCAAAAGCAGAATCCATCAGCATGTAACTCCGGTAAACCTTCGGAGACATAGAGTGAAGGAGTCAGGACACAACCAAAGAGTTTTTTGAGTCTCATCGCTCCCAAGAGGGATCAGTCAGTTGGGGCTCCTTAACAGTCCCATCGATGTAGTCAAACATATGATGGCTGCGAATGACATGTAGTGCCGCACAGGACCATTCAAGATAGTTTGTGTCATCTAATGGGACGGTGGTGATCTTCAGGGGACCAGAGTGGCCATGGAACCGCTGAGCGTCACTTATCTGAGGCGGAATCACACATGATGACGACACAAAAGAGTTACCTTCGTCGGGAGAAGGAGCAGCCATGAAGGACTACCGCCAGCGCCAAATAGGAACCAAACTGCAAAGGAGGAGGCCGGACGAAACTGTGGACTGCACAGGTGCCCAACAGTGAATAGGAGACCACAGGAGAAGAGAGAGGGAGGGCCGTTGGAGAAGCTAATCGACCTGCATCAACGAGAAGAGATCGGGGCGGACCGACAATAAGAAGAGATTGGGGCGCCCTGCATCAAGGAAAAGAGATTACTGGAAGAAGGTCCGGCGGGCTGCATCACGGAGGGACGGCGGCGAAATCCCTCTCAGCAGCCGGCGGTGGCATGGAGGCCGCTCGTCATCCGAAGAGGTGCCGAGCGGAGCGGTGCCGAGCAGGTCGGGGCGGACCAGGGGCGTAGCGGAACTGAGCGGAGCCGGGAGGTTACGGGCGTAGCGAACACGGGATGAGAAAGGGCGGGATGGCGGCAGAGACGGAATTAGACCCGTGATTAGGGTTTTCTCCCTCCAATACCAAGTTGAATGGAAATGCTTGGTTTATTCTTTCACAAAGGGGGGGAATATATAGAAAATACAATTATACATAAAAACATGACTCACAGTGTGGGACTAAACCCACTTACGCATGTAGAGAAGGAAAACTGAACTTTGTATATATGTTCACTTGTCTCAAATACAAAGAATGAGTACATATTTATAGGATGGAGAAAGAGAGAAGAAGGTCTTATACATGAAGTGGGACTAAAGTGAAAAGGGAAAAAACAATAAAAAATACATAATAAGCCTTTGTCAAATGAGCTTCTCTAACACTCCCCCGCAAGCTGGAGCGTACAAGTCATATGCACCCAGCTTGGACAAACACTGGTAAAATAAGGTACTTGATAAAGACTTTGCGAGAATATCAGCAACTTGATCAGTGCCCGGAACATGCTTTAATTCCAGTTTCTTCATTTGAACTTTTTCCCGAATAAAATGACAGTCTACCTCGATATGTTTCGTGTGCTCGTGAAATACCAAATTCTTTGCAATGTGTATGGTCGCTTGACTGTCACAAAATAGTACAACAGATGAAAGAAGTTTTACCCCTAGGTCAGCAAGAAGGCTTTTGAGTCATGTGAGTTCTGAGACAACCGATGTCATCGACCGGTATTCAGCTTCCGCGGAGGATCGAGCAATCACAACTTGTTTCTTACTTTTCCATGTAATGAGATGACCGCCAAAATATATACAGAACCCACCGGTTGACCGTCGATCGTCCAGGGAGTCAGCATAATCGACATCAGAATATCCAACTAATGTTGGAGTAGAGTTGGAGGGTTTGTAAACCAGCCCTTGACCCGGAGCTGCCTTAAGGTATCGGAGAATCCGTTCAACCGCCTGGAGATGAGAACCCCGGGGAGCATGCATGAACCGACTGACAATCCCAACAGCGAACGATATATCAGGCCTCGTGACCGTTAGGTAGATCAATTTTCCCACAAGGCATTGATAGTATTCCGGGTTCTGGAGGGGCAGATCATCATCACAGGCATGAGCACACAGCTTGTGATTTGCCTCCATCGAAGTAGTAGCTAGTTTGCAACCAGACTGGCCAGCGTCTTTGAGGAGATCAAGACAATACTTTCGTTGGGAGAGGACAAGCCCATCCGGACGTTGTGCGACCTCTTGACCGAGGAAGTAGCGAAGATGTCCCAGGTCTTTAGTCTGAAACACAGTGCTAAGATGTTGTTTAACCGCGTGAATCCCCTTTGAATCATCCTCAGTGAGCAGGATGTCATCAACATAAACCAACAGAAGGATCGTTCGTGTTGCCCGATGTCGAGTGAATAAGGAGAAGTCTGTGGAACTGCGAGTGAAGCCCATGTCCCAAACAACCTTGCGAAACTTGTCAAACCACGCCCGAGAGGATTGTTTGAGACCATATATGGATTTCTTCAGAAGACACATCCGAGACTCCTTCGTGGTCTCAAACCCGGGCGGTTGGCGCATGTAGACGGTTTCCTGAAGATCACCATTCAAGAACGCATTCTTGATATCCAGCTAAAGAAGGGTCAGTGACGATGCACAGCTACGGAAAGTAGGACACGAACGGTGTTAAGCTTGGCCACCGGAGAGAACGTTTCCACATAATCAAGGCTCTGTTGCTGAGTGAAGCCACGGGCCACCAACGGTCAACAGTGCCATCAGGAGCATGTTTGATGACGAAAACTCGTTTACACCCAACAGGTTGCTGACCGGGAGGTAAAGGAACAAGGACGCAGGTCCGGTTGGCCCAAAGGGCCGTCATTTCCTCGTCCATGGCAGCCCGCCAACCTGGATGCTGAAGCGCCTCCTGCACAGAGTTTGGGACAGAAACAGAGGATAATGATGTGGCAAAGTGAAGAAGCGGCGGTGAAAGGCGATGAAGAGAGACGTAATTCGCCATGGGATGAGCGGTGGAGGCTGGAGCCGGAGCAGCAGGCTGCGGAGCGTCAGAGGTCGAAGCCGACTGCAGTGGGGCAACGGGACGAGGAGGGCGACGAGAATAGACCCGGATGACAGGTGGTTGGGGAAGGACCGGAGGCTGGGCAGGAAGGGGAGAAGGTGGAGACCGGGGAACAGAGATGACAGGGCGCACAACGGGCTCCGGAAGAGGAGCGAGATCCAGAGCAGAGAAGAAGGGAAGATCTTCCCGGAAAGTGACATCCGCAGAAACGGTCACCTTGCGGGTAGTGGGCGAATAGCACACATAGCCCTTTTGAGTGCGCGAGTAGCCCACAAAGACATATTTGGCCGCACGGGGATCCAACTTGTCGGTAGATGGTCCGAGGTGGTGAACGTAGCATGTACACCCAAAAATGCGGGGAGTAAGAGGGAAGGTTGGAGTGGAGGGAAATAGGAGGCTGAAGGGAGTAGCATTCTGGAGGACGGAGGACGGTAGTCGGTTGATAAGGAAACAGGTCGTGGAGAGCGCAAAATTCCAGTATGGTTTGGGAACCCGCATTTGAAGCATAAGAGAGCGAGTCACATCAAGGAGATGACGATTTTTGCATTTGGCGACACCATTCTGTTGTGGGGTATATGCACAAGACGTTTGGTGAATAACCCAAACTCGGAGCAGAGGGTCGCGAAGTCATGGACAGTGTACTCGCGCGTATTATCAGTGTGAATAGTTTGAATGGGCCCAGAGAATTGAGTGCGAGTCTCGAGAATGAAGACCCGAAATACGCGGGGAAGCTCAGAACGATCACGAAGTAGATACAACCAAATCATGCAAGAATAATCATCGATAAATGTAAGAAAATAACGGTAGCCAGAGATGCTAGTAATCTTGTACGGACCCCATATATCGGAGTGTACTAAAACAAAAGGAGCAGAGCTCCGAGTACAATGAGAAGGAAAAGATGAACGTGGCTGATTGCCAAAAATACAGGTTTCACACTGAAAAGCAGGAAGAGAGATATCCGAGAGAGCCTTCTGGAGGACGGGAAGAGGAGCATGACCAAGACGACCCCCTACTGATGATAGTCAATCTGAAGAGGAGACAGATGCGAGGAGAGTCATCAAGAAGGTAGAGCCCGTTCTGCAGTCGCCCCCTACCAATGATAGTCTGCATCTGTGGATCCTGTATCAGAAAAGAAGAAGAAGTAAAGGTCACAGAGTAATGTAAATCAGTAGTAAGACGACAAACAGAAATTAAATTGAAAGGAGAGACCGGAACATGAAGAGCCGAGCGCAAGAGGAGGGAGGAGGTGAGCAGAATATCAGCACAGCCAGAGACAGGGACAGCTGCCCCATTAGCCACAGTAATATACTTCGGGTGAGGAGAAGACAAGTACTGAGGCGGGCGAACAGAGGTGATGTGATGAGTGACACCAGAATCGAGGATCCATCGCGTGCCAGTGGAGAGGCAGGCGATACCTTCATTAGAGATGGAGGCAGCGGAGGCAACCGAGGCCGGCGGGCGGCTGAGTAGGCCATGAAGATGCTGGAGCTGAAGGCGAACCTCGTCGAGGTCAGTACGACTGGGAGAGGAGTCGGTGGCAGCAACAGAGGCCTGCGGACGAGGAGGACGACCATGCTTGCGATAGCATGTGGCTTCAAGATGCCCATCTTTGCCGCAGAAAGAGCACTTAGGCCGAGGCCGGCCACCCCGACCACGTCCCCGAGAATCAGAACGGCCCCCACGAGTGGAAGAAGGGAGAGCCAGTAAAGGTGCAGGGGCCTGCTGGACAAGGGCCGGAGAAGGAGGTCCCGACAAATCCGCAGGCGGGGAGACCTTGAGAAGCATCGAGCACACATCCGAGAAGGACGGGGTGACAGTAAAGGAGAGGACTTGAGCCCGTACACTGTGAAGGTGATGTGGGACCCGAGCCATCATCATGGCGATACCAATAGCTTCCTTCTGGGCACGTTGGGCTGCAAGGTCCATAGTAGGAGGCTGATGTTGGATCCAAGCTTTGACTAGAGACCGAGCCTGGGCAACAAAGGAGGTCAGATCGGTCGCGCCACCACTATCAAGGGCCTGAAGTGCAGTGATAATGTCATACAAATGGTGGAGACTATCCTTGTCGGAGTAGAGGGTATGGAGCTCGTCCCACATGCCCTTGGCCGTCTCGTGGTACATGGTCAGGCGATAAGACTCGCCATCAAGAGAATTAAGGATCCATGTCTGCACATGATCATCGTTGCGTAATCAGTCATCAGTAGGAGTATCGGTAATGGCCTGGGTCAAGTGATGAAGAACCCCCTTTGATTGCAGGACTCGGCGAACAGAGTGCGCTCATTCCACAAAATTCTTCTTACCTGTCAGAGATATAGTAGTAATACAGAGCTCATCACGTACTTCCGGAATAGAGGTCGGGCGGTCTGCAGGAGGAACCGTCGTTCCGGTAGAGTCAGCAGAAGAAGTCATGAAGACGAGCTGCGGCTAGGAGAACAGACCGTCAACAGAGGAGACCGCGCGACTAGAGCAGAGACCGCCTGGTCACGAAGTGAAGATACCAGCGGCAGGAGGAGGCCGCGACCAAAGGCGGAGCCCGACAGAGAGAAAAGGCAGCGGTCAGGAAGAGAAGACCGCAACGGAGAGAGACAAGCCGCGCAGACAGGAAAGAGGAGAGTTGGAAACCACGCACCGCAGGGAGGGAAGGAGAAGACCGCGACCTAAATGCGGGAAGGCAACAGTCTGCACTGTCTGGCTGAGCACAGCAGCGGTCAGAGCAAAAGGAGGTCGCAAGAGGAAGGCGAGCTGACAGGGAGAAGAAACCGCGAGTAAAAAGACTCGAGCGGATAGAGAAGGCAGATCGCGGCGAGCAGGAACAGGTCGCGGCGAGTAAGAGGTCGCGAGTAGGACTCCAGCGACAAGGCAACGGATAGCAGAGCGCAGCGGACAAGAAGAGCCCGCGAGTAAGACAAGAGGCAGATCGCGGTAAGCTGAAACAGGCCTTGGCGAGATGGAGCAGTCCGCCAGATAAAAAAACGCAGCGGACTGGAAGGGAGCCCGCAACGGATATGAACAGCCCGTTGTAGGAGAAACAGAAGAACGGGCCGCGGCAGACAGGAGCAGTCCGCAAGTGGGGACAGAGAGGAGAGCCCGCAGCGGTGAGTAGTCCGCGGCCGGAGAAACCAAGAGGCCGCGAGAGAGATGAGAAAGCGGTCAAAGGGAGAAGCTCGCAAGGAGCAGGAGAGAAGCCCAGAGCGGACAAGAGGAGCCCGCAGCGGACTGAGTGAGAATAGCTGGGAGAAGTGGACCCTACGGGTCAGAGGGGAATGAGGCTATAAGAAGCCCGAGGAGGAGTGTGGAACCACGGCGAGGAAGAGGGACCGGAAGCAGAGATAGAAGCCGCAATTAGCCGAGCGGCTAAGGGAGAGGAGCGGACAGAAGATGCAGGCCGCAGGAGAGGAATGAGACCGCCCAAGGGAGGCGGTTAAGAAAAGAGAGGCTGCCCAAGGAGGATCAGTCCCTCTGATACCATGTAGAGAAGGAAAACTGAACCTTGTATATATGTTCACTTTTCTCAAATACAAAGAATGAGTACATATTTATAGGATGGAGAAAGAGAGAAGAAGGTCCTATACATGATGTGGGACTAAAGTGAAGAGGGAAAAAACAATAAAAAATACATAATGGGCCTTTGTCAAATGGGCTTCTCTAACAACGCGCAATAATAGTAATACCCGGAATAGACGACTTTTAAAATAACTCTCAAGTGTACCTTGCACCAGTACTCCAAGAGCCCTCATGATATCTCGAATCCATATCAACTCATAGACACCCTTTAACTACTGCACGATGCTCTGCATCGGTACAGGATAAGTATACCACCTTTTATTTTTTACTCTTCCGAGAAACTAATTTCCCCTCTAGAAAGCTACAGTACCCAATGGTGGAACATCAGTCATCTAAGCATCTAGCCCAATTGCATCAGCAAATCTTCAAGTGACCATGATCAGAGAAGAGCAACCCTCTTCGAAGAACATACTTCAAGTAGAAAAGAATTCTCAAAATTGTAGCCATGTGGGTCGTTCGAGGGTGTCCTTCATGAACCTTTTGAAGAAACTAACTGCATAGGGTAAATCAGATCGTGTGAGAAAGTAAATGAGTTTTTCTACCAACCTCAGGTATCTATCTTGTTCCACTACAAGGTCGTCCCCAAACATAGGGTGATTGTTGAGCTCAATTGGAGAATCAATCGTTCTACAGCCAAGTGCTCGTCTCCTTGAGTAAATCTTATACATACTTTCCTGATCTGAATATTCCCTTACTAGAACTCGCTACTGTTATTCCTAGAAAATACTTGAGCCTGCCCAGATCCATCATCTCAAAAATCGAGGTCAAGTACTTCATTAGACGGGTTACTTCTACTTAATAATCTCAAGATAGAACGATAACATCCACGTAGACAATTAGAGCAGTGCCTCTCCATTGATGTTGTTTAACAAACAAACTATGATCAACATTATTCTGCTTATAGTATGCTTACATTATCACTTGTTGAAATCGAACAAATCATGCCTGAGAAGATTATTTTAAACAATACAAAACCTTTTATTTTATAAGTTCTGCCTAAAGCTTCAGCTCCTGTGAAACCAGATGGGACTTCAAAATACACTTCATCTTCTAGGGTTTCATGCAAGAAGACATTCTTGACATCTAACAACTCAACATTCCTATGTTTGGTTGCAATGTGCGATAACCAGATTTTGATGGTATTCATCTTCACAACAAAAGCAAAGAGTTCTTGATAATTAATACCATGAATTTTGAGTAAATTACGTAGCCACCAACCCTTTTTTATATTGATCAATAGAACCATCACTTTTGTATTCGATCATGTATATCTACTTGCTTCCAACAATCTTCAACCTAGAGGTGTAGCCGTCAGTTCCCAAATATTATTTGTTCTCGGTGTTCATTTCTTCTAACACAACATTTTTTCATCTTGGATCACCCATGACATCCTTTCGATCCTATGGAATAGAATTGTCGAAGAAAGTAATAAAGGATTTGTAAGAAGAACTGAGAGCCTGATATGAACAAAATGAGAGATGGTGTGTTGGGTGCAAGAACCCTTTCCTCAAGGCAATACGGTGATTATTAAAATTAGGAGAGAGAAAAAATACCAACTTCCTAGGAAGTGTTTGAAGTAGTGGAAAGACTAACATGTGGGTCGCTCGATAGATGCAGTAAAGTGGGGGTGTATTGAATCCGTAGACTATATTGTATCAAGTTTTCAGGACATCAACGATGAGAATTTTCCTCCCATGGGCCTGTTATTCCAGTCCTATCTAGAGTTAGCAGCTGACTTCTCCACCAAAGGACTCTGCACATGTACAGTATAGGACAAGCCTTCCCAAGTGGAACAATATTCAGGTCTGCTACTTCCTAAATCCCCCTGAGGAGTAAAGTAGAGGTCATCCCTACGAAACATCACATCCATTGTCACAAAGAAATGTTTAGTTGGAGGATGATAGCATCGATAGCTATTTTTAGTAGTAGAATAGCCAATAAGTATTACACGCACCCAAGAATTTGCGAGGAACCAAATAAGTAAATTGTCTTGAAAATGGTCCATGGGTGAGTGAAAGTCAAGAATCCAAAACTCGTGATTAATGTGATAGGAGGCACACAAAACAACATCCCCCAGTAGGATTTTGGGAGAGGTGTCCGGAAAAAGAGTTCTCAAGTGACTTCTAGAAGATGTCTATTTATTTTTTCCACTACACAGTTTCAGTCAAGAGTATATACATAGATGGTCTGATGCAGACAACCATGAAAATTCATATAAATTGCAAACTCCCAACTTAGGCCCTCACCATCATTGTCACTTTGAAGGATTTTAATGTGAGTATTAAATTGTGTCAAAAGATATGTATACAAATTCAGTGACGAGGGTGAGGACATCTGGAGGATTAACACAAGAATTCTCACCGGACATATCCAGCAAGCAATACCTTAGTGTTTATTGGTTGTAGATGATATTATTTTGGTCAATGAGATCCACAAGGGTGTAAACGCAGAACATGAATCTTGGTGAGAGACTTTAGAAAAGAATGATTTTAGGTTGAGAGGGACAAAAATGGAGTATATAGAGTTTAAGTTTAGTAGTACAAGAAGGACAGATGACTCCGTCATTAAGTTGGGTGACCAAGATATTTCTCATAGTGAGTGTTTTAAATAACTAGAATCGATAGTTCAAAAAGATGGAGGTGTAGATAAAGATGTGATACAAAGAATCCAAGCAGATTAGTTGAAGTGGAGTGGCGCGACTGGGATCTTATGTGACCGCAAAGTACCATTAAAACTTAAAGGCAATTTTACAGGACTACAATTAGACCAGCGATGCTCAACGGTTCTAAGTGTTGGGTAAACATGAGCAAAAAATGGGAGCTACGGAGATTAGAATGCTTGGGTGAATGTGTGGACACATGAGACTGGATAAAATTAGGAATGAACGTATCATGGATAAGACAGGAGTGGCACCAAATGTAGAGAAGATGTGAGAAGCATGATTAAGATGGTTCCCATTAGAGGCACTTGTAAGGCATTCTGATAGTTTAGCTATTAGGCATGTTAAACAGGGGAGGAGTAAAAAAACTTGGAATGAACCTATATGGAAAGACATGATGTACTTAGGCATTAGTGAGATTATGACTAAAGATAGGTTGCAATGGCAACAAATGATCCATATAGCCGACCCCACTATGGTGGGATAAAGACTTGAGTGTTGCTATTGTATTAAATTGTGTCAAAATCATAGGATGGAAATACACAAAATAGGTAAACACCTCACTTTTTGTCATTAGAAGAGAGAATCAAGCAGTCCTGTTGCCACAATCAATGAAAGTCAAAAACAAAATATGAATAATTTGAAAAGGAAAATCACTTCTAACATTAATAAAAGGATAATTTGAGCAAGTATGTTTAGCTTGCTCACAATAGTAAAAAAAATTACACACTGCAAATGCTTAAATAAATTTGAATAAGGTTTTTTTTGTAAAGGGAACATGATCTAGATGACGGTCACAGTGTTCCAATAACCAGCAGTCTTGAAGATATTATCCAAATAATATGTTCAATCACTTATGAAGCATGGATACTTTTTATAACAGATACATCGATTACACTTTGATAATCAATATTCTTTCAAGTTAGCTTCAAACAGATTCTATTTAGATCAGCCACTAGTAGTGCTCCGTTAGTAAACACCAACACACAAAACTCTCATACAAAACAGACAGGAAAAAAGTACACTTCAGTTTGTTAGACTAGTATTTCCTTGAATAAGGATGAAGACGATCTGCTCACCTCGCATTAATAAGACTTTGAAAATTGCTCTAGAAAAGAAAAATTCTTCCCTTTCTATGCCTTTGACAAGATAAATAAGCGCTTTGATGCGAGACGGAGACGCAGACCTGCGGCGGTGGACGGGCTTTGGGCCCGTTCGGGGCTGATTAGCTACTTACCATACATGGAGGATTCGGATCGATGATCCGACTCCATGGATGCGTCCGACCCGTTGTTTGCACATGATTTCATATATTATATTGTAATTTTGGCTTTTATTTTGATGTAATCGAGCTATCCCATCTTCGGACAATCATAGTCGTTGATGGTGGGATGCCTTAATATCTATTTATTATAAATAAGAGTGTATGGGGGCTGCCATCAGATATCACAAAAGTTGGAGAAAAATAATCTTGTATTCCCGTGATCACCCTATGGTGCCGACTCCGTGAAACTTTATGTGACGACTCCTAGACGCTCTTCTTCCTTCCTAAGGTATCACCTAACTCTAGCCTTCATTTTCCACGCACTAATCCCTCTACCGCCTCCCCAATACCCTCCCAAACAGCAGCCGCCCTTGCTGCCAGCCTACAGCCGCCGCACATCCTTGTCGCAAACCTACAGTTGCCGCCCTTGTCTCCCTTGCCACTCTTCCTGCGATCCTGCAGCCGCCGCCCTCCTCCCCGTCCAAACAGCATTGTCACCCCCACCCAATCCCTTCCGCCAGCCCACCAAACACCCTAACAACCACCACCACCACCTTCCCCTTTCGTCCTCCTTTTCGTCTGACGCCAAATACCACCCAGAACTGTCCCTTTCAGCGCGATCCAGTCCCCACAGCCACACCCCTCTTTTCCACCGCCCTATTCCACTACCAAACCACCGGATCTACATTCCCGCATTCTGATCCCCCTTCCCTAAGCCATATCCAGTCATCCCCTACATCATACCACCTCCGGTTCCGCCGGGGATCGCCATTAAAGCGTGTCGCCTCACGGGATCTCCATTTCTTTGGGCAGCTCTCATATCTTGTGAGTGTTATTGTTGCATAGATATTTAATTCTCAATATTAATATATAGTATCATGATTTCATCCTCGCTTGGATCTATAGTATCATTGATGTTTGTTCTAGATTATTTTGGGATTTGCAGGAGACCATTAGAGGCACCTGTTAGGCGTTGTGAGAGTCTAGTCACCGGACATGTTAAACGAGGGAGGGGTAGACTAATAAAGACTTGTAATGAAACTATAAGGAAAGACATGATGTACTTAGGCATTAGTGAGATTATGACAAAAGATAGGGCACAATGGCGACAAAGGCTCCATATAGCCGACCCCACTATAGTGGGATAAAGGCTTGAGTGTTGTTTGTTGTTGCAGGAACTATTCGTTGTTGGTGTTTCCAAGGTGATCGCAAAGCAATCAAGCAATTAGTCTCACTGAGTCACTGTCAATGCGATATGAGCCTATAAGGTCGCACATAAGAGTGTTTGGAGAAATTGGAGGAAAGATTGTGTTGACCCCACTCATATGGGATATGATAAAGGGACCAAATCTATGACATAAAGGATACAGACGGGTTGCGTCGAGTGCGTATCGACGCACGTCGAGTGCGTATCGACGCACATCGACTTGATGTCGACGCAACCAAGCTCAATGTCGAAGTCAGTTCGTTATCGACGCTACGTCGAGTAAAAATCGACGCAACGTCGAGTTCTACACGACGCAGGAACGTCGACTGCATGTCGAAGCAGTTGCGTCGAATGCTGTCAAGTGTATCTCGACGTTGCGTCGAGTTCTTATCGACGCACGTCGAGTGCAAGTCGACGCATGTTGAGTTTCGGCGGATTTCTAAGGAGACTTTTATCTGTTTGTTTTCCTATGATATAAATAGACTTGGAAAAGAGTTTTCCATGGAACTACCAGTATGTGCATTTGAAGCCGTCACTAACCATAGATCCCGTCGTGGCTTCACCTTGTCGTCGCCTCTCATGGAGCAAATCTAGCAGTTTATGAAGACGTAGAGGGCATTCTTTTCTCCATACCAAATTTTGTTGGACAAGGTCTTGGTGTTCTCCTCCATTTGTATGAATACCTGTACAGACGCAGATCTATTTCTGCGTGGACTCAGTTTTCTGGAGCATTTTGGTTGAGTATTTGCTCAATCCATCTAAAGTACATTGCAATCTCCCTTTTTTGTTTTACTTCTTGATCAATGTTTTATCGCAAGATCTCGTTTCTGTTTAGGATTTTCTTGAACTCTATTCTGTTGCGCACATATGATGTGTTGTTCCACTTCTGTATAGAAAACCCAATAGTGGTATCAGAGCGAGGTTGGACGATGATCATTGTTTCAGATGTTTGCTGAATCCAGTGCATGTAAATTTGGAGATTTAGAAGTATTCTAAATGCCCAGATTTATTCCTGGAGCATCAAATGTTGATGTATTTTTTGAGAGAAATCGGTGGTGGTTTTTCATAAATGTTAATTTCTGGAGCATTCCTGGAGCATCAAATGTTGCCCCGCACCCCGCAGAGGCACTGCCCTTGACCCCGCTCGCTGATCGGTCAGCAAGACCACCTCCAGGGGCGCAACACCTTGGAACCCCGCCAGGAACTCCTGTGATTGCATTGTGTTTTCCTTGTTTTTAGGAATTGTTTCTCCTTAGCAGTAACCGTCCCTCTGAATGGTTTGTGAAACCAAATGTCTTAGATTTTGAATCTGACATTGACAGACGAGCCTGTCTACTGTATAAGTTGAGTTATTTTGTCTGCATACAATGTGTGTAAATCTGAAGATTTAGAATGGTTCTAAATGTTCAGAATTAGTCCTTTTTATCAAGTGTTGATGTTTTATTTTGTGCACATCTGGGATGTATTTGGATTGTGAATGATATAATTTTGTTAGTTTATGTGCACATTGATTAAATGTTAATCATGATTAAGTGTTAATCGATTATCATAAAATCTCTCATCCAATATTAAGTATACGGATACCTTTTGATGAATGACTCTCTTCCTACCTCGATTGATGAAGTGTGGGTTTGTCAAAGCAAGCTGCATTAATCTATCTTGGTAAGGGTACGAACGGATAATTGTGATATCTCACTGTCGACATCAGGTCCAACTTAACTAGGTGACCTCAAAGGTTGAGTGTCTAGAGGCATAGGGTTAGCATGCACTATTTGATGGATGTGAATAAAGAGTTATTCACCAATCATACAAGAGTTGCATGATAATGCATTTAGCAAGCGTTGCCTACCTAAATAACCACACTATGGGTGATCAGCCAGAGCTGACTTATGGTGTTGGTGCAATACGGATCTTGTCCATTAGAGAAAAGCTCACATAAACTCTCCGAATTGATATTGAGGGTTATCAATTTGATTAAAATAGTGAGTCTTTTAATTAAAGCTTATATTAAAATATAAAATGTATTTTGAAATATAGTACTAAAATCATTTTGTATGAATTTCTTTTAGAATTTTCATGGCAAGTGGATCGCACTACACCCTGTCCCTGAGAGCTATCCTTGAGAAGGATAAGCTGAATGAGACAAATTTCCTGGACTGGTACAGGAACCTGAGAATTGTTCTCAGGCAAGAGCGCAAGTTCTATGTCTTGGAAGAAGAACCCTCTGCTCAGCCAGTCACTACTGCCCCTCGGGCAGATAAAGATGCTTGCAAGAAGTATTATGATGATTCCCTGGATGTCAAATGTCTCATGTTTGTCACTATGAATTCTGAGCTTCAAAAACAACATGAGAACATGGTATGTCATGAGATGGTCGAGAACATAAAGAAAATGTTTCAAAGGCATGCTCGACAAGAGAGGTTTGACATATCCAGGGCGTTGTTTCAGTGCAAGATGGGAGCTCGAGACACAGTAGGGACTCACGTACTTAAGATGATTGGGTATATAGAGAATCTTGAAATACTGGGCTTTTCTTTGGGCCAAGAGTTGGTCGTTGATCTGATCATGCAATCGTTGTCAGACAGTTATGAGCAGTTCGTCTTGAACTACAGAAATTGACAAGACATTGTCCGAGCTCCTAGGCATGTTGAGAACTGCCGAAATCAACATGAAAAAGGTCAAGCCTACTAGCCTCATAAGGATGGTGCATAAAGGCAAGGGCAAGGTCAAGGGATCAAAGAACACTAAGGTGGGACTTAAGTCGTATCTTGATCCCAAGTCTTCAATACTAAAGAAGAAGGGCTTGGCGAAGGAAAGGAATTGTCATCA
Organism: Platanthera guangdongensis; assembly: GCA_039583875.1. NCBI lineage: Eukaryota > Viridiplantae > Streptophyta > Magnoliopsida > Asparagales > Orchidaceae > Platanthera > Platanthera guangdongensis. Next base: position 47,283,318 of record CM077151.1, read on the forward strand.
CTGTGTCAAGGATGGAAAATGGAGGAGGAATTGTCCTCTTTACATTGAGGATCTGCAGAAGAAGAAGGGAAGTGTGACTTCCGCTTCAGGTATATTTGTTATAGAAATAAACATTTATGCTCCTTCATCTTTGGTATTGGATATCGGATGCGGTTCTCACATTTGTACTAATGTGCAGGAAATGGGAAGGAGAAGATTGTTGGGTAAAGGAGAGGTGGACATGCACGTTGAAAATGGAGCAAGAGTTATTGTTGTTGTCGTAGGAGTTTACCGTCTTTCTTTGTCTACTGGGATTGTAATAGAATTAGATAATTATTATTTTATTTCAACCATAACTAGAAACATAATATCTGGTTCATGTCTTGACATGAAAGGATTTTTTTTCATCATTAAGAACAATTGTTATTCTATATTTATGAATGATGTTTGTTATGTTGTAGCTCAATTATTTAATGGTTTATATGTTTTGAACTTAGACCATCTGATCTATAACATTGAGAATACTAAAAGACTAAAAATGAATGACTTTAATCATACGTTCCTCCAGCATTGTCGTTTGGACCACAAAAACAAGAAACGCATATCCAAGCTTCATAAAGATGGATTATGAGACTCATTTAATTATGAATCATTTGAGCGATGTGAGTCTTGTTTATTGGGCAAGATAACTAAAATTCATTTCACTAGTCATACTAAGAGGGCTGGTGATCTCTTGGGTGTAATACATAGTGATGTATGTGGAGTCATGACTTCTATGACTAGAGGTGGGTTCTAATACTTCGTTACATTTACTGATGACTTCAGTAGATACGAATATGTATATCTTATGAAGTGTAAATCTGAAACCTTTAAAAATTCCAAGGAGTTTAAGAACAAAGTAGAGAACAAACTGGAAAAGAGGATAAAAGCACTCTGATCTGATCGAGGTGGCGAATATCTGAGTCATGAGTTTCGTGATCATCTGAAAGAGTGTGATATTGTATCACAACTCACTCCACCTAAAACACCACAACATAATGATGTGTCTGAAAGGAGGAATCGTACTTTGTTAGACATGATATGGTCAATGATGAGTCATGCAGATTTGTCTGTTTGTTTTTGGGGTTTTGTTTTAGAAACTGCTTCTTTCACTTTAAACCGCGCTCCAATGAAAACAGTTTTAAAGATATCATATGAGATATGAACTGGGAAACGTCCTATTATGTCTTTCATGAAGATTTGGAGCTGTGAGGCAAACATGCGATGTCAAATGTCTGACAAGATGGAACCCAAGTCAGATAAATGTTATCATGTGGGGTATCCTAAGGAAACCAAAGGGTACTACTTTTACCTATTGTCTTAGGGCAAAGTGTTTGTTGAAAGTACTGATGTCTAATTGGAGAAAGAGTTCTTGTCAAGAAAGACAACCAAGGTAGAGCTTGAAGAAGTTCAAAAACTACAAGCTGTGAATGAACCTGAATTGGAGCCTGAGCAAGGACTATAAGTTATTTTAGCTAGAGAGCCTGCTCAGGAAACACAAGTCCTACGTAGATCTCGTAGACCTAGATTTGAGCCTAAGAGATATGGATTTCTTGTGTCTCAAATAAATAATGTGTTGATTATGGATCATGATGATGAACCTGCAACCTACCAAGAAGTTATGAATGGACCAGACTCTGAGAAGTGGCTTGAGGCAATGAAATCTGAGATGCACTCCATGTATGCAAACCAAGTTTGGATCTTGGTGGAAGCACCTGAAGGGGTAGGACCCATAGGGTGTAAGTGAGTCTCCAAGAAGAAGACTGACATGAATGGGAAAGTACAGACACTCAAAGGGCGACTAGTGGCTAAAGGTTTCAAGCAAATTCATGTTGTTGACTATGATGAGACCTTTTTCCCTGTTGTTATGGTAAACTCCATCAGAATTTTGCTTGTTATTGCTGCATATTATGACTACGAGATCTGGCAAATAGATTTCAATACGGCTTTCCATAATGAAAACCTCCTTGAGAAAGTGTATATGACACAACTCGAGGGTTTTGTATCTCCAAATGAAGTCACTAAAATATGCTAGCAGCAGAGATCCACTTATAGATTGAAACAAGCTTCTCGAAGTTGGAATCTTCGTTTTGATGAGAAAATCAAAGAGTTTTGTTTCATCAAGAATGAAGATGAACCTTGTGTTTACAAGAGAATTAATGGAAACATTGTTGTTTTCCTGATATTGTATGTGGATGACATGTTGATGCTCGGGAATGATATTCTGATTATGCAAATTGTAAAGAACAACCTAGGGAACTGTTTTTCTATGAAAGACTTAGGCGAAACGACTTACACTTGGTATTAAGATCTATAGAGATGGATCAAAGAAGTTGTTGGGTTTGACCCAAAGTATATACATTGAGAATGTGTTGAAACGGTTCAGCATGCTTGAGTCCAAGAAGAGATTCTTACCCATGTCTCATGATGTGAGTCTCTCTAAGGACCAGTGTCCTAAATCTTTGGAAGATAAGGACCGCATGAAGTTTATTTTATATGCTTCGGCAATTGGATCAATCATGTATGTGATGTTATGTACTCGACCTGATGTCTCCTATACTTTGAGCATGACTAGCAGATATTAGTCTGATCACGGTGATAGTCACTGGACAGCTGTTAAGAATATCCTAAAGTACTTGAGAAGGACTAAGGATATGTTCTTGGTATTTGGTGGAGAGGAAGAGCTTGTTGTAAAGGGTTACACGGATGCTAGCTTCCAGACTGATAGGGACGACTCAAAATCCCAATCAGGTTTTGTCTTTTGCCTGAATATGGGAACTGTGAGCTGTAAAAGCTCCAAGCAAAAGACAGTTGTTGATTCTACGACTGAGGCCAAGTATATTGTTTCTGTAAATGCGGCGAAGAAGGCTGTGCGGATTAAGAAATTCATCGGTGAGCTTGATGTAGTTCCTAGTATTGTTGATCTCGTAATTCTCTACTATGACAACAATGGTGCTATTGCACAGGCTAAGGAACCTAGATCTCATCAGTGCTCCAAGCACATACTTAAATGGTTCCATCTTATTCGAGAAATTGTTGATCAAGGAGATGTGAGCATATGCAGAGTACCAACTATAGAGAATATTGTGGATCCACTAACAAAGCCTCTTGCACAGAGAAAGCATGATGATCATACTAGATCAATGGGTATTAGATACCTGAATGTTCATCTCTAATGGGAGACTTGTGGATTGTATATGTGTCGGTTGTTATTCATGTGATGAATATAATACTTTATATTTCTTTTTATATTTATGACAAGTTATTTTGTTATGTCAACTGTTTATATATGATAGATTAATTAGCATAATAAATGTCCTTAGAATGTTCACTTACATAGGAATTCAAGTGCGTAACTTGAATGTGAGGGTCTATGTTTATAAAATGTTTCATTCTTAAATAGTCCTTGATCGGAGAAACATCTTAAAAGTTAAGGCAATGATGGTACATTAAGACTAGCATGTGCGTTGACTGATGACCGGTTCTCACAGGTCATGATATTGTGATATCAAGTCATCACATTGGTAATTGTTAGTGAACAAGTTGTACTGGACAGACCCACCATGAGACTACTTTGTGGATTGTTATATGAATGTGCACAAGTAGGTCCCAAATGGCAATGGTTTTTGTAGTTTATTGACCCGAAGTCACAATATTCATCAAGTGAGGAAGAGCATACTTTGATGTCATCAAAAGTCTTCTTTGAAGAAGGGAGATGATAACGGTGGTTATTGAGTATGTTAGTGTCATTTGGGTGTTTGCGTGTGGGCCCCTTGATGGAATGTGACTGAGAAATACATATTCATGTTTGGTTGAGTCAATATATGATATTGGGCTCACCAATTTCTGGAATTACATTCTAGATCAAGCAATTTGGATTGAACAATTATGAGGGTGACACGGTCCATGCCTCTAGTTCTATCCGGATGTAAAGGACAAAGGGACATGACAACACTGATACATTAATCATAAAATGCTTGTTGAGTTATAAACTCTTATTGCTTGGGTAACAATGATATATTGATAGATGTCGTTCATTGTTTGATAGACTTTTGTTGATATTTTGTGATCAAGTGAGACTGTTGGTGTTTCCAAGGTGATCGCAAAGCAATCAAGCAGTTAGTCTCACTGTCAACGCGATATGAGTCTATAGGGTCGCACATAAGAGTGTTTGGAGAAATTTGAGGAAAGATTGTGTTGGCCCCACTCATATGAGATATGATAAAGGGACCAAATCTATGACATAAAAAATACAGACGGGTTGCGTCGAGTGCGTATCGACGCACGTCTAGTGCGTATCGACGCACGTCGACTTGATGTCGACGCAGCCAAGCTCAATGTCGAAGTCAGTTTGTTATCGACGCTACGTTGAGTAGAAATCGACGCAACGTCGAGTTCTACTCGACGCAGGTACGTCGGCTGCGTGTCTACGCAGTTGTGTCGAATGTCATTTAGTGTATCTCGACGTTGCGTCGAGTTCTTATCGACGCACGTCAAGTACAAGTCGACGCATGTTGAGTTTTGGCGGATTTCTAAGGAGAATTTTATCTGTTTATTTTTTGGGAGTATAAATAGACTTGAAAAAGAGTTTTCCATGAAACTGTCAGTGTGTGCTTTTGAAGCCGTCACTAACCCTAGATCCCGCCGTGACTTTACCTTGTCGCCGCCTCTCCTGGAGCAAACCGAGCAGTTTGTGGTGACGCAGAGGGCATTCTTTTCTCCATACTAAATCTTGTTGGACACCTGTAGAGAAGCAGATCTATTTCTGCGTGGACTCAGTCTTCTGGAGCTTTTTGGTTGAGTATCGGCTCAATCCATCTAAGGTATATTGCAATCTCTCTATTTTGCTTTACTTCCTGATCAATGTTTCATCGCAAGATCCAGTTTCTGTTTAGGTTTTTTGTGAACTCTATTTATTCTGTTGTGCACATATGATGTGTTGTTCCACTTCTGTATAGAAAACCCAACATTCGTCATGCACTCTTTCTTTGGTCCTCCGCGTGGAGAAAAGCCCAAACCCGCTTGCCTAAAGATTTATTTTGCTTTTGCTATAATCATATGTGTGCAATTTAATCCTTTATTGCACTATGTTGATTTGTTGTTGGTTCATGCAAGCGCATTCATATGAAGTTTGTGTAACCAAATTATCTTTTGCACGTTACATTAGAGCTGCAATCTAGTAGTCACATATCAAGCCTCTAACCCATAATTAGACGGTCTTTAGGTTCATTGCATTTGTCATGTGCTCATTTGCATTGCATGTAGGGTTAGGGCATCGCTCATCCGCCGCTGATAGATTCGTTCTGTGACCATTGGTATCAGAGGGAGGTTACGAGCACTCTTTTGATAACGCGGTTATAGAGTCTATAGATTTCTTCATGGCTAGGTATCACCAATATTCCCCTCCTTTATTTGGGGATCTCGAGTCCACTTACTACCGCTCCCATTGATCCCCTTCAGGGAGATCCTCACGTTACTACAATGATTACTCTCGATCGTAGCACACCACATCCAGAGATTGTGTTGATCCACCGACACGATTCCACTATGTTAAAGACGATCGGTATGATGATTGTTGCCATTCATATCCCTGCATGCGAGCGGCTCGTGTTGATCCTTCGACACGACTCGGTTACCTTATGGATGATTATTATGAGGATCGTTGTCTTGAGAGAGATCTCGAATGTCAATTTAGTATTGTTTCCCCTTCTTTTGACGGTTCATCGAGTCCCGAGTCTTTCAGTTATTGGCTTCGTGATATAGATTATTATCTCAATCATTTTGAGTTGTTTCGGTGAGCGTCGCATCAAGTTTGTGAAACTTAGACTTCTCGATCAGGCGAGAGCATATTGGCTTAGCATTGAGAGGACCCATGAGCGAGAACGTTTACACCGCATCATTAGTTGGATGGAGATAAAGCATATTTTGTCTTATAGGTATTTGTCTTCGTCGTATCAGAGTCGCTTGCTCGAATAATTATTTTCCCTTCAACAAGAATCTATGTTTGTCGTTGAGTGCAAGATTCGTTTTGATAGTTAATTGTGATGAGTGATATCCGAGAGGAGCCAGCTATGACAACCTCCGAATTTTGGTCTGAACTTCGATCCGACATACGTGTTGAGTTGGCTTATCACAACTCGGAGTCACTTGAGCAAACATATCAGCTCGCCCTTCATCATGAACAGTTCTTGAGATCTGCAAGAGTTGGTCGATTGGATTCACACATTGACCTCTGCACTACAAGTTCCTCCCATACTGAGGCCACCACATTGCATGTCATTATTCCGTCAGACACGATAGAAATGACATCGGATATGAATTTCTCTCAACCTAGTAAGGTACTTAGTCTGATGAGTGGCCTGTCATTTATTCCTGACTCATCTCCTGTGACCCCGACAAAGAGTGAGTCTGAGCGACCTATTGATTCAATAGTGATGTGTCCCTCACCTACACCTCTTCTTCTGTCATGCTCTGAGTTAGTTAGCACCCTTACCATAAACTCATTTACTGACACCTCACTTATAGACCCATTCTTGAGAGTAGGTCTATGTCACTCTCCCCTTGTCATTGTCCCGAGCCACATCATGACCAAGGGCCAAGAGCCTGGTGCTGATCTCGTAGTGGTCATATCACCAATTTATAGGGACACTACCCCTTATGATGGTACTCATCTGGAGGATCATGATCTTATTGACGAGTTCTATGACAAGCCCCTTGTTGAGTCTCCTGATGAGCCGCCACATCTTGGTGAGGATGAGATTTAGGTGAGCCACTCGTTTATGAGTTTCGAGTTATTGGTGTTTCTTTCGTTATCGTCTCTGGTCTTGCCCCAGAGATTGGATCTTGAGTGGAGCATCAAGTATTTAGGACTTTCCTCAAGTACACTAAAGCAAACATTTGATATTTTGATGATCTACCTTATGACACATCGCACTCTTGATGAGTTTTAGGACACACCACATGCTGACCCACCACATGAGCTCTTTCTTTTCAGGGACACTCACCACATTCTTGAGTCACAACCTATCGTCAGTGTTTTTGGTATCCATTCAGGTGTTTGTCGCATCCGCGATGAATCTGCATACATACCTCCCGCTGACCCCCTGATACGACACAATCCCCAAGAGACATTTGACATCTTATGAGCTCTTCTTTGAGTGTTGATATCTCACACAGTCACTTAGACACTTGCCGCACATTTGATGAGTTTTTCTACACTCCATCGAGAGAGCCTCCTGATAATTCACCTCATTTTATGGATTTCCAATTCATTGTCAGACTGTCCCAAGAGAGCGTGTTGTGTCTGTCGTGATTCATTTGCATCATTAGCATGAGTTTGTTGATTCGTTACTTCATCATTTTCAAGTGTTTATTGAGTTGTTTGTTCATCATTTGCAAGTATGTATGAGTCGGTCCGGCGGAGAGTCAATATTTGTAATAAATTTTATAAATCACATGAAGATGTTCATTGACAATGACAGGTATTTCATGAAGGCAAACAGATGATGGTGAGAATCCGCGTAGTGAGGCTTCTTGAGAGGCCCGCTAATAGTTTGAGTGTTAGGAGAATGGATCCCTACACATTCATGAGATGAATCATAACAAATACCTGTGATCTTGATATCCATACGAGCATGAGTATCCATCACATATTTAATATTGCGGATCTGACGTCATGCTACAAGCCTCGCAAGTATGTACACCGGTTTCATGGAAATCCTCTTGAGCCTACACCCTTACATTTTTTGAAGTCTACACCTCCACATCCCCAGTCTCGCACCCAGTCCACTTCTGAGCCCCACCTGTCGTTAGGTCAGTCGTCTATGGCTTCACCATCGGCACCAGTGATCACACTGGGGCATCCAGCACATCAATGGATTATTGAGAGAATTATTTATATCGTGGCTCATGCATGCATAGCCACGCCAGACAGACGAAGGAGTACCATTGGCAAGGACACTTTACCATCGACGACACTTACAACATCTGGTGGACCTCATAGAGTCTTACCTGGCATACACCGGAATTTCGATCTCTATTCATCAAGAGATGAATTTTTTCAAGTCAGAGAGAATGATGTGAAACGGAGACACGAACATACAACGGAGGACGAGTTTTGGGCTCATTCGGGGTTGATTAGCTACTTAACAAATAGCGTATCTGGATCGATGATCCGACTCCACGTATACGTCTAGCTCGTCGTTTGCACACAACTTCATATATTATATTGTAATTTTGGCTTTTATTTTGATGTAATCAGGATATCTCATCTCTAACCAACCATAGTCCTTGATGGTGGGATGCTCTAGTATCTCTTTATTATAAAAAAGAGTGTATCCGGCTTCCATCAGCTATTGCAGAATTTGGAAACAAAGAATCCCGGATTGCCGCGATCACCCCACGATACCCACTCTGTCGAACCCTAGATGGCGACTCTAAGGCGCTCTTCTTCCTTCCTAAGTTATTACCTAACCCTAGCCTTCATTTTCCACCCCCTAATTCTTCGATCGCCTACCGCATACCCTCCCAAACAGCAGCCGCCCTTGCTGACAGCCTACAACCGCCGCATCTCCTTGCCGCAGCCATACAACTGTCACCCTTGCTACGATCGTGCAGCCGCCACCCTCCTCCCCGTCCAAACAGCACCGCGGCCCCCACCCTATCCCTTCCGCCAGCCCACAGAGTACCCTAACAGCCACCACCACCTTCTCCTTTCCTCCTCCCTTCAGTTTGATGCCCAATACCTCCCAGATCTATCCCTTTCAGCCCGATCCGTCCCCACAACGGCACAGCCACACCCCTCCTTTCCACCACCCTATTCTGCTCCCAAACCACCGGATCTACATTCATGCATTCTTATCCCACTTCCCTAAGCCAGATCCAGTCATCCCCTACATCATGCCACCTCTAGTTCTGTCGCGAATCGCCATCAAAGCTCGTCGCCTCACGGGATCTCCATTGCTTTGGGCAGCCCCCATATCTTGCGAGTGTTATAGTTGTACGGATATTTAATTCTCAATATTAATATATAATATTGTGATTTCATCCTCGCTTGGATCTATAGTATCATTGTTGTTTGTTTTAGATAATTTTGTGATTTGCAGGAACTATTCGTCGTGCGCACTTGCTTTGGCCCTCCACATGGAGGAAAGCCCAAATCCGCTTTCCTAAAAAATTATTTTGCATTTGCTATAATCATATGCGTGCGATTTAATCCTTTATTGTTCTATGTTGATTTGTCGTCGGTTCATGCAAGTGCATTCATATGAAGTTCATATGTGTAACCAAATTATTTCCTACACGTTACATTAGGATTGCATTCTAGTAGTCACACGACAAGCCTCTAACTCATAATTAGACGGTCTTTAGGTTCATTGCATTTGTCACGTGCTCATTTGCATTGCATGTAGGGTTATGGCATCACTCATCCCCGCCTATATAAATTTGTCTCGCGTCACACTTCACTTTTCATCCATTCAAATTTTAAATCCTTTAAAACTAAATGCAAAGCTACGCTAAACTTGTGACTCAGCAGTAAATGCCAGACAGTTATAAACTAATCTTGACCTTGAACAACAAAAGGGAAACTAAATATAATCTAAACAAACGCTAACTTAAAAGACCAAGAGAAACCATATTATCTCACTTACAGATTATGCTTCTGCAATACTACTGCAGTAGTGTTGTTTTATTGTCTCATGTTAAATAAATCAGCAAGCACGATCTCTCATTTGTCAACAAAGATAGTTGATTTCACAAATCTATTATACAAGGTTGCTGCAATTAAACAAATTGAATCAGTTTTTTGCTGATGTGAAGAATAATTTTCAACATTTTTCTGATTTTACATCCAAATCAAACAAAATATATACCATTTTTCAAAGAGCGCAATAGAAAATTTATGAGGTAACATTATTGGTTTTATATTTATAATGTAGGCTCATTGATTGTTATACATTATTCCAATGTGATGTTGCATGGCTTATTAGAACCAAACATAACTTGCAATTAACATAATTCAGAGATATAAAAGCAATAAAAATCAGAAGCATCATAAATTTGTTTCCCACACCAAAAAATAAAAAGGTTACCTAAAATCCAAGGTTCAAATCCTAAAAAAGCGCAGGTAGAACAAAAAAAATCCATCTTATAAGCTAATAAAAAACAACTAAAAAATTTAGCATATAAATATAGAAATAAAAAAATCAGGAATAAAATAAGAAAACATTTGACCTTAAGCAATCTTTGTAACATGACACGGCAGCTCTATTGTGTCTAGAAATGCGATAAAGCTTGCCAATAGTGAGATTCATCCGTAGTGTCCTTGCCTTTTGTGGGATGCCTTCAATCTATATAGTGATTAAGATAATTTAAGATGTGAGTAATAAAAAATAGTCAAAAATAAAATGTCCGCCGCCAAGTAATATTAGCATTATTGAGCATGACATACACCGACTCCGTGGAGATCTTTTGGGAGAGTAAGTTAAAGTAGTGAGTGAGTGTTGTTGGTAATCAGTACATTAGAAGGTGATTCACACCTCCAACTGGAGTTAGCTTAACACTACTTATGCATGGATGCATTCAGTCATTCACATTTTCTTTCATTTAAATATTATGTTCTTCATTTATGAAATTAAGGATGTTATTTAACTATTATTCTCCTCAGATTATTTATCTCTTTTTGGTTTTCCAGTGATATTTATTGCCATCTGTAGTCACGGAGTCATTAGAGATAACTTATTGTCAGTCAGTCATTTGGGTCTTAAAATAGCGAACTTATGAAATCATGTGCACACACATGCAAGAAATAATTTTCAATATTAAAATAGCATTGCATGTCATATTAAAAGCACGATAAAGTAAAGCATAAATTAAATAGGTAAAACTCAACGTAATATATTTCTTTTCCCTTAGCATTCATAGGGTCATCATCTCATCTATCTTTCGACAAAATCCTTTGAAGTATCTGTAATCATAGGAATTCTCTTATTATACAGGATGCCCTAAAATAGATGTCGGCATTGACACCGCATGACAACAACACGATGCTTTAGGGGTGGTCGAAGGAAAAACGATTAGGTGATCTTAAATCAAAAATGGATTCCAAACACCACTATCATGAAGGTAGAATAGCTGAATTTCATAAAGAAATAAGACTTAAAATCTAACATGGACAATTATGTTTAATAGAAAGAAAAATCATAAAGAATCAACCCAAACCATGCATAACCAGTAGAGGAAGTGATGAAGATCAGCCGCAAGATCGACATTGGGCTTCGGGCCAGCACTCGGCGGGACCTATATTTGTGTACTCACACAGGAGTCGTTGATCAGACCACCGATCTGATACCAAGAGCTCGTCTAAAGTGCTATTTTATACATTTTATGTATTTTTGATGTTATTTAGTGTGATTAGTATATTGGGCACGTCGGGTGCCCCAGCCCCCCCCCCCCCCCCCCTCGCTATAAATAGAAACGCGGGTTAATAGTTTAAGACATTGTTAGTCTTGTGAGGAAATCCAAAGATTACAATCACATCGTGATGCAACGCCACAAAATACCGGGGTGTGCTACGTCCCGATAAATTTTGGTTTCCCACTCTATTATTCCTGTAAGCATCACATATTCCCCGCGATTTCCCCATCAATAGCCCTAAACACCCCTATTTACCCCTCCGTCCAACTATCGAGGGCACTTGTTTTGTCGATATCGCTTCTTGCACGCATTTCGTCGACGTTATTGTTACGTGTGTTCCATACCTTCAGCGATCCATCCGCCTCCCATCTCTGTCACAAGCCACTGCCCCACCACTGCTCTCAACCCCTTCCAGCGCCACTAACCTTTCCTCCCCGCCTGCCTCCTGTCGCATGCAGTTCCAGCAAACGACCTCCCACTGCCCGTTCGCCATCCAAAGCAGACCTATCTACAGCAATCCCCTCTACAACAGCCCCACCCGCCATCTCCATCTATAGCAGCAGGCCTCATCCTCCTTCCACTGTTTAGTCTTGTGCTTGTGAGTATATCTTTATAGTGTGTTTCTTTTTTTCTTTATTGAATATGTGGATGATTATTCTAGAGTGACCGGAGATCGTGATTCGTTGTATTTTCTATTGAGTTTTCCTATTTTGTGGCCCGCACATCCATATTGGGCCTCCTCTTCTCACTGCGGTCTCCTCTTGCTGCGGTCTATCTTCTTTGCCGCTCCTTGATTAATCTGCTTGTTGAGGCTTTCAGTCTCTCTTCCTTGTCGCGGTCTGCCTAAAGTTTTAGCAATTCGCTGTGGTCTTCTATTGTCACCACAGCTCTGAGATCACTGACTGCTTGCGCGTGCGCCTGGTCTTCTGCCTCTGATTCGCAGTGTCGCCGCCTATCCGACATTTGCACATCTCCTCAGCTATCCTAGCCGCACATTCTTGTTGTCTGCAGCTCTGTTCCTTACCGCTCTGAGATCACTGACCGCTTGAATTGTTGCAGGTTGCCAATGTGTTGCCAGACCGCCCATTCTAAGCTTGATTTGTCACAAATTCTGCCAGACCGCCTGTTTGTTTTTTTGTTGATACTGTCCTGCTTGGTGTCGTTGTTGTCTTGCTTGTGACCTAACCACAAGTGTTTCCCTCTAGCCACCACTGGGCTTTATGGGGTCTTCAGAAGCGTCTTCTCTTCCTGCTCGTGTGACTATGCCAGTTCCTGAGGTCTGTAACGAGTTGCAAATTACCACCATCTCTCTTAATGGGAAGAAGAACTTTGTTGAATGGGTGCACTCTGTCCGCCGGATTCTTCAGACAAAGGGTCTCCTGCACCATTTGACTGAGGACCTCCTTCCGCACCCACTGATGACTGGCTTCGTGACGATGGTCGTGCTCAAACTTAACTCCTCAACTCCCTGGATGGAGAACCATACCGTATGGCCATGTATCATGAGACAGTCAAGACAATGTAGGATGAGCTTCATTCCCTTTACTCCGACAAGGACAGTCTCCAACACTTGTTTGACATCATCATAGATCTTCAAAACCTTGACTCGGGCAGTGTTGGTGACTTAACCTCCTTCGTTGCGCGTTCCAAGACTCTGGTTGAGGCCCGGATTCAGTACCAACCTCCTACTACTGATCTGGATGCTCAACGCGCTCAAAAGGAAGCTGTTGGAGTTGCCATGAAGATGACTCGCGTTCCACCTCATCTTCACCGTGTTTGAGCTCAGATACTCTCTTCCTCTACAGTTCCCTCATTTTCTGATGTTTGCTTCATGTTGTTAAAGGTCACACCACCGCCTGAATTTCTCGGCTCTCCCTCACCGACTCTTCTCCAGCACTTTGCAGCCTCACCCATCCCTCCTCCCTCTACCCAAGGAGGTCGCTCAGGCTTCCGCGTGAGGGGTTTTGGTAGTCGGCCAAGGCCTAAGTGTACTTATTGTGGTAAGGATGGACATCTTGAGGCAACTTGCTACCGCAAACATGGTCTGCCTCCTCGTCCTATTGTCCTTATCTGCCGACACCTCTTCTGCCACTCGTGCTGATCTTGATGAAGTGCGCCTACAACTCCAGCAACTTCAAGGGTTTCTCAACCGCCCACCTTCCTCTGTTGCCTCCATCTCCAATGAAGGTATTGTTTGTATATCCACTAGTCCAGGCTGGATAGTGAACTCAGGTGTCACTCACCATATCAATTCGTTGAAACCACCTCAGTACTTGGCCTCTCTGCATCCCAAGTTTATCACAGTTGTCAATGGTGACACCACCCTTGTCTCTGGCTCTGCTGATATACCACTCAACCCTTTTATTTCTCTTCGCTCGGTCTTTCATGTCCCGGGCTCTCTGTTTAATTTACTTTTTGTGAGTCGCCTCACTGTCAATCATGACTGCTCTATCACATTCACCTCTTCTTCTTTTATAATGCAGGATCGACAGACGCAGAGTACCATTGGTAAAGGACGACTCCACAACGGGTTCTACCTTCTTGATGTCTCTCCTACCATTCTCTCATTCATCTCCTCTGCAGACTGGCATCGACGTCTTGGGCATACTCCTCTTCTGATCCTCAAGAAGGCTCTTCCTGATATTCCTCTTCGTGCATTTACTTGTGATTCATGTAATTATGGGAAAACAACATCGTTCATTTTTCCCTCCACATTGTACTCGGAACGCTTCTCCTTTTGATTTGGTGCTTTCCGATATTTGTGTTTCATACAAAATAGCTAGTTTGTCTGGTTATCGCTACTGTATAACCTTTTTTGATGATTATTTTCGTATGACATGACTACACTTATATCGTGATTGCTCTGAGCTTACGAGTGTGCGTCGGGCTTTTATTCTTGAGACACGCACTCAATTTGTCTGCACACTTAAAACACTTCAAACTGATAATACTCGCGAATACACCAATCATGAGTTTGTTCATCTCTGCTCTGAGTTTGGGATCATTCACCAGATCTCGTGTGCTTATACTCCCCAACAAAATGGTGTGGCTGAGCGCAAAAATAGACAACTTCTTGATGTTGCTCGCTCCCTCATGTTTCAAATACATGTTCCCAAGATGTGTTAACACTTTGCTATCTCCACGACATGTTATCTCATCAATCATCTACCATCCTTCGTCCTCAACTATGTCACTCAGTTTAGTCCTCTCTTCCCCTCAACACCGTCCTTCTCTCTCACGCCTCGGATATTTGGTTATACCTGTTATGTCCATATGATTTGCCCTTTCACTGACAAGTTCGCTCCTCGGGCAACCAAACATATGTTCGTTGGTTACTCTCGAACTCAAAAAGGGTATGTGTGCTACTCTTCAACCACTCGCAAGGTAATAGTCTTTGTTGATGTTACCTTTTTGGAAGAACAAACTTTTTGCTCTACTCCACCCCCTCCCCCGCTTACCACCACCATTATTGCCATGACCAGCATCTCAATCACGCTCCTCTCCCACCACTCCTTCAACACTCAGTTCCCGGTCCGCACAAACCACCTCTTCTTCATGTATATACTCGTCATCCTTCTCACTCTGCCTCCCCGCCACAGTCTCCTTCAACCTCTGACACCGTGCGGCCTGTTGATTCGACTCCTGCCTCCACGGCTCATCTCATGGCAAATTATGTATCCTTACATCGCCTATCTTTGATGCTTCAACACTTTGCTACTTCATTATCCTCCATCTCTGTACCTAACTCTGTGCAGGAGACTCTCCCGCAACCGGCTGGCGGGCGGCCATGGAAGAGAAATGACTGCCCTCCGGGCTAATCAAACATGGGATCTAGTTTCTCTTCCTTCAGGACAGAGTTGTGTTGGTTGTAAATGGATCTTTGTGATCAAACATGCTCCTAATGGGACAATTGACCGTCTCAAGGCCCGTCTTGTGGCTCGTGGGTTTACTCAACAACAAGGCCTCGACTATGAGGAAACTTTCTCACCAGTGGCCAAGCACAACACGGTTCGTGTCCAACTCTCCTTAGTTGTATATCGATAATGACCCTTATATCAGTTGGATATCAAAAATGTCTTTCTCAATGGCGACCTACAACAAACTGTCTACATGCAACAGCCTCTCGGGTTTGAGACCACGGGGGAGTCCCGAGTTTGTCACCTCAAAAAATCGATTTATGATCTCAAACAATCTCCTCGAGAATGGTTTGACAAATTCAATAGGGTTGTCCGTGAAGTTGGTTTTACTCGGAGCTCGGCGGATTTCTCTCTATTTACTTGTCATCGTACAACATGCACTTTTCTTCTCTTGTGTATGTCGATGACATCTTAATCACGGGAGATGATTCAAAGGGAATAAAAATGATTAAGCAACACCTGAATTCTATTTTTCAAACAAAAGATTTGGGGAATCTTCGAGAGATCGCAAGACATCTGGATGGTCTTGTCTTATCTCAACAGAAATACTGTCTTGACCTTCTTCAGGATGCTGACTACTTTGGATGCAAGCTGATTGATACTCATATGGATGTCAATCACAAGCTTTGTACTCATGCCACTGACACCGATCTTCATCTTTCAAATTCAGAATACTATCGACGTATTGTTGAAAAAATGATTTATCTTATAGTTACAAGACCAGACATCTCATTTGTTGTTGGGGTTGTCAGCCGATTTATGCATTCTTCGCGGATGTCTCACTTACAAGTCGTCGAACGCATCTTAAGATATTTGAAAACACCTCCTAGTCAAGGGCTGGTATACAAAACCTCTTCCTCTTCTACTCCAACATTGGTTGCTTTTTCAGATGTTGATTAAGCTGGCTCCCTGTATGATCGGCGTTCCACCAGCGGATTCTGTACTTACTTTGGAGGTCATCTTGTTACTTAGCGCAATAAGAAATAATTTGTGCTCGCACTTTGGCTGAAGCCGAGTACCGTTCGATGGCCTCTGTTGTATCTGAGCTCACATGGCATGAGAGTCTCTTAGGTGATCTGTGAGTCAAACTTTCCTCACCAGCTACATTACTTTGTGACAGTCAAGCGACTATACACATAGTTAAGAATCTCGTTTTCCATGAACGGACGAAACGCATTGAAGTTGACTGTCGATTCATTCGTGAAAAAGTTCAAATGAAGAAGTTAGAGTTGAAACATGTTCCAGCTACTTATCAAGTTGTTGATCTCCTCACGAAAGCCCTACCTTGTGTTCTATTTCATCAGTTCTTGTCCAAGCTGAGTGCTTACGACTTGCTCTAGCTTGCGGGGGAGTGTTAGAAGAAAATCCTATAAAGATCCAAATAAAAGCTCATCTTAGGCCCTCTTCCTCCTTATGTTTTAGTCACACATCATGAATGGGGATCTTTCTCTCCCTTTCTACTCTTATATAAGTGTACACATGCTTGTATTTAGAGATAGAAAAAGAATTAATAAAATTTGCAGTTATTTCCCAATTTTGGGGCATTTTTCTACAATATCAACAGCAGTTCATGGGAATAGGAAGAAAAATATATATTGGTACTAACAGGAATTCACAGGAACACCTTAAAGTTTAGAGACAATCATCAGCCGAAAATAGTTCATTAAGAAAAAGACAGTGCCAAACCAAGAAATGATATAACCAGGAAGTACAGGAAGGAGGACAACAATAAGAGGAAACTACCAACAGATACCGTTTCATACCATCAAACCATCTTACATAGAAGAAGAAAGAAGATGGGGGAGAAGAAAAATACTCACAGTGAAGTTAAGATGAAGAAACAGAGTAATCCTCGATCCCACAGAACCAAAGTTGCAGCCTTCAATCACCGTTGGAACTAAGACAGCTCGTCGTCTCGAGAGAAGAAGGCCCACTGCTTCACAAGCGACGATTACTAGAGGAAGAGAAAGAAAAATTGAAGCCCTGCTTCACGTCGGAGATCCAGCGCAAAGAAACAAGGCGAGGGAGAAGAATACACTCGGCTCGTGAAAAAAAAAGCGCATAAACCTCAAGAAACCACGAGAGACGATTATGATAACCATAAATTGGCTAATTTCCAACAGAGCCCTATGAATCTAGCCGTCGACTAGCCATCAACAGCTGACATCCTGCCACGTAGATTTCACTTAGGGTCTATTGAAGAAATTATAAAGAAAGGCCCGTGTAAATCTCTCTTAGGGATTAGTCTCACATCTTTGGATAGAGTTTAGATTCTCATCTCTGCTCATATAAATAAGTACAAATACATGTGATGTATGAAGTGAATTTATGAGAAATTAATAAAATCATTGTTTTTCTCTCACTTTGATTACTATTCTCTACAAGGTATCAGAGTCAAACCGATCATGTTTTTCCTTCTCTAACCGCAACCCAAGCGGTTCTTGCCCACCAGTCTGGGCGGTTTGATAATTCTCTAGCCACATACTTGCGGCTCCTGCCTCTGCTCTCCTCCCCCCCCCCCCCCCCCCTCTCCCTTACTTTTATAGCATTTCCTTCTTGTTTCTCTCGGCCCCACGATTGTTGGCTGCTTCCCGTGCTTGCCTCCTAATCGCAAAATTACATTGCGGTCTCAGCTTCTTTCCGCCTGCTCGCTCGGCCTCTCGACTCCTTGCCGCTTGCTCGTTGTTAACTTGCCAAGGTCCTCTGCTTCTTGCGCTCCTTGCAGCATATTGTTCAAGTTCCCAAGTCGTACTGCCCGACAAGTCCTCCTGGCCGTTGCGGCTGAACGCTTGATTGCCGTTTTGCTTGACTTGTCGGCTTGCCGCAGCTTGCCCGCAAGGCTTCTAGCTGCTCATTCTTGTTGTTGGTGCCCAGCCAGCCTTTCCGCAATTCCTTGCCGCACACTCCCATCGCTCCTTTGCCGCAGTATATTCTCTGGTCGTAGAACTTTTGCCCGCCTATCCGCAAATTTTGGAATCTCTGCTCGCGCTCCTCTAGTTCTCTGGCCGCAGAACTTCTGCCCGCCTGGCCACAAAATTTCTTCTGCCCTCCTTTGCTCGCTCTTGTGACAGCTCCTCTGCGGGCTTCTTTTGGTTGAATCTTCTCCAATGGCTAAACATACATCTTCTTGTGAAGATCACACCTCTTCCTGGGATACAGGTTGACGTAATCGCGCTCCTCTTCAGTGTACTTGTTGTGGCAGGGATGGTCACCTCAAAGCCACTTTTTACCGTATGCGCGGTCTACCTACCGCATCGCCTGCCTCTACTGCCATCCATGCTCCAAACAGCACTCAAACTGATGTTGATTTCCTGCGCACCCAACTCCGGCAACTTCAAGAGCTGCACAGCCGTTACTTCGACTTTGTTGTGATCAGATGGAGGTATCTCTTATCAAGTCCACAGTTCATCCTGGATTATGGACTCCGGAGCAACGCACCATATTACCCCAACAAAATGTTTTCAATGCTTGGACTCTGAGCATCCCAAATTCATTATCGTTGTCAATGGGGACACTACCCCAGTCTTTGGATCAGCCGACATCCCCCTTACCTCCTTCATCACTCTTAGCTCGGATCTTCAAGTTCCAGGCTCTCCTTCCAATCTCATAACTATTAGTCATCTCACTCAAGACCTTGATTGCTATGTAACTTTCTCTTTCACCTCTATTGTTGTGCAGGATTGAAATACGCAGGTTGTAATTGGTAAAGGGCAACTGTCTAATGGGCATTACATCCTAGAACCCCACCTCATGATTCTCTCCACTACTAGATCTGTCGAGTAGCATCGTTGTCTTGGGCAAGCACCTCTCTGCATCCTCCAAAAAGCTCTTTCAAATTTGGCCCTCACTGACTTCACATGCGAGTCATGTATCTATGACAAACACCATCATTTTACCTTTTCATCTCATTGTACTCGAAGTGATGCTCCCTTTGTTTTAGTTCATTCAGATATTTGGGGCCCTTTAAAACTATTAATGTTTTTGATTATCGTTACGTTGTTACCTTCATTGATGATTACTCTGCTATGACTTGGTTTTTTTTTACTTCATAATCGAGCTGAACTACCTCGTGTATTTTGTGCCTTTATAATTGAGACTCGCAACCAATTTTCTACTACCATTAAAACACTCTGAACAAACAATGCTCGTGAATACACAAGTCATGTGTTTACAGACTTAAATGCTGAGTTTTGAATCATCCACAAAACCACTTGTGTGTGGTATACCCCCCAACAAAATGGTATTGTCGAATGCAAGAATCGTCACCTTCTTGAGGTTGTTTGCTCCCTTATGTTTTAAATGAATGTTCTCAACCTGTGTTGGAATTTTGCGGTTTCTACATCCTGCCACCTCATTAACCGCATGCCCTCTTTCATTCTCAATTTTGCAGGTCTCTTTAACCTTATTTTTCCCTCCACACCCCATTTGCAGTCACTACTCGGGTCTTAGGTTGTGTTTTCTATGCTCATAATCTTGGGTCGTCCACTAACAAGCTTGCTCCACGTACCACAATATATATGTTTGTTGGGTACTTGCACTCAGAAAAACTACGTTTGCTACTCTCCCCAGGATCGGAAGGTTGTTATATCAGCAGATGTCACCTTTCTCGAAGACCAGCCCCATCATTCTCAACCCCGCGACCCTCCATTACCGCCTCTTCCTTCGCAGCCAACTGTTCTTATTACTTCGACACTTCCACCTCTCCTACCTACACCACTCCCACACCTTCCACCAAAACCCCCTTTGATTCATGTGTAAACTCGTCGTCCTTCTCATTCTGATGCCCCGAGGCTGTTACCATCTACTGATGAAACTTTGCGCTTTGCTAATCCGGACACGCCATCTATAGCTCACAACATCAATAATTTGTTTCTTTGCACTGATTATCTCTGTTGCTTCACACCTTTGTAACATCATTATCGTCGGTTTCCACCCCTCCTTTGCAGGAGGCTCTTCGACATTTGGGATGACGGGCGGCTAGGGAAGAAGAAATGGTTGCCCTCTGGGCCAATCACACCTAGGATCTTGTCCCTCTCCCTTCTAGCCAGACATGTGTGAGCTGCAAATGGGTCTTTACTATCAAACATACTCTAACTGGGACAGTTGAATGGCTAAAAGCTTGTCTTGTTGCCTGCGGTTTTGCTCAACAACACAGCCTTGGCTATGAAGAGATCTTGTCTGTTGCAAAGCTAAACATTGTTCGTGTCTTGTTATCTTTGGTCGTTCATCGTCATTGGTTGTTGCATCAGTTGGACGAAAAAAAAAATTTCTCAATGGTGATCTTGTTGAGACTGTCAACATACACTAACCTCCCAGATTTGAGACAATGGGGGAGTCACTTGTATGTCACCTCAGAAAATCTCTTTATGATCTCGAAAAGTCTATTTGGGCATGGTTTGACAAGTTCAGTCGAGTTGTTAGTGATGTTGGGCTTACTCGGAGTTCGGCTGACTTCTCTCTCCACCCGTCAGGTCATAGTCCATCAGGTACCGTGATACTTCTGGTTTATGTTGATGATATCTTAATTACTGTGATGATTCGAAAGGCATCTATATGATCAAGGAACACTTGGCCTCCGTGTTCCAGACTAAAGATTTGGGGAAGCTCCGATACTTTCTTGGCATCAAGGTAGCCCATCGAACCGATGGTCTTGTTTTATCTCAAAGAAAGTACTGCTTTGAACTTCTTCATGACGCTAGCTACTCTGTTTGCAAGCCAGCTGACACACCCATTGATTCCAACGACAAGCTCTGTGCATGTTCCTCCGACTCTGATACACTCCTACCAAATCCAGAATACTACCATCGTCTTGTCAGAAAATTTATTTATTTAACAGTTACAAGATCCGATATATCGTTTGTTGTTGAGGTTGTTAGTAGGTTTATGCATGGTCCACGGACTTCTCATCTTCAGGCAGTTGAACGCATTCTCCGACACCTAAAATCTGCTCCCGAACAAGTGCTCATATATAAGCCCTCCTCGTCTCTATCTCTCATTGTTTTCTCTGATGCTGATTATGTTGGATCCCTGGATGATCGTCATTCCACAAGTGGTTTTTGCACATACTTTGGTGGACATCTTGTTACTTGGCAAAGCAAGAAACAATCTGTCGTCGCACGCTCATCTGCAGAAGCTGAGTATCGATCAATAACCTCTGTCGTCTCTGAACTCACATGGCTAGAAAGCGTTATGGGAGACCTGGGGGTCAAACTCTGCTCTCTTGTCATCTTGTTTTGTGTAATCAAGCTGCTATTCATATTACCAAAAATCTTGTCTTCCGTGAACATACCAAGCATATAGAGGTTGATTGTCACTTTATTAGGGAACAGATTCAACTCAGAAAATTGGACTTGAGACATATTCCTACTACAGAATAAATCGTTGATATTCTTACAAAAGCTCTACAAGAACCTTTATATTTTCAGTTCTTGTCCAAGCTTGGTTCCTACGACTTGTATGCTCTAGCTTGCGGGCAATGTTGAAGAAATTATAAAGAAAGACCCATCTTGAAGGCCCATGTAAATCTCTCTTAGGGATTATTCTCCCATCTTCAGATAGAGTTTAGACTTTCCTCTCTCCTACTATATATATGTACAAATACATGTGATGTATAAAGTGAATTTATGAGAAATTAATAAAATCATTGTTTCTCTCTCGCTTGGATTACTATTCTCTACAGGGTCAAATAAGGTGTTAGACACATTAGTCTCATATCGTGTATTTTGGTTATACGTTATTCTCTACTTAATATATATTTCCCCCTTGGACCTCTATTGGAGGTACCAAATATTCCAATACCAAGTAACATGGTATCAGAGCGAGTTTAGGGTTTTCTTGCTCGCACGTCTCGCAACCCGCCGCTTCCGCTCCGTCTCGCTCGCGTCTCGCCGATTCCGCATCGTCACTCTCGTCGCTCGCTCGCCCGCATGCGACATCGTCTCTGCGCACCGTTGCGACATTGCATGGCCTTGACGGAGGCGTGCCTCAGTGATGATGTCG
The DNA here is from genome assembly GCA_039583875.1 of Platanthera guangdongensis. Taxonomy (NCBI): domain Eukaryota; kingdom Viridiplantae; phylum Streptophyta; class Magnoliopsida; order Asparagales; family Orchidaceae; genus Platanthera; species Platanthera guangdongensis. The sequence continues at coordinate 47,305,667 of CM077151.1, forward strand.
CCTACCGTCGGCTTCTTCGCATGATCTCTGCATGTCGACGGCTTCTCTGCTCCTGTTGATGTTTCTGCTGTCGTTGGCTTCTCCGCTCATGTCGTCGGCTTCTCCTGATGATGCCCTCGTTGCTATCGATCATGCTCCTGCGGGTTCCCCTATGATGTTGTCGACCTAGATGTCGCGGCTTCTCCGCTCCTGCTTCCACTGATCTTTGTTGTTGTCCAGCATCACGTCTTCCTTTACCGTTGATCTAGGTCATGTGTTCCTCAGTCACGAGCACCACTCAAACGACCGTTCCCTCAGGGGATTCTACCAATACCTTTCCTCCTAATGCGAGGCATGTTACTACTATCCTTACCTCCTCCAACTTCCAGTTATGGAAAAAGGGGGTTATTATGTCCATGTCGGGCATCCAACGTACGCACCACCTTACCCGTCTCCCAACTCATGTCGTGGGAAGTACAGAATATGAAGATTGGTATAGTGATGATTGTCGCATCTTTGCTCTTCTCCTGAGCTCCATGGATCCATCCGTTCAGCAAATGTGCAAGAATTGTGACAACACTAGGGAACTATGGGATACTCTGCATATGATGTTCTCCCAGGCAAACAATCTCTCTAGTCTTGGTGAGCTCTTCCCTAAGATGGTTGAGCTGCGACAAGGGGCGCACCCTGTCACCGGGTATTTCGCGGAATGGAAGGTTCTTGCAGATGAAATCTTAGATCTTTGGGAGATCCCTTCTACTAGGGAAGAGCATCAGGTTCAATGTGAGCATCTTGTCCTTCTTTGGCTTCTAAATGGGCTAGATCCACACTTCTCGACAACGAAGATTGAAATGCTAGCAAGTCCATCTACCCTGAAAACTGCTAGTGTGCATCATCGTCTGACTAAAGTCGATTCAGCATGTACTTCATCTGCTCTACGTATTTCCTCCGGAGAATCAATGGCTCTTGCTACTCGGGGTGGAAGAGGAAATAGTCGAGGGGGGTGCTCTGGTCGTGGTCGTGATACCGACATGAGACATTGTACCCATTGCGGGCGTCGGGGCCACACAAAGGATACATGTTGGGTGGTTCATGGGAAGCCAAACTGGGCCTCCAAACCTCCTCGTTCATCTCGCTTTGCGCACTGGGCCGACTCTACTTCTACATCTCTGAATCCGAGAACTGTGGAAATATCTGAGGATGAGTATCGTCGCTTGCAGGCCCTCCATATTGACTCTCCGACTCATCGTGATGTTGTGATCCAAACTGTTCAGCCTCATATTCAGCCTGTTTGCACCTCACAGCGTCCAGTCCAGTGATTGGCAGATTCTGGTGCTTCTGATCACCTGACGAGTACCTCGGGTATCTTACATTCATACAAATCTCATAGTGGATCTTCAATTACAGTTGTTGATGGATCAACTGTACCTATTGTCAGGTTTGATAGTTGCAATGTGACACCTGACATGACTCTATCATCCGTTGTTCATGTCCCTCAATCGGTTTACAACTTATTATCAATTAGTAAGCTTACTCGTGATTTAAATTGTACTGCTACCTTCACATCTTCTGGTTGTATTTTTCAGGAACAGTCGACGAGCCGTATTATTGGTAGAGGAAAGTTGCGTGGTGGCGTCTATGTTCTGGACGAAGTTTCACATCTTGCTTGTTTTGCTGCCTCCACCAAATTCTGGGATCTTCACTACCGTCATGGTCATCCGTCTATGCAGGTCATGCGTCGTCTGTATCCTGAGTTTGGGAAGGTTTCCCATCTCAATTGTGAGTCTTGTTTGTTTGCTAACCTCCACAGAGTTAGCTATGTTCCTCATCTTGATTTTCGTGCTTCTGCACCTTTTGATTTACTTCATTCTGATATTTGGGAACCGTGTCATGTCCCTACGTTGTTAGGACACAAATATTATATTACTTTTATTGATGATTTCTCTCGATGTCCAACTGGTACAAGGGCCATTGGTGAGAGGCTGCAAGTGAGAGCAGGATGCGGATAGAGAACATCTTAGCAACGGGGGAAAATGTTTCATCATAATTCACGCCATAAGTCTGAGCATAGCCTTTGGCAACCAAGCGGGCCTTCAAGCGATCGAGGGAATCATCCGCATTGACTTTGATAGAATAGATCCATTTGTATCAAATAGCCCGCTTGCCAGTAGGTAAGGAGACCCAGTCCCAAGTGTTATTAAGTTGAAGAGCTGTCAATTCATCGTGCATAGCAGTCAACCAGCCAGGATGAGCTTTGCCCTCCGCAACGGTAGAGGGAGACGGTATTGATCCAGAGTGGAGTGCAGGGCAGTATGAGAGGCTGACAATCATTGGTAAGAGCTAACATATAGAGGTTTATCCCGACAAGTCCGACTTCCTTTCCGGACAGCAATTGGGAGATCTGGGCTGACTAGCATGAGAGCAGCAGGCACGCTAGCAAGTGCTTCCGTAGGAACAGTCGGTATATCATCGGTGGGAGAGGTAGGCTGAGGTGGTAGCACTAATGTATTATTGGAAGAGCGTCGAGAGTAAACTTGCCCCCCAAAGGGGACACAGGAGGTCGGTCGGAGAGAGGATTGCAGGTGCAGGACGCGGGACCCAGTTGGACATCAAGAATGCATTTCTTCATGGGTCCTTAGATGAAGATGTGTATATGGAACAACCACCTGGGTTCATTGTTGAGGGGGAGCGTAACAAGGTATGTCATCTCCGAAAGTCGTTATATGGATTAAAGCAATCCCCTCGAGCATGGTTTGCTCGTTTCCGATCTGTGGTCACTCAATTTGGGCTTACCAAGAGTACAAAAGACTCGTCTCTCTTTTATCAGAAATCTTTGTCTGGTATTGTTCTTCTAGTGGTTTATGTCGATGATATTGTCATCACAGGAAGAAATTCTGAAGGGATAACAAATCTCAAGGCATTCTTACACTCCAACTTCCAGACAAAAGATTTGGACTCATTACGGTACTTCTAGGGATTGAAGTTGCTAATTATGACGATTTCCTCTTTATTTGTCAACGCAAATATGCTCTCGATCTTCTATCCGACCTTGAAATGTCTAACTGTGACCCTATGGAACCTCCACATGAACCAGTGGAAAAAGGTCTCCATGTCAAAAGCAAACCATTTGATTCACCAGAGAAGTACCGTAGAATAGTTGGAAAACTGAACTACCTTACCATGACTCGTCCTCATATTGTTTGTGTTGTAAGTAAGGTCAGTCAGTTCATGGCTGCTCCAACTACCTCTCAATGGGAATCTGTTCTCTGGATCGTCAGGTACATAAAGAAAGATCCTGGTCTCGGGATATCATACAAGAATTGAGGCCATTCTAATATATATGCATAATGTGACTATGACTGGGCAGACTGCTTAGCCACTCGAAAGTCAACCACGGGATTTACTATCTTTATGGGTGGAAATCTCATCTCCCGGAAGAGCAAGAAACAGACCACAGTTGCTAGATCTAGTGTTGAGGCGGAATATCAGGCTATGTCTCACTCTGTTGCTGAGATCATGTGGGTTAGACAGATTCTTGATGAAATCGGGTATCCTGTTCAAGATCTCACTCCTCTATGGTGTGATAATCAGACTGCGATACAGATAGCCACTAATCCTGTGTTTCATGAACGCACAAAACACATATAGGTCGACTGTCATTTTGTAAGGGAGAAGCATGAAGAAGACCTTATTTCTCTAAGTTATGTGAAGACCGGAGATCGGGTTGCAGACATTCTTACCAAGGGAGTTACGAGGTCAGAATGAACTTTATATGTAACAAGTTAGGTCAGGGAAGTTCCCACGACCCAACTTGAGGGGGAGTGTTAGACACATTAGTCTCATATCGTGTATTCTGGTTATATGTTGTTCTCTACTTAATATATATTTCCCCCTTGGACCTCTATTGGAAGTACCAAATATTCCAATACCAAATAATATAAGGAATTCAACCTTTTCATAAGCCATAGAATTATTTAACCTGCTTAAATGAAAAATTAGGCCTTTCTGGAAGCAAGTAGGCCACGTAAACGTATGGCTTAAAGGTTTAAATAATTAAGCCATCCATGCCTAAATTTAGGCTCTATTTGTTTGGGCGTTTCGGAGCTCCGTTTTGGGCAAACGCCGCCGGATGGCGGGTAAACAAATGAACCTCCGGTGGCGTTTGCTCCGTTTCCACCCGCCCGCCTTGAGAAACGCCCCAAAAAGCTCCGTTTGGAGCAGCCACCTCCCCCCTCCGTTTCGAACACTCCGTTTCCACCCGCCGGATCGATCCGCCACCGCCGAAACAAATGAAGCCTTAATCCACTAACCGCAATAACACCAGCCAATAGATTATATATATATATATATATATATATATATATATATATATATATATATATATATAGATATATATATATATAATATAAAAGAATAAAATAAGTAAAATTAAAGAAACTCCGTTGTAAAAATCAAAATTTCGTGATAGCATTTGGCACCAACTCACATTCTCGTCACTGGGGATTTATTATTTTTAAATTCTATATTTAATATGCTTAAGTTAAAAAAGTTTTATGTGTTACATCTATTATATCATTAAAACTAGTACCTGCAAGATTTCAAAATAAAATTAAGAATGTAATATCATCAAGAGATATCACCGGCTGTATATGAAGATAATCGTGTTTTTCATTAAGAAGAGACATGATGAAAATATTAGGAACACTGGGAGAGAAGAAAACATAAAAAAGAGCGCTCTCCAATATGTTTTGAAGGATGTGAACTTTGAAGCTCATCCGTGGTCTTGGGGAAGGCGGCATTGGGCACCCACGGATGAATGATGTTAATTTGGAGTCAATTTACTGGTCCAAATAGATCTGGTTCAATTATGCGTGGCTTAGGGTTCCTTCAAATGAAGAATTTAAACTACTGTTTTTTAAACCTTTAAGATTTGTTTTGTAATATTTTATTTATGATACATAAATTCAAAACCTTTAAGGGAGAAATTGTAATTTCTGAAATTGCTGTTCATCCGTGGCAAACAGATACTTACAGGACATTCAATGATAGCCGAAAAATGGAGCAGACACCCTGCTCATAGAGAAGTTTTCTACCCTCTTGCTCTCAACAATTGTATCCACCCTGGTCAGAAAATGCTCTTATACATGGAATTGGTGGGCGACCTTACCCACCGGTAGCAAGTTTGTACCACCATCCACTGACACATTCCTCTCAGATTCTCATTTCCTGTCCAGAAATATTAAGTACGGTTTTACTAGCATGTGTGGATATTGGATGCGCTTATGAAGCTTTTCATCGATTTGTTATTGAGTAGATGTTGTATTGATTTTGGTACTGAATCTACAATACTATTGCAATGTTTTTCTCCGAGTTTTCATTGTGATTATTGAAGTTATGATTCTATATTACCGTTTGCTGACATTTTATGTTGCTGGTTTTGACAGGACAGAATTGAAAATAAGCATTAGTTTGATGTGCGAAGATTTGGTCTTTTAACGGACAGAGTGATTCAACGTATCATGTTGGTAAATGGAGAAGTGCATTTCTTCCTCAAAAGGAAAATAAATTAAGGGCGTTGTTACGTGCACATCATTGTTGGCTATGTGCACACCAAACTCTTAAAATAAACAATACCAATATTTTTTCCCAATCTCATACATATTAACCCTAAGCGCACACCGCGCTCATATTTTCTCCCGAAAGCCGAAACCCTACCCTTCGCCCCAGCTTCCGCCTCGCTCACCCCATTTTCGCCGCACATCATTCACCGGCCGCCGGTAGTCAAAGGTCCGCCGGCCGGCCGTGCCTTGAGTTCCATTCCACGAATCGAGTAGTTTTTGTGGAGTTCTGGCGCCCGATTCCTGAAGTTCCGCCGCCTGCTTCGTGGAGTTCTGTCGCCAAATTCCTGGAGTTCCGCCATCCGCCGCCGGTCCCTGTCTTGAGTTCTGCCGCCGGATTTCGTGGAGGTAAGGCACTGCATACCTGGGCTCTGTAAAATTGAATCCTGATTACCTTGAGTTCTGCATGATGATAGAAATCCACACCCTGAACATCCTATTTCAGAACTCTGTAAAATTTGAATCCTGATTACTTGAGTGCATTTTTCGCTGGATTTCGTGGATGGTAAAGCATTGTATAAAGGGATTTCAGAGCTTGACGACCGAAAGGAAGCTTGAACAAGCAAAAGGATGTGTGGCAATCTACAAAAAGAGAACTTGCCCTTTTTGAGAATGTTCTAAAGGCCGAGCAAAACACATTTGAAAAGAAAAAAATCTACAAAAGAGAAAAGATTTCTTGATAGTATCCGGAAAGCGATGCCTTCATACATTTCTAAACATATATGTGATGCAACAGATATGGTAGGTGATGGACATTGTGGATACGGGGTTATAGGACATGCTTTAAAAATGGGTCAAAACTAGGCTACAAGTGCGCAAGGAATTGACATTAGAGATTACTAATAATGAGAGTTTGTATATTCAGATATATGGAGATGGCAGACGGTTAGAGTTAATCGAGTCTCTAAATTGTAATGAAACTCCAGCGTCACTTGAAAAATGGATGTCTATGCCAGATATTGGACTAATAGTTGCATCTTGCTAGAATGTAGTATTTGTGTTCATTACTCAAAATATTAGTCGTTCACATTCCTACCATTACATTCTGCACCTCCAGAAATCCGAAAGATAATTTTTATTGGTTTTGTCAATGGTAATGATGCAGGCCTATGCGGAGGTGTGTGAGTGGCGATTCACACGATGGTTCACTCAAGCCCTTTTTTGCTCAATCACGTGCGCACACGAAATTTTAACCACTTCAATATTATTAACTTAATCGCAGCACAAGCACAATACACACCAAGAGAAACCCGACCAAAACGACGATTCAGAAAGTGGTCGTGTTTACTCCCAAAAAGAACGAAAACATAGGATTACCCCAATCCTTTTAGCGTCAAAACAAGGAGTTACCCACTCCAATCAATATCGCAATAAGGATTTACCCAATCCTTTAATTCTCAAGAACAATCGGAAAACACGCACAAGCTTCGATTTAAAACCCGTGAAAATCCAATGGTTTCGAAGGCAACGCCGGCCTCGTTCACCACACAAAATTGCCTACGAAGAATCACACACAAGAGAGTAGAGAAATTCGTTACCCCAAGCTCACTCGGAGTTTTTGGTGAAGAGTCTCTCTACCATGGATCTACCAGAGTCACACCGAGCGGATGAGTTCCTTGTCAACACTTCAATGATGTCGCACTGTGGGACTCTCAGCGGCGGAGCAGCGATGCCGAGACCAGGAGGGTCGGCCGGGTGCAGGAAAGAGGTCGGCGACGGGGTCGGTGAGAGTGGTTCAGTTCTCAGATCTGGAAGTCGTGGGGGAGGGCTGTACAGAACTGAAATGGTGCTCAGCCGGAGCTCGCAGTTGATCGGCAAGGAGGACGATCGCGGGAACGGGATGGGGCGGCGGCAGTCGGGTAGGAAGTAGCCCTAGGTTTCGCAATAAGGGACGGTGGAGTCACACCACCGGGAGGGGAGGTCGCCAGAGTCACACCGACGATGGATTAGGCGAGTCACACGTCGGCGGAGGAGGGGCGGCTGAGTCACTGAGCTCGCGGCTAACCCTAGGAAGAAAGCTTCACGGGAGTTTTTTTTTTCTTTTGTCCAAATCTCATTTGCTGCCTTCATTTCTCTCAACCGAATATATAAGGTTTACAATAATGTTAATAAAAAAAGTTAACTTAAAAGCACACCCAATCAACACTCTAATTAAACTAAACACACCAAAACAACACATTACAATAACAACACACTAAACAGCCACCAAGCAGCGCACCAAAACTGAACATCCATGGGTTATGCGGCCGCACGTGGCCGTGCGCGGGGGTCATAGCGGAAGATTTCTTTGTTCTTTTGATTGTTGTGGTGACGTGGCCGCGAGCAAAGATTTTATCGGCGGGTATCTTCAAACATTTGCGGGATGACGCCATCAATCCTCCCCCGGTCAAAAACACTCATCACCGGTGAGTGATCACGACGATAGAGTAGGAGGAAGGCAGCATCCACACGTTCCAAAACAGCATCAGGGAGCCAAGAATCATCTGAAGTATGGCGGTCATGCCAACGAACAAGATAGCGGAGGAGTCCCCCGCCCGCGGAAGGAACAACTGCATCGTCCAGAATCCTGTAAAGCACAAAGGAGGTTTTGGGAAACCTTGGAAAAACGTTAGCATCAAGTGAAATATTGGCGGCAAAACCACCATCCGGTGTAACGACGGTAGGATCCGCAGGCAAGAGAGACACGGGAACACGCTCACCCCCCAACCCCAAAGAAGAAGTCAACGCATCAGAAGAAGAGAATGGAGAGTGAAGTAATTCTGGTGGTGGGGAGACATACGGTGTTAACTCCGAAACAATGAAAATAGGGGAAATACCCCATCAACAGGTAAATCTAAAACACATGCATTGTCTCCCAATTTCTTGAAAATTTGAAAGGGGTCGGCTCTCCTATTGGCCAACTTCTTGACGGTGTCCGAGGGCAACCGCTCCGGGAGCAAACGGACCAAAACCAAATCATCAACGGAAAGAGTAGAGGCTCGCTGATGTATATTACCATGTGATTCATAAGAAGCATATTGAGTGGCTAACTTTTCATGCATACACTTGTGGAGATCGAGAACGTGTTGAGTGAACTTTTGTGCAAAGTGACGTGACTTGTACGTAGGAGGTAGTGGACGCAAACCAAGTGGCACGGGGCTTTGTATCCATGCACCAACTCATTCGGCGGTAACCCGGAAGATCGATTCATTGAATCGTTATATGCGAGTTGGCAAGGGCGACAACTATTAACAATTTTGTGTGCAAGTGACCTTAAATGTGGCCAATAAGATTTAGTTTCCACCAAAGTAATAGTCTTATCACGATCGAATTGACCGTCATGGCCACCGTAATGTATCTCCCAAACTATAAAGTGGCGTAGAGACGAGTGTGGGATACACAACTCGGAATGTCTAAATAGATAGTCATCCCCTTCCCGAATCCAAATTTGGAGGTGGCCACCCATAAGATCTAACTTGGGGAAAATCGTGTCACCGAATATTACATCCAATAATTCATTGAAACGGGGAATAGAAAATCGATATTTTACGGTAATTTTACTTATTACGCAACTAGCCACACACATGCGCCAAGGTCCGAGTTTTTTGGGTGCAAGTGAGGCGTGGACGATACCAAGACTCGTGTTATCTCTACTAAAACCCCTTTTGAGAAAATCTGAAATTTGACTTTGCAACTCTTGATGTGCCGCGGGATTCAACCTATAGTGGGGAAGATTTGTTAGGGAAGAGCTCGACATGAAATCTATAGCGTGTAGAATCTCTCTACGCGGGAGTAATATAGAGGGAAGCTCATCTGGATAAACATTTGTATATTCCTCCAATAGTGTCCTCAATTCAAGCAGTAAATCTTCCAAAATAAAGGCTTCATGTTTAGTTTGCATGAGTACCAACGCATAAACAATCCCACCTAAAAAGGAATCATGACTAAGCTCGTGACGGCCAAGTAAGCTTAATGTCCTTTTTTCTACGGGGAGAGCGGTATCCTTAGCGGGGCTAGCGGGATCCTTAGGCGGAGTGGGTTTCAAAGTGATCGTCTTGCCATGAAATTTAAATTCATAGACATTAGTTCTCCCAAAATAAATCACATCATGATCATATAACCAAGGGAGACCAAGAACATGACAAGCATCCATGGGAATCACATCGCACCAAATGTCTTCCGAATACGACTTGATGGTAAGGGGTACAAGACATCTTTGTGTAACGGGAAGAGACGTTTTGTTGACCCAAGCTACTTGATAGGAGTGGGGGTGAGGCTCCGTAGTGAGCTTCATACGCGTAACGGCATTTTCGGATATGACGTTCATACAACTACCGCTGTCTATAATCAATTTGCACAGCTTCTCACCGCTCTTAAAAACCAACGAGAAGATGTTGGTGCGGTGCCAATCATCCGTCACACGTGGGGTTGACAAGATACAACGCATCACCATAAGGTTATTGTCCTCTTCCATGTCACTAGGGAATCCGTCCGGTTCCGACTCATCTGTAGCCTCGTAGATAAACTCTGGTGTTTCACTAGTAGGCTCGACGACGGCCAAGATCTTCGTCTTAGTTGGACATTCAACGATGTAGTGGCTGGTTACCCCGCAAGCATAACAGGTGGCATTAGTCTTACTAATCGTGCCTACGGGAGTGCGCTCCCCTAGGGGGTTTTTAGCGTCCCTAGCCGTGATAACAATGTTAAGAGGAATCCGTGGTCTTAAACTTCCCTTTGTCCTTATGGGTGGTGGTAGAGGAGCCAATAGTAGCTTTGTCTTCATATGAGTTGTATTTAGTTTTGGATTTAGAGGCGTTGAAGGTGGTGCTCAAATCGGTGTGAACGTAGCGTAAGAGCTTCTTTTGGATATCGTAACTAAGGCCCTTACGGAACCTATATAGTGCGACTTCCGGCATCTCTTGGACCTCACATTGGACCATCTTATCCTTAAGATCTCCCATATAGTCGGCTACGGACCTATCGCCTTGTCGAAGGGTAACTAACTCATCGAACATTTGGGTGCGATGATAGGCGGGAACATATTGATCCTTGAGAAGATTTTTCATAACGGGCCATCCGACAGGGGGGACACCATTCTCAACTCCGAAACGTCACTCCTCATTTAACCAAAATACTTTGGCTCGACCCGTTAACTTCATCCTAGCAACTTGAACCTTCTGCGGGTCCAATAGACGATGTCACTCAAAATAACACTCCATATCCATGACCCAATTCAGAAAAATTTGCGGTTCTCCTAAGCCGTCGTAGGTGGGGGCATTTATTTTAATTGTGCGGGTAAGGTCGGCGTCCCGTTCGGGGTGACGATGTTGTGGATGAGCACGTGGAGACAAATCATAGTGGTCGTCGTCCTCGTGGTGGTGGTGACGATTGGGTGTCCTACGACCTCTAGGTGGTGAGGGGGGCTCGGTTGGCCAAAAGTTGGGCCATCATTCCCCGGAGTTCCCCCAGTTGTTGATTCATCTCCAAGCGAAGTTCATCAACCAGAGTGGGGTTTTGATTTGGGTGTCGTTCCTCGGCCATACTCGACGAGGATATGTGATACTCGTGACCGGATCTAGTGGGCATACGATGGGTGAGAAAATAAATTTTTTTTGTAGGAAAATAATTTTTGTGTGCACAAGTGAGACCTAACGTGAAATAGTGTGGACTGGGGCCAAGTTAAGAAATTGGTCAACCTCCCTCTGATACAAAATTGATGCAGGTCTATGCGGAGGGGTGTAAGTGGCGATTCACACGATGGTTCACTCAAGCCCTTTTTTGCTCAATCACGTGCGCACACGAAATTTTAACCACTTCAATATTATTAACTTAATGGCAGCACAAGCACAATACACACCAAGAGAAACCCGACCAAAATGACGATTCAGAAAGTGGTTGTGTTTACTCCCAAAAAGAACGAAAACATAGGATTACCCCAATCCTTTTAGCGTCAAAACAAGGAGTTACCCACTCCAATCAATGTCGCAATAAGGATTTACCCAATCCTTTAATTCTCAAGAACAATCGGAAAACACGCACAAGCTTCGATTTAAAACCCGTGAAAATCCAATGGTTTCGAAGGCAACGCCGGCCTCGTTCACCACACAAAATTACCTACGAAGAATCACACACAGAGAGTAGAGAAATTCGTTACCCCAAGCTCACTAGGAGTTTTCGGTGAAGAGTCTCTCTACCACGGATCTACCGGAGTCACACCGAGCGGATGAGTTTCTTGCCAACACTTCAATGATGTCGCACTGTGGGACTCTCAGCGGCGGAGCAGCGATGCCGAGACCAGGAGGATCGGCCAGGTGCAGGAAAGAGGTCGGCGACGGAGTCTGTGAGAGTGGTTCAGTTTTCAGATCTGGAAGTCGTGGGGGAGGGCTCTACAAAACTGAAATGGTGCTCAGCCGGAGCTCGGAGTTGATCGGCAAGGAGGACGACCGCGGGAACGGGATGGGTCAGCGGCAGTTGGGTAGGAAGTAGCCCTAGGTTTTGCACCAAGGGACGATGGAGTCACACCACCGGGAGGGGAGGTCGCCAGAGTCACACCGACGATGGATTAGGCGAGTCACACGGCGGCGGAGGAGGGGCGGCTGAGTCGCTCAGCTCACGGCTAACCCTAGGAAGAATGCTTCACGGGAGTTTTTTTCTTTTGTCCAAATCTCATCTGCTGCCTTCATTTCTCTCAACCGAATATATAAGGTTTACAATAATGTTAATAAAAAAAAGTTAACTTAAAATCACACCCAATCAACACTCTAATTAACCTAAACACACCAAAACAGCACATTACACTAACAACACACTAAACAGCCACCAAGCAGCGCAGCAAAACTGAACATCCATGGGTTATGCGGCCGCACGTGGTCGTGCGCGGGGGTCGTAGCGGCAGATTTCTTTGTTCTTTTGATTGTTGTGACGACGTGGCCGCGAGAGGAGATTGTATCGACGGGTATCTTCAAACATTTGCGGGATGACGCCATCAGGTAATCATTTCATTCATTTGTTGATGAAAGAAGGGTGTCCACTTCCACCCATATACTCTTCGTGGTTAAGGTATCATGAAGCAGCTGCAGAAAATTGACATTTACACAAACATATGGACAATGAACTATTATTGGGCCCATTGTGTTACTTAATATTCAACGTCTCTATCGAATAGTTATTTCGCTTGTAGGAATCAATGACTTGTGGGACTTGTGAGTGATTAGATGCACATGGTACTATCATTCAAGAGGTATTAATATTCAATTTTAAGTGCCTTGCTAATATTTTATTTATTTAAGACAACTAATATTCATATTTTTATATTCGTGCAAGTCTACATGAACTTAAAAATAGACCGTTCTAATTTTGAGTTCTATCAGTGGAAATGATTGGAGATTTTTGTTTTTTATTTTGTTTGTTTTTTGTTAGTTTGAAATGTAAAAGGAAATAAATCTTTTGTATTTGAAGTAACAAAAAACTCAAACTTTATTTTGATGTATATTTATCAATTTGACCCGCCAATAAAATTTATGGTGTTTATTTAACATTTTTGCCTTCAAATAAAATTTATGGTGTGCACATATCAATGATGTGCACATAACCAAAAGTGGTGTGCACGTAACAACGCCCTAAATTAAAATCCACATTCATCATTATTGCAAAGAAGAAACCTTTGCATTAAGTTTTCTACCTCTTCAGGGAACCCCTTGCACTGCAGGATTAAGGTTGCATACATAAACCCAGCAACAGATTACATATTTGCATTAACAAGAACTTTATGACTAGGCTACACCCTATCTCATTCTTAACTCTAGATAAGTTAAATCTAATATTAGTAAATACTAACTAAGCTTTGACTGACTTCTAAGTTGAAAGGAGAAAATTAAATTTGTTGCCCTGAACAGGGCCAAGCATACATATATATATATATATGACCACATTCACGTAACATATCACGTGAAATAGGAAGTGGGAAAAAACTTGAATTAAAACTGCATGCAACGCGTACATTCAGCTCTCCTCTCAAGTTGAGAATATATCGATCATTCTCAACTTGATTGTATTGTTCGTGAAGTTGTCACTGTTTAATCCCTTGGTGAAGACATCGGCTAGTTGTTCATGTGAGTTCACGAATGGAGTACATATATGTCCCTTGTCTAGGTGATTTTTGATGAAGTGTCTGAAATAGGATGTTCATGTTGGAGGATTGTCTGTAATCCCTTGGTGTACATATATGTGAGCTCGTACATATATTAATCCCTTGGTGTACATATATGTGAGCTCGTACATATATTAATCCCTTGGTGTCTGTAATCCTCTCATGTGATTGTTGATTTTTTTCACGAATTGAGTACATATATTTCTCTTGTATCATATTGAATCGGATTGTGTGCAATATTGATAGCCGCTTTGTTGTCGCAGTAGATAGTAACTGGTCTGTTCACCTGGAGACTCATATCTTGGAGGATTGTCTTTAACCACAATCTCTCACAAACTCCTTGTGTCATAGCCTTATATTATGCTTCAGCACTTGAGCGAGCTACAGCATTCTGTTTCTTGCTTTTCCATGAAACAAGGTTGTCTCCCACAAATGAGCAATACCTGGTAGTTGACTTTCTATCGTCTTAACTATCGGCTCAATCAGCATCTGTAAACACTTCAATCTCCAAAGGTTGACTTGCAAAAAACAGAATAACACGACCAGGAGACTTCTTGAGGTATCTCAATAACCGATACGCTGTCTGCTGATGGCGAATTGTGGGAGAGTGCATGAATCTACTTAGGACACCCACGGAGTAGGTAATATCATGACGAGTATGAGATAAATATATGAGTTTCCCAACCAATCGTTGGTACCTTGAAACATTCACTTTCTCTCCACTCGTATCAACATTTATCTTGTGATTTGCCTCAATAGGTGTATCCACGGGAGCACATCTAAGCATCCTGGTTTCCTCCAGAATATCAAGTGTATACTTTCTCTGTGAGATGAAGATCTTCCGACGAGATCTCACAAGTTCAATTCTCAAGAAGTATTTCAGCTTCCCCGGATCCTTGACTTCAAATTCTTTGTCCAACTGATCTTTCAAATATCCGATCTCCTCAAGATCATCTCATGTAATGATGATGTCAGCCACATACACAATTAGAATCGATACTTGAGCTCCTCTGCTCTTGATGAAGAGAGTATGATCAGCATGTCCTTGAATATAGCCTAGTCGAAGCATAGTCTTGTTAAACCGACCAAACCACGCCCTAGGGGGATGCTTCAGACCATAAAGGGATTTCTGCAGACGACGGCCCTTTCCATTAGACCCTTCTTTGGTAAAGCCAAGAGAGATAGTCATGTAGACTTTTTCTTCTAGATCACCGTACAAGAATGCATTTTTTACATCAAGTTGTAACTCTAACCCATGACAAGCAACACAAGAGAGGATTACCCGAATGGAATTCATCTTTGCAATAGGGGTAAAGGTTTATTGGTAGTCAAATCCTTGGGTCTGGGTATACCTTTGAGCGACGAGGCGAGCTTTATACCGCTCCACCACCTCATCTTGGTTTTACTTCACAGAGAAGATCTAGCGTGATCCGACCGTTCGCTTCCCAGGAGGAAGACGAGCAAGCCTCCACGTTACATTTTTTCCAAGGCACACATCTCTTCTTCCATAGCCTATTTCCACTCAGGTATCTGAACAGCCTCCCGTTAGGTCTTAGAAACCACAATAAAGGAAAGAGATGAGATAAAAGCTTTGTGACCCTGAGAGAGATGAGTGTAAGAGATGTAGTTAGCAATGGGGTGTTTGGTGCCGCCAGTTTTACCTTTAAAACGAGCAAGGGGAACATGGAGATCATCTGAATCTGGAGCGGAGACAGGCACCGACAACGGTGGAATGTCCATGGTCTACACTTGCTCAATAGTCTGAGGTCTGCGAGAGTATGTATATAATATAGGAGGAATGGAGGTAGTAGGACCAGAAAAAGTACTAGGACCAAAAGCGGTACTAGGAATAGGAGTAAAGGGAATATGAGGAGAGACAACAATCAGAAGAGAAAAGTGGATGGTCCCGTCATTGTTACTACTTGTCTCCCTCTGACGCGGACCAAAGTACGACTCCCCCTCACGAAAGGTAATATCAACAGTGCAATAATAGCAACGTGTAGGGGGTGATAGCATCTATACCCTGTTGTGGTAGGAGAGTATCCCACAAAAACACATTGGAGAGAGCAAGCATCTAGTTTGTCGCGATGCGGAGTATGAACATGAACAAAGCAGACAGAGCCAAAGATGCGAGGATGGATGTTAAAGGTGTGGACTATGTGGTTCTTAGTTAAACGGGATAGAAGCGTATCGTAGGAAATGGAGCAAGACGGAAGACGATTAATGAGATGAGCGGCAACAAGAACCGCATCTCCCCAATAGGACTTAGGAAGAGTCATTACAATTAACAAGCATCGAGCAACCTCCAGTAAGTGCCTATTCTTCGGTTCGGCTACACCATTTTGAGTGCAAGTGTGGACACATGTAGTTTCGTGGATAATGTCATGTTCAGTAAGGTGGGAATCAAACGCTCCTCGATCATCATATTCCCTCCATTATCACTACGAAGCACACGAATGGTGTCGTTGAACCGATTCACAACCATACGATAAAAGGACTGAAAGCAAGAAACCATATCACTTTTCCTTTTTAATAAATAAAGTCAAGTAGTATGAGACTGACAATCAATAAATGTAACAAACCATTTATAGACAGATAAAGATAACACAGGGGAGGGACCCCAAACATCAGAATGTATAACATCAAAAGGACATGAACTAGGAAAAGAAACATGATCGATACTCTAAAAAAAATGTTTTGGGTAAGGCGCAGATGGATGTGTCACGAGAAAATAATTTAATTAAACTATTGAAAGCAAGAAACAGTTTTGTAAGATAGAGGGCAAGAGGATGGCCAAGGCGCAGATGCCAGCGCCGGATGTCGTGAAGAGTCGGAACACTAGTGGTGGAAAGAGCACGAAGACGACTGATTCAGCAAATACAGCCCACCAACATTCCTATCACTGCCAAGCATCTGCTTCGTATCCAGATCCTGAAACACACAAACATCAGGAAAAAAGGTTACAGAGCAACTGAAAGAAGCAAATAAGTGGTTTATGGAGAGAAGATTTCGAGGGAACGAAGAGACATGTAAAACTGAAGAGAGAGAGAGATCACTAGAACACGCAGCAGTGCTTTTGCCCGCAATAGAAGAAAGGGAACCATTAGCAGCAATGACCATATCACGACCAGAGAAAAGAGTATAGGAGGTAAAACCTGAATCAGAGTCGGTCATGTGATCCGTCGCACATGAGTCGATGATCCACTTGGAAGGGGAAGAAGTCACAGCATGAGCACTGGAGATACCTGAAGTAGCAAACGGAACAGTGGAATCAGAGGGAGGTTCAGACTAGGAACGCAGCATACGACAAAAGGATTCTAACTCCATAACAGAAAGGCCCTCAGAGTTGTCTTCATAAACCTCAGTAGAATGCACAGAATACTGAATACAGACACAAGCTTGACGACCCCCACCACGGTGACTACCTCTCCCTCGAGCACCAGCACCCCGGCCAGAGGGAGAAAGGTGAGGATGAAGACAAAAGAAGGCGTCCTTAGTATGTCATTTCTTCCCATAGTGGCTGCATAGAGGTGGAGGTCCTCGAGTAATCCCAGCCAGAGCAGAGTGATCAGTAGAGGAACCAAGTGTACGGCGACGATTCTCATCATTGAGGAGCATACTGAAGGCTTCCCGAAGAGTGGGAAGAGGCTCACGATGGAGGACATGCAAGTGGACAGCATCAAATTCCATATTGAGTCTCATAAGAAAGACATGAACCCGGAAGCGATCTTTATCCTTCTAAAGAACATGTGCATCGGTAGTGCAAGCAGCGGTAAATGTGTTGAAGTAATCCAGTTCCTGATACAGCCATTCGAACTCAGAGTGAAGTAACCACAAGACGGCGAGTGAGCTCATAACCACAAGACGGTAGTGCAGGCAGAAACGGTCATGGTGCCCTGCTTCAGCTCCAAAACACGGCGAGTGAGCTAATAAATTTGCATCGAACTGCCTGCCTGAGAGTAGGTGTCACGGGCCTTTGTCCAAATGTTATAAGCCGAATCCAGAAGCATGTAGTTGCGGTGCACCTGAGGGAACATAGAGTGAAGTAACCACAAGACAACCAAGGAATTGTTTGCATCCCATTTTTTCCATGAGGGATCGGTACAGGGTGGCTCAACAGTGGTACCATCAATATGCTCATATAGCTAGTGACTCTGGATAGCATGTTGCGCGGCCCAGGACCATTCCAGATAATTTGTGTCATCCAAGGCAACGGTAGTGATCTTCAAAGAACCAATTTGGTCGTGGCTCCAAAGAGGATCTGCAGAGGGACCGTACAAAGCACCGGTCTGAGGAGACGATGAGATTTAGGAGGAATCATCCATCGATAACAGGTCAGAGGAAGAAAAAATAGCAAGACGAAGATCTCAACTTTGAAGAAACCACATCCTACGAGTGTCCCTAGATCATGTCGCCGGAGAGGACACCGGAGGATGTGATCGTGATGTATCTGGCAGCCCCCATGGAGGACAAAACGGCCGGAGACAAAGGGCCGCCCAGAAAACCAGGCGGAGAGACCCGCTAAAGAGAGAAGAGAAGCGGCACTGGAAGGAGAAACCGGGCGGGAGAAACGCGCTAAAGAGATATGCGCGGTTGGGAGGGCGACACGCGGTCGGGCGGGAGAAACGCGTGGTAGGCGGGAGGCGGCGCGCGGTCGGGCGGGAGGTGGGAAGCAGGAGGCGGCGCGCTGAAAGTGAACGCGGGCGGGAGCAGCGGTATAAATCTGGTCAAGCATACATATATATGACCACATTCACGTGACATATCACGTGACATAGGAAGCGGGAAAAAAATAAAAACTTGAATTAAAACAGCGTGCAACGCGTATATTCAACTTTCTATTGGAGCCATATTGTTGTTGTATTGCTTTGGGCTGAATCTACCACAAGTTTTGGATTACACCGGAGGATGTGATCGTGATGTATCTGGCAGCCCCCATGGAGGACAAAACGGCCGGAGACAAAGGGCCGCCCAGAAAACCAGGAGGAGAGACCCGCTAAAGAAAGAAGAGAAGCGGCACTGGAAGGAGAAACCGGGCGGGAGAAACGCGCTAAAGAGATACGCGCGGTCGGGAGGGCGACGCGCGGTCGGGCGGGAGAAACGCGCGGGAGGCGGGAGGCGGCGCGCGGTCGGGCAGGAGGTGGGAAGCAGGAGGCGGCGCGCTGAAGGTGAACGCGGGCGGGAGCAGCGGTATAAACCTGGTCAAGCATACATATATATGACCACATTCACGTGACATATCACGTGACATAGGAAGCGGGAAAAAAATAAAAACTTGAATTAAAACAGCGTGCAACACGTATATTCAACTTTCTATTGGAGCCATATTGATGTTGTATTGCTTTGGGCTGAATCTACTACAAGTGTTGGATTGTTTTGTGTTCTATTTATACTTCTCAAAGGGTAATTTCTTAGATTTTACAGAAGTGCAATGTACAGATTTTTGTGCAGTGTGCAAAAATTTAATACAGGAACTGGAATCAGTGCTAGGGATGTCTTTGAGTGAATATTCATTATTTCAAATTAAATAACTCTCGGAAAGATGTGTGAATTGATATAATGTAAGTTTAACCATTTAAATCGACACAAAGATGCATCATATAATGCAAGTTTAATTCTTTTAAGCGACACAAAGATGTATCATTTGATATCAGAGATCCAAGTTTTTATTAGGAAAATTTTTTGTAATTGGGAAAGTAAATATTGCAACTTAAGTTGAATCAACAAAGCAAAAGGACAAGTACTCTTGAGTTTAAGGCTGGTCATCCCAATATGAGTTTATCGAGTATCTCCTAGGAAGTATCATCTTGTTTAACGTATTGAGGTAACCGAACAAAAATGAGATCATGTAGCTGCAACAGTTTCAAGTAATGATATCACATTGAACAACATGAGTGCTGACTGTGGCGAGGCTCCTATCCGAAGTGTTAATATTCGCCCTAGGATATTGGACACTTACTTAGAGCTAGAAAGTACAATCTTAGCCTCAAATAAGTTAATAATTATTCTTGAGAAGGTTACAAGTGATATGTAAGAGCCTTGCTAGTCAATGTGTTGTGGTATAAAAACAATGACGTAGCAAGTGATATTAGTCACGGAGACTAATTATGTGCTCCCCAATCATGTTAGTAATCTTAAATAGGATTTGACGTTAGCAGATGTAATTGAGGCAGCTGAGGGGTAGTGAGGACGTTTTCCTCTCAAACGACCGTGCCACTTTTTCAGATAAGGATTTGAGTGTGGTCGAAGTCTTAAAGACGGATGGTCCATTGGCACTATGAAACCTCCTGTTGGAGAATAGAAAATGAGAGATTAATTTCATGAAAAGAAGCTCTCCCCTATTATATAGGAGGAAGATACAACATGAGCAATAACGTAAATCCAATACTCCCCCTCAAGTTGGGTGTGTGATATCTTGCATGCCCAACTTGCACATAATTTTTTCAAACACACTCCGACTTAATCCATTGGTGAGAGCATCCGCTAGTTGTTGATCTGAAGGGGCAAATGGTGTGCACACAACTCTTTCTACATTCTATTTGATGATGTGGCGATCAACCTCCACATGCTTTGTGCGGTTATGTTGGACATCATTGAGAGCAATGATAATGACGACTTTACTATCACAGTAAAGTCTCACGGTGTCTTTGTTTCTCATGCCAAGATTGTTCAAAAGAGATTTAATCCACAGTCATTCGCAAATCACATGCGCCATAGCTCGGAATTCTGCCTCTGCACTCGACCTGAGAACCACATGTTTTTTTACTTCTCCACATTACCAAATTACCACCAACTAATGAGCAATAACCAAAGGTGGACCTCCTATTCTCAACAGAACCGGCTCAATCAACATCAATACAGACTTCAACAACCAGTTCTTTGCCCGTGGAGAATAGGATATCCATTACAGGAGAGGACTTAAGATACCGAAGAATTCGGTAGGCAGCTTCTAAGTGATGGGGTTTTGGCGAGTGCATGAACTGACTGATGACACCAAAGGCATTCAAAATATCCGGACGAGCATAAAATAAATAGATGAGGCGACCATCCAGTCGTTGAAATCCGGTGCTATCAGCCACCACTTCTCCATCATCTTTTCCCAATTTGTGGTTGACTTCAATTGGGGTGTCAGCAGGTCTACACTCACTCATCCCACATGACTGGAGCAAGTCAAGGATGTACTTCCTCTGAGATATGAATATACCATGTTTTGACCGAGCAACCTCAATTCACAGGAAGTATCTGAGATTTCTCAGGTCATTTACTTCAAACTACTTTACCCGTCTTTATTTTAGAATCTGAATTTATTAAGTATCATCACCCGTGATGATGATATCATCCACATAAACAATATGAGCAGTGAGTCTCTCATGTTTGTGTCTTACAAATAAAGTATGATCAACATTGCTCTGTGAGTATCCAAATGTGATCATAGCTCTATGAAATCTCCCAAACTATGCCTGACGAGAATGTTTTAAGCCACATAAGACTTTCTTCAACCTGCATACCTTTCCCCCAGATCCTGCTAGGGTAACACCAGGCGGTAACGACATGTAGACTTCTTCTGCCAAGTTCCCATGAAAAAATGCATTTTTCACATCTAACTGGGTCAAAGTTCACCCTTTGCAGACAGAACACGAGAGAAAAACTCTTACGGTCTGTTCCGCCCCATGGAATTGGAATTGCAGAATTGGAATTCATCTAATTCCAATTCCTGTGAGAATTGTAATTGGTCTGAATTCCAATGCAGTTATTCTGCTGCAGGATGAATTTCTAGAATTGGAATTGAAATTGGTTTAGAATTTCTTTTTTTCTCATGCCTGCAAAATCGGGCGACATGACATTTTGAAGTTGAAGTCTTGTGTCACTCGGGACGAAGTTATTGCAACAAAACCAAGTGGTGGAGTGAATTATTCCTTTACAATTTCTAAGAAAATATAAAAGTTGGCAAAAATGGAACACAACACCAGAGAAATCAACTTCAAGTAGTGTACCAACAATTTATTATGATCGGGCAACGACGGCGAGATCGGGCGGTGAAGACGAGATCGGGTGACGGCGACGAGATCGATCGACGATGGCAAGATCGGGCGACGACGACGAGATCTGGGGGCGTGATCAGGTGTCGACAATGAGATCGGGAAGTTGCGGCGGCGAGATCGGGCGGCTGTAGCGAGATCGGGAGGTGGTGGCGAGATCGGGCAGTGCGGCAAGATCGGGTGGCTGCGACGAGAACAGGTGGTGGTGGTGAGATCGGGCGGCGGCGGCAAGATCGGGCGGCGGCGGCGAGATCGGGCGGCAGCGGCGAGATCGGGTGGCGTGATGAGTCCAAGTTATATACATACTTTTTGGACTCATCTGGGCTAGTTTCCTTGTTGATGCACTACACTTTAGATCCATAATTGTTCATATTTGTTATTATGTCCATTCCATGTTAAGTGCACTTTTGGCCCATTTTCAGTGTGATTCCGTATTTTTTTAATACTTTTGGCCTACTTGGTGTTTTTTTGTGTCTGGAGAATGTGGAATGCCCATTTCGGTGGCTCTTCTATTTTTGCTGCAGGTACAAGGCCGTGTGTGTGTTCCGGAAATGTTTGGGAATGTTTTTCGCCTAAGGGCCACTGATCGTGCGTTTTTACACGTGCACGGTCAGTGGACTCCTTAGCACACGACCGCTGGTCGTGCGTTGTCTGTTCATCGAACCCCAAACGGTACAGGAATACTGCGCACGATCATTGGATCTATAGCGCACGACCACTAGTTGTGAGCCACTGATCGTGCGCACTATTCTCCATTTTTCCATGTTCTATCTGGGGCAATCGCACGATCATTGGACATAGTGTGCACGACCTCTGGTTGTGCGCCACTGTTCGTGCGCGTTTATTATATTTTTCTGGAGTTCTGTCACTGCTAATCGCACGATCAGTGGATCCAGTGTGCACGACCTCTGGTAGTGCGTCACTGATCGTGCGCTCTGTTTTTCTGCTGCAGTATTTAAACTTGTGCTCCGCGAATTAGGGCATCATCGCGTTCATTTTCTGCCCCGCTGCTGCGCGGAAGCGCCGTTTCTCATCCCTGCAGGTCCTCCACTCATCTCCACCCTCCGGAAAGCCTTCTCCGGCGATCCAAATCCATCTTCAACCATTCGGAGTTTCCGGCCACTAGCAGTGTGCAACAGAGATCTTCCGGTACTATTCAGTTGGGCAAAAGGGAGAAAAGCTTGAAGGAAAGGAAAGAAGACGGAGGAAGACAAGTGGATTGACAACCCATTTACCTCCGGAAGCAAACACGGTCAGAGTCGAGAAGTGGACTGACAACCCACCACTCCGGTCAAGAACCGCGGCTAGGCTTTCCCCCTTTCGGTTTATTCTACCTCTTCTCCATAGTGGATTGTACTCTAAAGCTTGTAATGAACCTAAACTTGCTTTTATTTGTCTATGAATGAAGTTTGCTTGGGTTAGTTACATCCTCTTTTGTTAGCTGTGATGCACTCGCCTCCATTCACATCCACTCCACTTGCGCACTAGAACCACTCTAGCAAAGGCTAGTGTTGGTGGTTGAAGAGCTGATTGCGACCCTCACTCTCCGCACGTGTGTTCACTCTATCCGCTTGCTCTCCGTCCATTCGCCTCACGAAGCACGGCATAGCGGCCTGCACTAGTTCCATCCACCAAGCGAAGCGGTGCTTACGACCTGCATTAGTTCTTTTTTTTTGCTTTGTTAGAATTAGGAACCCAAAACCAACCCCCTTTGTTGTTTCATTCAACTCTTAGTAACGATCTTTCTGCGACGCTATCACATACCCAACCTGCATTCCCTCGAGATCGACATTCGGGGAAGCTATTCCCAAATTTATTACTTGACAGCGACCGGTGCACTTGCCGACGCATCAAGTTTTTGGCGTCGTTGCCCGGGAATGCAGGTGTATTGTTAATTTGTGTTGTGTTATGAGAATTACGACAGAGTTGCTTTTTTCGAATTTGTTTTATCCCAGTCTATTTTTGCTTTTTATGTTGGTTGGAATTGTTATATTTTATTGAGAATCTATGCAAGTTAGTTTAATCCTAAAAATTTGTGATCTCTGCAATGTGGGCAAGTTTTAATATCCGTTGCAGCTGGTGTGGAGATATCTCTCATGCAAATGATAGATGTCCTAAGGAGTATGGTAGCCAATACACTCAAGAATCTACATATGGAGCACCAACCTCATCTGGTACTCAATATGCTAGACATAAGCCTGTTAGCTACTCATCCGCGCTTCCTTTGTCGCACTACTTTCATTCGGCGTTAGTACGCGTTGTACAGACAAAGCCGGCTAAGCAGTGTTTATTTTGTCGGAGTTGAGATCACTCTTTGAAGGAGTGTGCTGCTTATTTGGCACAGTTGGAGGAAGATGATGAACCGGATATTCGGATTGTCTCCACTCCGACAACTTGCAGCACCCCTTCTGTATCTGGGTACGTACTAGTGCCACCTTCAGATTTTGAAGGGAGAAATACTAGTATTTGCAAAGATACAGGTGTTGATCTAAACCCTGACACGGATGTTTTTACTCCTGATGTACATATATCATCTTGTATGGAGTTCGTTAGTTGTGAGGAGCATGTGCTTGATTTTTTTGCGAGCACTGCTCCTCTATCCTCTACCTTGCATAGTATTCTTTCTGTTTCTGACACCGTTGTGGAGGTTGATTCGCATGGAGCAGCTGGTGTTTCTAGCATTATGCCAGATCCAGTCGAGGAGGACATCAGCATGGCCGAGGTTGCTGCCTCAGTCCCATGTAAGGAAGTCCAATGCACGGACGAGGCGGATGCAGCTCTAGTACATTCTTGCACCAGCCTAGACAGTTGTGTAGATCCACCCGAAATTCCGCCGATGGGAGATGACACCGGGATCATCCCCAAGATTGAGGTTACTTTTTGTCATTCTTCTAATTTATTTCTTAACCCCGCTCTCGTGCCTACTTCTCTGCAGGACCACATCGTGGAACCGGTCGACTTAATGCAAGGGCCTATAATGCAGCCTAGCATTGATGGAGATCGAGTGCAGGTGGAGTCAGACTCCTCGAGCTTCACAACATTTATTCTACCCATGCCTGATGTTCAAGACAGGTATATCTACACAGGTATGTGGTTATTTGTTCTGTCGCCGTTTCGGTACCCGTTACCGAAACGTGAACTTGAACAACTGTCTGAGCACTTCAAATTTCATACGCCCATCAGTTAAAAGAGTGCATGGTCCTTGAATAAGTCATGTTGGGAGACAATAAACTCATCAGTTATCTAGATTAGTATTTTAAAAAAATGTATGTACTTTCTATATGTGTATTACTATTTTCTTGTTTTGCATAGGATATCTAATTCGCAGGAGCTGGAAATTTTTGAAGCGCAGCAGACCTGCCGCTATCGGACAACCACGCAGCACGACTGGTATGCTTAGTTTTGAGCATAGATACTTCTTACCCCTAACTCTTTATATTATTTGGAATGTTTAGTTTTATTAGTGTCGTATTCAAGTCTGGGGGGAGAGCATGTCTGTGGTCACTACACGAGCACACATTTTATTGCATACCAGTTGTTATTTATTTATTTCAAAATCATTGTAGCACACACTGAATCACCCACTTGAGCGCGATCTTATCAACGTGCGCGGCTTGAGTCAAATGCATTGCTTGTGTGTAAACTTTAAAATAGTGGTGCTGACTTAGGATTTTAGGATAGAGTAGTGCGAAACTCGTGCAGTGCTCCTAATCGAGTACTCATGGTCTGTGTAGAAGTAGTATAGATTTAATTTTTCTTTATGCTCGTAGATTTATATTTTTTCTGCAGATGTAAATATTGTTTGTACTACTCAAAAATGTTGAATCTGGTGAAATTGAACGGTAGTGTAGGGATGTGTGTACCCATCACTAGACTCGTTTTGTTCGAGTCGGGAGGAAGGATCATCTTTCTTGGTGGCTACGAACTTGCCCTAAGCTACTCTCGAAGCATTTGTGCATGGTTAGTCAAGCGTGAGCGTGACGTAGGCCATCCATTTGGCTAGTTTGAGCCTTGTTTACCTTGTCCTAACTGCTAACCGTTGCAAGCCAAATTTGTGTCTACCCCTCCTTTGATTCAGCTTCACCTTCATTCACCAAAGTCTAAAGTCAATCCTTCTATCGCAACCAAATCCATGAGCTCCAGTGAATTTAATACTTTGATGAGGTGTGATGTGTGGAATTCTAGTGATGTGGTAGATGAATACATGAAAGTTTATTTGCTAAAAAATATGGGGATTGCAAAAGAAAAAAAAGGAGAGAATTGAAAGAGAAAATCTAAAAAAAAAGAATTACAATGATAAATGGAATCCTCATCTAGTTTATCATGATATTGGTCGGGTTAGGCCGTGTACACACCCGGTTTTCAAGCTAAGTCTGGGGGTGTGTCACACGTGCAATTCTGAGGGGTTATATTGGTTTAGCTTGTTGTTTGCTCGCTTGGGTTGCGTGTAGCCTCCATGTTTATCTTTGATTACCAAACTTTAGCCTAGGCCCCATAATTATCCTAAAGACCTACGGATTCACGCTTGAGACGAGCTAGTGTCGCGGAGAGAGTGTGAACGGGCAACCGTATGGTCACCGACATTGATGGATTTCTTTGAAAGTGATCCTAAGCCCTGGTCTTTGGCAAAGCTCACCTGAGTGACCTGCCTACTTTCTTCCTACATATAACTGAACGATTCTTCAGAATTCCAATTTTGAGTAGATACAATATTTATTTATCTGTCGAAAAGTATAAATTCTGTAGTATAATTAAAAATATTATCTATTTTATTTTCTATGCCCATGATATATTTGATTTCTCTATTTGGAAATTACTAAGCCAGCTAACTATTTTCTAGTCCACAGAGTGATAATTTGCTCGGGACGAGCAAATGTTTAAGTCTGGATGTGTGATGAGTCCAAGTTATATACATATTTTTGGACTCATTTTGGCTAGTTTTCTCGTTGATGCACTACACTTTAGATCCATAATTGCTCATATTTGTTATTATGTACATTCCATGTTAAGTGCACTTTTGGCCCGTTTTCAGTGTGATTCCGTTTTTTATACTTTTGCCCTACTTGGTGTTTTTTTGTGTCTGGAGAACGTGGAATGCCCATTTCGGTGGCTCTTCTGTTTTTGCTACAGGTACAAGGGTCGTGTGTGTGTTCCGGGATCGTTTGGGAATGTTTTCCGCCTAAGGGCCACTGATCGTGCGTTTTTACACGCGCACAGTCAGTGGACTCCTTAGCGCACGACCGCTGGTCGTGCGCTGCCTGTTCATCGAACCCAAACGGTATAGGAATACTGCACACGATCATTGGATCTATAGCGCACGACCACTAGTTGTGAGTCACTGATCGTGCGCACTATTCTCCATTTTTCCAAGTTCTGTCTGGGGCAATCGCACGATCATTGGACATAGTGCGCACGACCTCTGGTCGTGCGCCACTGCTCGTGCGCGTTTATTCTATTTTTCTGGAGTTCTGCCACTGCTAATTGCACGATCAGTGGATCCAGTGTGCACGACCTCTGGTTGTGTGTCATTGATCGTGCGCTCTATTTTTCTGTTGCAGTATTTAAACCTGTACTCCGCGAATTACGGCATCATCGCGTTCATTTTTCGCCCCGCTGCTGCGCGAAAGCGCCGCTTCTCATCCCCGCAGGTCCTCCACTCATCTCCACCCTCCGGGAAGCCTTTTCCGGCGATCTGAAGCCATCTTCAACCGTTCGGAGAGTTTCCGGACACCAACAGTGTGCAACAGAGATCTTCCGACACTATTCAGTTGGGCAAAATGGAGAAAAGCTTGAAGGAAAGGAAAGAAGACGGAGGAAGACAAGTGGATTGACAACCCATTTGCCTCCGGAAGCAACCACGGTCAGAGTCGAGAAGTGGACTGACAACCCACCACGACGCCGGTGAGATCGGTCGGCGGCGGCGAGATCGGTCGGCGGCGGCAAGATCGGGCAACAGCAGTGAGCGGTGGCGAGATAGGGCGGCGATGGCGAGATCAGGCGGCGACGGCGAGATCAGGCGGCGGCGGCGAGATCAGCCGGCGACGGCGAGATTGGACGACGACGGCGAGATCGGACAGCGATGGGGAGATCGGGCGGCGGCGGCGAGATCGGGCGATGACGATGAGATCGGGCAACGACGACCATAGTAAAAAACTGAATTCCATAAAATATCTGTCTTTACCCCTAAGAATTGATCATAGTACAAAATTGAATTCCATGGAATTGGACCAATTCCAATTCCGAGGGAATTCCTAACATCTGAACACTGGAATTGGAATTCTGTTGCCCCAATTCCAATTCCCAATTCCAATTCTAGGGGGCGAACGGACCGTTATAGAAATCATCTTCTCCGCGGGGGCAAATGTTTCTTGATAGTCAATCCCCATGGTCTGAGTATAGCCCCTAGCCACCAATCGAGCCTTGTATCGCTCAACAACACCTTGAGAGTTCTGCTTGACAGAGAACACCCACTTGCACCCTACTACGGTTTTGCCAGGTGGTAAAGAGACCATGTCCCATGTGCAATTCTTTTCCAGGGCCAACATCTCACGCATAACATCTTGCCACTTTTGGAGAGACATAGCATCCTGCCAGGTTGAGGGAATAGAAATTGAGGAGAGAGGGGAAATAAAGAGTTTATGTGAGGGAAATAATGACTTATAGGACACAAAGTGAGACATCAGATGTTGGGTAGAGATACAGTTACAGTTACGGTGAGTCCCCAAAGAAGGATCCGATGTTGGAGCAGGTAGCCTGAGAGATGTTGGACCCATTTTTCGCCGAGTATACACCTGTAAAGGAGGAGCAGTCACAAAACTAAAGGTATGCAAGGGTGTAGACATAACAGGCATAGGCACGGGAGGAGGAATGGGAAGGGGAAGAGAGCTCACTTTCAATGGGTAAGACTGCCCCTGAAGTGAGGACTCGTAGCAGGACTCAGACTCCTGAAACGTGACATCCATAATAACGAAGATCTTTCTGGAAGCTGGATGAAAGCATTTATATTTTTTCAGGGTAGGGGAATACCCAATAAAGATACACTTGAGGACACGAGGATCAAGATTGGACGTGGGGTGCACAAGGACAAAACACACCCAAAGATCTGAGGAAGGAGATGTGTGGGAGAGACAGAGCCTCAAGAAGGGATTTGTGGCCTAGAACACGAGTTAGCAATCGATTAATAAGGTATGGCGCAGTAAGATCAACATCACCCCAAAAATACTTAGAGAGGTGCATCTTCAGGAGAAGGCAACGAGCTATCTCTAGAAGATAGTGACTCTTGCGCTCGGCAACCCCATTTGGAGTCGGGGGGTAGACACAAGATGTCTGATGTATAATGCTCTGATCACTAAGGTGGCGTTTCGTTGGGCTGTTGGGGTGCGGTGCGGTGAAAACGCGCTGGCGTTTTGAGAGTGAGCTGTGTTTGGCGCTGCTTATTTTGAAAAATCTGTTTTCACGGGTCCGTTGTTTTTAATATATCCCCATCCGCTGGTTTTTGTTGCGTTCAACAGCAGAAGCAGGACCCGCGCGCTTCTTCGCTCCCGTAACCCTACCCATCGGGACTGCTCCCAATCTCCCCTTCGCGATTTCCGGCGACCGATCCCGCGCGCGGCTCCCATTCGATCGCTGGTGACGCTCCAGATCTGCGCCTTCCCCGACATTTCCGGCGAAAAAAGCCCGCAAATGCAGGAGCTCCCACTGGGCCACATCCACGACTCCACGATGCCTACTCGCTACGCCGCATCTGCAACCTCCAGGCCACACCCTCCTCATTCCTGCCTGTTGGTTCCGCCTGTCGTGGTAGAAGAAGAGCTCTGTAGTTAGCTTTATTTTTTTAAACCCAGTATAAAAGGGCTGCTGGTGTTTTAATTTTGGAGTAGTTGATGGATATTGGATTATCGTTGTTCCAGGTGAGAGTTGTAATGGGGATTGATTATTCCTGTTCAGAGAAGGAAAATTGTGATGTTTGCTGTCGTCAATTATTAAGAAAATGAATAGTGATTATTTATGTTGAGGCAATTGTGAAGTGCTGCTACTGTTTCTGATTAGGTTGTTATCAATGAGATTGATGCTTGCTTCCTGATAATAGATTAGTTTCATTTTATGTGTGTGTGTGTGTATGTGTGTTGTTATATGTATGATTGTGTTTGTGTGAGTGTGTTGTTATATGTTTGTATGTGTGTGTGTTTTATATGTGTTATATAAATATATGTGTGTATGTGTTTTATATGTGTTATATATATGTGTGTGTGTACATGTGTGATTTTCCTGATAATAGATTAGATGATTGCGCTACGTAATATTATTGCGAATTAGCTGTATGAAGCAAGAGTGTAGAGTGTAAAAAATTATATGTAATATTATTTTGTGTTATGAATGAATC
Source organism: Platanthera guangdongensis (assembly GCA_039583875.1). Lineage (NCBI taxonomy): Eukaryota > Viridiplantae > Streptophyta > Magnoliopsida > Asparagales > Orchidaceae > Platanthera > Platanthera guangdongensis. The sequence goes on from CM077151.1 coordinate 47,335,814, forward strand.
TTTGTTTAGTGTTGTGTTATGTCACTTTCATATTTGAAAAAAAAAATTTGGCTAAAAACTCCGTTTTGAATCCAAACAACTTTTTGAAAACTCCGTTTTGTAAACTCTGTTTCACCCAAACAGTTTTTTAACAAAACTCTGTTTTCCATAATCAGCACTTTTCAATCAGCAACAGTTCATCAGCAGCTTTCCATCAGCAACAGCCCAACCAAACAGAGCCTAAGATAACGCTCAAATGAGGAGTCAACATACTCAGGATCATTATCACTTCACAAAACTTTAATGGCAGCGTTAAACTGAGTAGCCACCATCTTATGAAAACGTTGAAATAAAGGAAAGACATCATTTTTGTTTTTCATTAAGTAGACTTATGTACAACGAGAAAAACAATCAATAAAAGTAACAAAGCAGTGGAAACCAGAAATAGAGGCAACAGGGCAAGGGCCCCAAACATCAGTATGAATCGCAGAAAAGGGAGAATAACTAGGAGTAGACACATGATTAAGAGAAGCATGATGATGTTTATCAAGAGCACACACATCACATTTAAAAGTATTCAAAGATACATTTGACATATGTGCAAATAAAAGATGCATAATAGATATAGAAGGATGGGCAGGGAAGCAATGTCAGGAGTCCACAGAGGTCTGAGCAGCAGAAAAAGCCTTCGGAGAAGAGGCAGAGCTGGAGGGGTCAAACAGGTAGAGGCCACCACGCAACCTACTAAAGTCAATCACCTTCTCCGTCTTCAGGTCCTGAAAGACACATGAGTAGGGAAAAAAGGTTATAGAGCAATTCATAGAATTAGTAAGGTGACAAATAGAAAGCAGGTTTTGGCTAAACTTAGAAACATGAAGCACCGAAGAAAAGGTGAGGGAGGAGCAAGGAATAGACCCTTTTCCCGGCACTGGGAGACAGGGATCCATCAGCAATGCTCACTTTGTCCCTACCAAACAAAGGAATACAAGAGACAAACATGTAGCAAAACCAGTCAAGTGGTCGGTGGTGTCGGAATCAATAATCCCCTGGATGAAAGAGCTAGTGGTGACAGAGTGAGCACCTGGAGTCCCCCGTGGGCAAATGAAGAGCTAGCAGACTTGGATGTGTGGCCAAGCATGAAGCGGCGGAAGAAGGCATGAATCTCCTCAGCAGAAAGGGCAAAAGAAACCTCCGGGGCAGTAGGTCCTCCAAAAGGAGCAGAATCATCAACAAAAACAGAGATGGGCTGAGCGAAACGGAGAAGAGCGAGACAAAGTGCGACCAAAGTCATGGCCGCAACGAGGAGCAAAACACCTGTGAGGAGGAAGAAAGCCTTGAAGCTTAAAGCAACTGTCTCGAGTTATGGAGGGCTTTCCCACAATAATCACACGTCAAATGTTCTGTCCATAGACTTGGATCTGATGTCACGGATAGAGTGGCCACCGGAACTGAACCGAGCAACAAGGGCAGAATCCTCGGCAATACTGTCTGGTAGACGAATTTGTCGGTGATCATATTCTTGTTGAACCAAACTATACACCTCAGGTAAGGAAGGCGGAGGAGAGATGTCAAGAATCTGAACACTGATGAGATCAAGGTCACGGTGGAGGCCAGGAAGAAACTCGAAGATCCGGTTGCGTTCCTCCCAGGCAGGGACCAGCACCTCATCCTCAGGGGAGATAAGAGTAAGCGAATTGAAATTGTCATACTCTTGGTAAAGCTAGGTAAACTCCAGGTACTGGTCAGGGGGGAGGGGGGAATCCCCTTGACGCAAGAGAAAAACCCATCGCTGCAATTGAAAGTCTGTGTGACATTCCCGCGACAAGAGTAAGTAATCTTAGCACGCTTCCAAATGCCAGTCGCAGTGCCCAGAAATAAGTAGTTGTCGACAATAGACTCCTGCATAGAGTTGGTCAGCCAGAACATCACCAAGGAGTTCTCAGATCCCCATTGAGGCCACTCTAGAGAGGTAGTAGTACGTGCACTATTAGTACCACTGATGCAGCCAAATAGACGGCGGCTCTTGAGGATCAGAATAACAGAACGAGCCCACGGAAGATAATTGGTTTCATCCAACTTAATAGTAGTAATATGAGGAGTCCCGTGACCATGGGTGGCACAAATAGATCCAGTAGAGGGCAGAGAATCTAGAGGAGCACTCCCACCAGAGGAGACATCCGGAGTTTCACCACTTCCCGATATAGCAAGCGAGGAAAAGAAAACATTGGGCTACTAAATTAAAAAGATCTCACTCATAGAAAGAGGAGAAGCCACAAAGGAGCGCAATCACGCAAGGAGGGGAAGAGACATCCCTGCAAGAAGGGTAAGCTGACGTCGGAGGAGTAATCCCTGCATAAATCTGGTATCAGAAAGTGCTCAAGCAGCCATGCGAAGGAGGAGAACGACCGGCGCTTGAGGGAATAAGAGGGAGCAAAAGAGCGGTAGGGCTCGGCAAAGGAAGGAAAGCGGGCGACTAGTGGAAGCGATGCTAGGGCTCGGCGAGAGATCCATTGCTGGAAGGAGTGGCGCGGGCTACGGAAGAAGTGCGTGGGCTACGAAAGAAGTGACGCAAGAGGAGTGATGTTGCTGCAGAGGGCTCGGGGAGAGGAGCGACTGGAAGAAGCAGAGCTAGGACTCAGCGAGAGGAGTGACTGGCAAAAGCTGAGCTAGAGCTTGACGAGAGGAGCAACGCTGCTGCCGAAAGGGAAGGAGCGGAGGGAAGCGGCAGGAGGCGCGACTAGGGTTTTCTTGGTAGCTCTAATACCATGTTGGAGAATAGAAAATGAGAGATTAATTTCATGAAAAGAAGCTCACCTATTATATAGGAGTGAGATACAATATGAGCAATAACATAAATCCAACACATCCTATATTTTTAAATTAGTAGCCACTGAGGAGATGAATGATGTTGTACATGTAATTCCATACCATCATTTGTATTGTAGAAGATGTGGAGTTAGAAGCTGCTTCTGTGACTTGTGAGCCAGTTAGCTGAGGATTTGAGTTTGGTTAAATCTTAAAGACAGATGGTCCGCTGACACTATGAAACCTCCTATATTTTTGAATTAGTAGCCACTGAGGAGATGAATGATGTTGTACATGTAATTCCATACCATCATTTGTGCTGTAGAAGATTTGGAATTAGAAGCTGCTTTTATGACTTATGAGCCAGTTAGCTGAGGCAACTTCATATATGATTTATGTGCCACATGAGATCTATGAAAGGTTTGGTGTTGTTCACCTTGATCTTGAGTGATGCCTTCGGCAGTTTTCGTTTGCTCCTGAAGACTTCTTTTTTACTCCATATGACTATATTTACAATTGCGCACAAATAACTACAAATGCAATAAAGTTATAAACCTTCATATCATACTAGCTGAAACCTCCTCTAATTTGTGTCAAGTCCTAACAAAGACATCGGACAAATGTTTTTCAGAGGAATATGTATACTTAAATAATCTAACTTTTGGGTAGCCTTTTAGTAATTGCATCTTACTAGTTCTAGCATTTTGACTTTTAAGTGTGAATTCTAATGTCAAAATATAATAATGGGACCATAAAATTTCATAGTACAAGTGTGCTAAATGAACTAAGAAAGTTTTAAAAAAATACAATGTACTTGGTGTCCATCCACCCTAAATTGAGATCTTGTAAATGATTAGTAAATTGTTTAAATCCATATTTTCCAGCAGGTCAACCGGTTAAGAAGATCAACTAAAGGTAAAAGATGACCTCGGCAAGAGCAGCCCGATTCTCATATAGTGCACAATGGCAAAGAGTAATCTTGAACTTCACCTGGAAATTTGGAGAGCACGCGAGAAATGCTTACAGTAATTATCCAAAATAAAATCTTGACATAACAGAAAATCCCATCTTAGAAAAAAAAAATTACTTCATATTCATTGATAGCTGAAATGTTTGTATTATTTGGAGAAGAGGATCTAGTGGATGCAGACAATGAACTTTTGGAAACAGTTGTTTGCTTTGGAATAATCTTGCAGAGTTGCAAAGCCTGTTTATACATACTCTGTTGGCAACCAAAAAAATTAAGCTTAAGCAGGCTTTCTTTAAAGAAAATGCGGGTGAAACCGAAAAAAATCCCTTACGGGATAAAAATACAAGTAATATGAGTAAGAATGATGGACTCTATTATGCATCCAAACAAATGTCATCATAGCAAATATACTTCAAAATAAAGCAACCATGGAAGTTCAGTTTTTACCGTCTAATTGACAGCTTTTAAAAATGTCAATAACTCATTCACAGCAACAAAAAGAACAAAACATTGCTCCTACATTTTTAACAGAATCCGTTCCCTAGCACAGGAATTGGCATTCTAATTCTTGTGCGCCGAACACAGGAATTGGCATTCTGGAAACCAAAACCAATTCCAGAATGTCAATTCCTACACGCCGAACGGGCTATAAGATTGAACTCAAATATTCAGTTGAAATATGTACCAAGTTACAGATTATTAGTCTCAATATTAATATCCAGGCATTTCTGTAATTTTTGGTTTCTCTAACTCATGTATAGATATGTGTAGGACTTGTGAGTTATGTGAATAAGATATTGGATTTTACTTCCCTACTTGGTCAAAACTTGGGCTCTGCTCCATCCAACTACGTCATCGATTCTACTTAGCCAATGCACCACTTCTCTCAGAGAGGCATTAAGCATGACACAAGGTGATTAAGACAAGGAGATCCCTAAATTCAAGCAACGTTCTGCCCTAGCTACTTTTGGTCGTGGAACAGCGAGCATTTTTGCTCCTTTGTGTGACTACTATGGTGAGAGAGGCCACGTTCATGAGTTGTGCTTCCATCTTCATCCTCACCTTGCACCTCTGGGACGGGGATGTGGTCGTGCCCCAGAATGAGGGGGTTCCCGTAACAGCAGTAGCGTCGTTGGAGGAGTGGTCAGAGGACGAGATGACGGCAACGGACAGTACTGTGAAGCGGAAACAGCGACTGCGTCGGCGGGTTGTGCTTGTGAGGAGCTACCAAAATCTCATACAACAAAACAAGAGAAAAAGAAAATAACTTCTTGGATGTCATCTCACTAGCCCAAGGGGCCCTTAAATAAGATTACAACATTTGGACTCAAGTACGAACATACTCTTACATGAAATAAAGTAACCTATGCGGCTATGCTAGATTCGATACATAGATGATTAAGGACACGATGTGACAATGTGACATTAATAAAGACATGACAATATATTAATAAAATACAAAATTAATTACAGTAATATATCTAGGGAGACTAGCCTATGATCATAACACATCACCCCTCCTTGAAATTAAGCTTGCCCTCAAGCTTGAGCTTGGCCCGGTTGGGGCAATCCTCGGGTTCCCTAACTTCGCGCCAAAACAACCCCTTGTAATATATCTAGGGCAACTAGCCTATGCACATAACACTAGGCTATTACCTACACTCTCATATTGGACCTTCAACAATGAACTTGATTCTATCATACGTCTGCTTCGATCCTAAAGTAATTCAACTTCAGGTGCTTCTTCCACAATTTTTGCTACTTCAGGTATGCCCAGTGCACATGTTGCTTCCATCACCTCCTCTGAAAGGACCATTAGCTTTGTTGTTATAGATCATAAGACTGGAACTTCTTCAATTTTGTCTTCATATGCTCCTTTGTATGGTCAAGACAAAGTCATCTTAGCCGACGGCTCCTTTTCTCCTATTGTTGGAAAGGGTCACATCTTGTGCTACCCTTCTATTTATCTTACCTTTGTACTGTATGTTCCCTCTTTTCCTCAAAACTTATGTTCTACCAATAATATTACTAGATGACTGAATTGTTCTATAACCTTCTTTCCTGACTATTGTGTTTTTCAGGATCTGAGTATGAGGCAAAATATTGGCAGTGGTAGGAATCGTGGGGGCATGTACTTCTTGTACAATTAGCTCCGCTCTCAAGCACTCTCATCCACCACCGACCACAGTCGTACTGTTGAGGATGCTCGACGATGGCATCGGTGCCTTGGACTTCCTTTTCAAATTTATCTTCAAAACAATTGTCCTCTATGTCTGATTTTAAACATTTGTCTTTTGATGTCGGTAAACTTGCTAAGTATGCTGGACATAATTTTATCATATCTCTTCTCCTAGTTTGCATTCAATTGATGTAATAGATTGTGATGTTTGGGGTGTTTCCCTTGTTCTATCTTTTAACGATTTTGTTGGTATGTCACTTTATTGATTGTTTTTCTTTTACCACATGGGTTTATCTCCTAAAAAGAAGAGGTTAAGTTTTTTGGTGCTTTCAAGTGTTCCATAAGATGATGGTAAACCAGTTCAAAGGCACTATTTGTGTCATCTACGGTGATAACAGGGTGAGTATGATGACTGTGGGGTGTTCAGATCATACCTCAACAATCATGGTATTATTCATCAAACTACATGTGTGTACACCTCCACTCAAAATGGTGTAGCTAAACGAAAAAACAAACACCTCCTTGAGGTTGCTCATTGTCTTGTCACCACCATGCACCTCTCAAAGTCTTACTTGGGTGATGATGTATTGATTGTTGCGAATATTATCAATCGCCTTCCATCCAGAGTTCTTGGATACACTACTATGATAGCTCGTCCCTCCACCCACTACATGATTCATACGTCACATCTTACTCAACGTATTTTTGAGTGTGTTTGTTTTGTCCATATCCATCAATCCCATATGGGCAAACTTGATGCTCAGGCTCAAAGATGTGTCTTTATTGGTTACCAAAGTTAAGGCGCACCAAGACGCAAAGGGCCCTTGGAGCCTAAGCGCAAGGCGCAGGCGCGCGCCTGAGGCACGTGAGGCGCACAAATGGGGCAAAAAGGAAATTGAGCGAATTGGGCGCCCAATTCGCTGACCAATTCGCTCAATTTCAGTGAATTGGGCGCCCAAGTGTGCCTAGGGGGTGCCTCGAGTGCGTCTGAGATCATGTTTTTGCCCATCTAATTTTTTTTTAGAAAAAACACCTTAAAAGGTCAGGGCGCGCCTGGGGCATATCGCCCGCCTCAACCGTACTGAGGCGCGGCGGGCTGCGCTCGGCGCGCCCGACGCCTCATGCGCGCCTAGGTGCACGCCTTGACAACTGTGTTTGTTACTCCACTACAAAGGAATACCAGAGTTGACATCCCCCAATGCGTCATGTTTTTTGTGTCATGGATGTTACCTTTCATGAGGTTGAGTCCTACTTTCTTGATCTGGCTCATACGTCAGGAGGAGATAGGTGATATGGGTGATGTTATCAAGGTGCGAGAAGCCATTTACGTGGGTGGCATTCCTCTATCTATTACTCCCCACATTCTTGTTTTATCGCCCATCCAGAACATACAACAGACCCAGGTTACTCATCTATCTATGATCTCTCCATTTCCCATAGTTTATCATTGTAGGCATACAATGGCACCAAAAGCACAGGTTCATATGGTTCCACCTCTACGAATGGATGTCTCAAACTCAGACACTAAAGATGATCTTTATATTCCTATTGTGCTTCTAAATAGTAAAGCACCTTGTAGGAATTATCATATTCAAACTAAGTTTCATATCATGATCTTACCCATGAACATCTATCTTTTCTTACCTATTTATCCTCGATTGGAATTCCTAAAACATGGTAGGATGCAATGAGGATCTCTGAATGGAAGATAGCTATGGAGGAGGAAATGTTCACACTTGATAAGAATCATATGTGGGATATTTTCAACTTGCTCTAGGAAAGAGAGTGGTTAGATCAAAGTGGATATTCTCAGCGAAACAAAACCAAGATGGCATGGCAAAATGCTACAAAGCAAGGTCGGTGGTTCAAGTATATATTTAAACTCAAGGAGTTGACTATCAAGAGACATTTGATCTAATTGCAAAGATGGACTCTGTCTGAGTCCTATTATCCTGTGTAGCATGTCTAGGTTGGGAACTCTACCAACTCAAAGTGAAAAACGCCTTCCTCCAAAGGGAGTTAGAGGAAGAAGAATATATATAATTCCCTTATGATTTCATAAGAAAGGAACAAGAAGGGATGGCATGTCACTTAAGAAAATTGTTATGCAGCCTAAAGCAGTCTCGTAGGGCTTGGTTGGAAGATTCCACACAAGGCTATGATCCAATATTGTCATAAGCATGAAAATCCGATCATACTACATTGGCAAAGAGATGGGGTCAAAAAGCTCCATTCTTATTGTTTACGTGAATGACATCGTGGTTATAAGAGATGATAGTGATGAGATGTGGCTCTCAAAGCTCGATTGCTCAAGGAATTTGAGGTCAAAGTTCTAGGAAAACTTGGTACTTTTTTGGGATTGAAGTTACTAGATCCAATAAAGGTTACTTCATTTTTCTAAGGAAATACGTTATGGATCTTTTGAAGGAAAAAAGAATGCTTGGATGCGCTCCAGTGGACTGTTCAGAAGACTTTTATATTTGTTACATACGATGTAGTGATTTTGAGCATGCATGCTCCAAGACCTCGTCACCAAAAGGAAGCACATCATGTTTTGAGATATCTTAAGAAATCTACCAGAAAATGAATATTCTTCTCCATAAACAAACCACTTAAGGTGGAAGCCTTCACTGATGTTGACTGGGCGAGAAGTCAGGATGAACAAAAGTCCATTGTTGGCAATTGTATGTTTGTTGGAGATAACTTGGTGGTCTGAAGGAGCAAGAAGCAAAATGTAATAGCCAAATCTAGTACGGAGGCTGAATCAGACCATGTGTCAAGGCCATGCACCAAGGCCAAATCTAGTGTGTCAGCCTTGTTATCGCAATACAATGAGATGAACTTATCCTTAGGTATAGTAGACTAAATGATGATAGGACCAAGCATGTGGAAGTTGACGGACATTTTATCAAAGATCATCTTCACAAAGGGAATGTCATCACTCCGTTTATTCATTCCAAAGAACACTTGGAGGACGTATTCAACAAAGGTCTAGGTTGTGTTGTGTTTGCCGCCGATATACTCAAGTTGGGAATTGTTGAAATATTTAGAGGAAAATAGAAAGTACAAGTTTAATCTTCCCTAAGGGGTTTGTAAAGAACTACAAAGACTCACAAAACATGAATAGCCCATATGGAACTAAACTCGTAAACATATACCTAAAGACTCTAAAACATAGACATAAATACAAGGTAAACTCGATGTGATAACTCCAACACTCTCCCTCAAGCTAGAGGGTAAAAACCTACAACTTGAAAATTCTATATGTTGATAAAGGTAATGGAGGTAGAGATGTGAAAGGATGAATATCGGTGATGGCTTGGGGTGCGACTACATGAGCGCACAAAACACATGACCAATGCACACACACGATTTCATTAGTCAATACCACAAATACACGATAGTATGACAACATCTACACTCAAAAAAATGTGGAAGAAACACGATAACGAAAGATGTGGGATCACATGTGTACATTTAAACACACGACGAGATATCCACATAGAAAGTTTGACCGGAGCACATGCACCTATCAAAATGAGGAAATAGGCAATATGCAACGAGCTACATAAACATATAGAGAGAAGCCTAGTGGGCTATGTGGGATTAAGGCGAGAGTCGGGAAACACCGCAGAGGTGACAAATATCCAACATGTGGGGATCCACTCCGACGAATTCCAATATGTGAGGTCAACGTAGACGGAGTCTGATTCACATGCATCTTTAACAATCTCCCTCATGTGGGACATACATGCATTTAGGCATAATGAAACACACAAAAAGTAACATCTTGGCGACACAGACAGAAACAATATAATAGACTGCGGAAGATAACATAAAGATAAATAAACCATTAAGAAGCTTCATCATCTGCGAGAAGACAACACCCTGAAAGGGGAAGCAATGGCAGGAAATGGATTTGGACCGACCGGATCTGCATTGGACGGTCTTCCAAGAAAGCTATAGGATCTTCATTGTTCTATAACAAGTTGCGGTTGCAAAAGTCGCTGGAGAGGAGGCGGTGGCAGAGAATAAAGCGTAAGGAAATCGGCATGGAGATAGATGCCGAGGAGGCGGAGGCGCAGATACATACAGAAAGCCACACATGAGTGATTGACGGGGTCTAGAGCATCGAATGACGAGATTTGGAGTACCGAGCGACGGAATCTGAGACTAGAACCGCATAAGGGATCTGCAACTAGAACCGCAGACGGGATCGGAGACGAAGTAGCCAGAGACGAGATAGAGCGATCTCGATATGGATCCCTCTGTCATTGTCGACGTCAGGATCTGAAGCAGTGGAGTGGTCGAGGCTGGATCGGAGATGAAGATCCATGCGGAGACAGAGACGGGGAAGCGATGGTCGTAGATCTGCAGGAGAACGTCGTCAATCTGTGTGCGGTGGGAAGAGCGGAAGATGCCCGCGTAAGAAATTTTAGGACGAGAAATTTCATAGAGGAATAAATTCCTACTTTGATACCATGTTTAAATATTGAGAGAAAAATAGAAACTACAAGTTTATTCTTCCATTTAAGGGGTATTTAAAAGACTACAAAGGCTCACAAAACATGAATAACCTATGTGAGACTAAACTCATATACACATACTTAAAAACAAAAAAAATCAATGTGATAACTCCAACATTAATGATAGATATTTTTTGTCCAGCTTGAGGGAGAGAGTTGAAATATATATCAAATCACTAATAGTCTTAATACTAATTGACGCAGGACGAATCTATAGGCGACAGATAAACTGCGACCAACCTTACATGCTGTGCAAAACCCGACGGATTAAATCACAGTTAGATAATAAATTTAAACATCTCACGCAGATAATTCAAGACAAGACAAAATATTTTATTAGGACGAAGACAAGCTTAGGATTTCCTCCACGTGGAGGGTCAAAGCAAGAGCGCGCGGCGAATAAATCCTGCAAATCACAATAATAATCTAACAAATAACTACCATACAAGATATCCAAACGAGTATAACATACAATCCAATATAAAAATGTTGAAAATAATACACCAATACAACAAATCTCACCAAATAGTGGGCTAACCAAGGCACTGAGGAATCTGGAGCTGAAGATGTGTGTGTGATGATCCGAAGTGGAACCGGTGGTGTGGAAATGATGGCGGTAGCTGTCCTCGGCGGTGGATGGTGGAATCGGACCGGAAATGGGTAGATTCGGCCACGTAGGTAGAGATCAGGGTGGGGAAGGGTAGATTCAACAATAATAGATCGGATTCGGGCTGAAAATCCCTGATCGTGGCTGATCCGGAAGGGGGAAGGTTAGGGTTCGTGGCTCCACATGTAGGGGGGCTGGTGGCTTGGACAGTTGAGGGTCTAGAATGGCGGCGGAGGTGGATTTGAGACAGGAGCAGCCGGGGGTGGCTAGGGATGGAGGGGAGTGGTCGGCCGGGGTGGAATTGGAGTAGGGAGGCCGACAGCTTGAAAGGAGGCCGGCTGGTGGTGTTGTGGAAGAGGGGAGGCCTGGACGGCCGGCGGTTTGCTGGGAGCGGTAATAGAGGGCGGCAGATGTAGGAGGGGGCAGGTTTCACAGGATTGAGCAACTATAGGTTAGGAACAATTTATTTCATTTATGAATAGTATAATTGAGTAGAAAGCGGTTGTCTCTGGGAAGCCCTCTGACGGCTGGTTTATGGGTTGTAGGGTGGCTGTGGGAGAGGATTTGGGAGGGGGAAAAGAGGGATAGGATTAGGGGAAGGCTTGGGGAGGAAGATACCAACCTAGAAGTCGTCACCTAGGCTTCCACGGAGTCGTCACCGTGGCGAGATCGCGGGAATCCGGGAATACAAATCTCCAAATTCTGTAATACCTAAAATCAGTCCACAACATACCTATTTATAATAAAAGAAAGGCTAGGACATCCCGCCTTCAACGACTATGATTGGTCGGAGATGGGGTCACTCAAATACATCAAAATACAATGCAGACTATTGAAGTAATATATCAAATCGTTGCGAATCCGGACACATCTGCAGAGTCTGATCGTCGATCCAAGCACGCCATATGGAAAGTCGTCAATAATTACTTCCATACATAAGCACTAAAAATATTTAAATGCATCAAATTAAATTATAGACTATTAGAAACATAAAAAGATATTTGTATAATGTATTCATCAAAAAGGGAGAGAAAAAGAATCGTGAGCAAATGCTGACAACAATCAAGAAACTTCCCCTAGAACAGAATGTTCCAAATAGAGTCGATGTGGTAATAAAAGCCCAAGTATGAAGTCTGTAAAGAAAGTCAAGAGAGAAAAAAATAATTCAAATTTAATTTCTCAAACTTGTATTACAACTTGTACATGTATGTATACATATATATAGGAAGAGAGAGGAGGAGAAAACTCAAATCCTATGATGTGTGACTAAAGAGAATGTACATGGGCTCAAAGAATGGGCTTTTCCTATTGGGCTTTCATTTCTTCTTAACATTCCCCTGCAAGCTGGAGCATACAAGTCGTAGGCGCCAAGTTTGGATAAGAACTGAAGATATAGCAGTCGAGAAAGGGCTTTAGAATGTCAGCAACTTGCCTTGTAGCAGGAACATGCCCTAATTCTAACTACTTCGATTGAACTTTTCCTGAATGAAGTGACAGTTAACTTCAATATACTCGGTTCGTTCATGGAATACGGGATTCTCGGGAATATGTATAGTTGCTTGACTGTCACAGAACAAGGTTGTCGGAGATGAGAGTTTGAGTCTCAAATCATTTAGAAGACTTTCAAACCAGGTTAGCTCAGATACAACAGCTGTCATAGCAAGGTATTCGGCTTCATCAGACAAGCGAGCAACAACAGTCTGCTTCTTGCTACGTCAGGTAATAAGGTGTCCACCGAAGTATGTACAAAAAACAGTTGTGGAACGCTTATCATCAAGAGAACCCGTGTAGTCAGCGTCAGAATACGCTTGGAGATGCGATGTCAGAGGAGCATGCATAAATCGACTGACAACCCCCACAGCAAATGAGATATCAGGTTGTGTAATCGTAAGATAAATCAACTTCTCAACTAAGCGTCGATAGTACTCTGGATTTGTAAGCAGTGGGTCGGAATCAAAACCATGTGCAAAAAGCTTGTGATTTACATCCATAGGGGTGTCCGTAGGTTTGCAGCCTGAGTAGCCAGCATATTGAAGAAGATCAATACAGTACTTCTGTTGGGATAGAATAAGACCATCAGGTCGTCTTGCGACCTCAAGCCCAAGAAAGTATCGAAAATTTCCCAGGTCTTTTGCCTGAAATGCTGAGTTTAAATGTTGTTTGATTTGTTGTATCCCTTTAAAGTCATCGCCCGTAATTAGAATATCATCAACATACACAGGCAGAATCATAGTGTGTTGGTTGATGACGGGTGAAGAGGGAGAAGTCAGCCGAGCTCCGCGTAAACCCAATTTCTCGAACCACCTTACTGAATTTTTCAAACCAAGCACGAGGGGGCTATTTGAGACCATATATAGACTTTGAGAGATGACATATATGAGACTCCCCTGTGATCTCAAACCCGGGAGGTTGATGCATAAACTGTTTCTCAATGGAGATCGTCATTGAGAAAGACATTTTTAATATCTAACTAATGTAAGGGTCACTGATGATACACGACTAAGGAGATCAGAACCCGAACGGTATTTAATTTGGCGACCGGGGAGAAGGTTTCATCAAAATCAAGGCCTTGGTGCTGAGTGAATCCCCGGGCCACGAAACAAAGCGAGCTTTTAAGCGGGAAACAGTCTCATCTGCAGCATGTTTGATAACAAAGACTCACTTGCAACTGACACAGGACTGACCGGGAGGAAGAGAAACCAGATCCCAGGTCTGGTTAGCCTAGATGGCAAACATTTCGTCATCCATGGTCGTCTGCCATCTCGAGTGTTGCACAGAGTTAGGAATAGAAATAGAGGAAAGAGAGATGACAAATTTTAGGAGTGGCGGAGAGAGGAGATGTAGAGATACATAATTCGCCAATGGATGAGCCGTAGAGGTTGATGTTGGATCAGCGGCCTGCGGGATGGCATTGGTAGACTTGGAAGGAAAGAGGAGACTAAACGGAGATGCGAAGTCGAGCACGGAGGGAATGCAGTTGATGAGATGACAGACAGTAGAAACCGTGAAATTTCAGTATTTTGTGGGCACCTGCATTTGAAACATAAGTGACTCGGCGACATCAAGGAGGTGAACGATTTTTTCACTCGGCCACACCGTTTTGCGGGGGGGTATAAGCACACAAGGTTTGATGTATAATGTCAGACTTGGTGCATAAATTTGAGAAGGTGTGACTAGTATATTCACGAGCATTGTTTGTGCAAATGATCTTTAACATAGTCGAGAATTACGTAGCATCTCAGTTAGAAAAGTACGAAAAACAAATGTCAGTTCAGTATGATCATGAAGTAGATATAACCAGGTGAGACACGAGCAATCATCAATAAAGGTAACAAAGTAGCAATATTCAAAAACGCTAGGGATTTTATAAGGTCCCCAGATATCAGAACGCACTAAAGAGAAAGGAGTATCACTCTTAGTACATGTAGGACGGAAAGAAGTAAGATAATGTTTTGCCATAGATACAAGATTCACAAGTAAACTCTTGCAATGAGACATCAGGAAGAGCTTTCTTGAGAATCGGGAGGGGAGTATGCCCAAGGCAGCGATGTCAATCAACAGTGGAAACAGCAGAGAGAACGGTAGGTGGAACATCCAAGAGATAAAATCCATTCTACAGCCGTCCTTTACCAATGGTATTCCGCGTTCGGCGATCCTGCACAACAAAGGAGGAAGGATAAATTATTATACAGCAGTCAAGTTCCTGAGTAAGGCGACTAACTGATAGCAAATTGAAGGGGGACCCCGGAACATGAAGAACCGAGGATAGAGGGAGAGTGCGGGTAAGCCGAAGATCAACATCGCCAGAGACTGGAGTGGTGTCGCCATTTGTTACAGTGATGAACTTGGGATAGGCAGACTGTATGTACTGAGGTGGTTTTTGGGACGTAATATGGTGAGTAGCACCTGATTCCTCAATCCAGTGAGGGCTATGGGAGAGACGGGATATACCTTCAGTGGAAAACGACGCAACAGAGACAAACAAGCGACTGATAACGCCTTGGAGTTGTTGAAGCTGGGTGCGGAGAGTGTTGATGTCTTGTCGAGTAGATGTGTCAGAATCTTGTGAAGTGGCACTAGTGGGAGGAGCAGCAGTAGTAGAAGCAGTAAGGTGTGGAGGCAGACCATGCTTGCGGTAGCAGGTGGCTTCAAGATGACCTCGGCCACAGTAAGTACATTTAAAAGCAAAGGGCCCAGCACGTCCTCGTCCCCGAGACGTGTGGCGACCTCCTCGAGCTGAAGAGCCACGAGCTAGAGGAGTAGGTAAAAGGGGCTGCTGGAGGAGAGCTGGAGAGAAACTTCCTAGGACCTCAGATGGTGGTATAACCTTGAGCAGCATAGAGCAAACATCAGACAGCGAGGGCGTTGTAGAGAAGGAAAGAATCTGAGCTCTGACACTGTGAAGATGAGAAGGAACACGGGCCATCATCATAGCAATCCCAACAGTTTCTTGTTGTGCCCGTTGTGTCGCGAGATCCGTGGAGGGAGGCTGATGTTGTATCCAGGCCTCCACCAGAGTTTTGGCCTTGGCAACGAAAGAGGGCAAATCGCCCGTTGTGCCGAGATCCAGTGTTTGAAGCGCAGAGATGATATCAAACAAATGCAATAAGCTGTCTTTGCCAGAGTAGAGATAGTGAAGCTCCTCTCACATCGTCTTGGCCGTCTCATGATACATGGTCATGCGGCAGGGCTCGGTGTCCATGGAATTGAGGATCCAGGATTGGACCCGACCATCATCACGGATCCATTCGTCAGTGGGGGCAGTGGGAGCATCCCGAGTAAGATGATGAAGAACACCTTTGGTCGGGAGAACGCGACGAACAGAATGCACCCATTCCACAAAATTGTTTCCCGCTGAGAGAGATGGTGGTGATCGGAAGTTCATCACCAACTTCAGAAGAAGGAACAGCGGCACGAGCGGGAAGAGAAGAGGCAGGTGTTGAGTCCATGGAGGCAAGAGAGAGGAAGGCAGCTTGGCGAACAGAGGAGGACAGGCCGCAAAGGGGCTCGCAGCGGGGAGAGCTCTCAGCAAGATGAGCTCGCAGCAAGGCAGAGTTCGCTGCGGCTAGAGGAGATCGCAGCAGGCAGCTGTTAAAAGAGCTCGCATCAACTAGAGGAAATCGCAACTCGAAGCGGTTAGAAGAGCGCGCAACAGCAGAGATCGGGCGAGGAGACTGGGAGGCCTAGCAAATAGAAGATGGTGACCTGGAGCAGGGGCGGCTTGGCGAATAGAGGAGAGCAGCCTAAGAGAGCAGCCGAGAAGGGACAGTTCGCAGGAGGCAGGCAACCTGAGAGCCCGCAGCGGCTAGAGAAGAAGAGGATGACGAACAACAAAAAAGGTCGAGTAGTAAGAGCAAGTTGCGGTCAAGCGGCCAACAAAGGCGGGAAGCACAACTGAGAAGGTCGCGACTAGAGAAGGTCGCGACTAGAGAAGGTCGCGACTAGAGAGGCCACGAACAGACCGCAATGGGGAGGGAAGAATGATCGGCAATCCGCGAGAAGTTTCGCAGACTGCGACGGATTGGAAAAACCAGTATGCGGTGAGCAGGAGATTGCGACTAACAACAGAGAGAACCAGTCTGCAGCGATCAGAGAGAAGCAGTCTGCGGCGAACAGCGTAGAGATGCAGTTTGCGAGTAGGAACACACGACTAACAAATAGAATTAGTTCGCGACTCGCAGTAGAGTGAACCAGTCCGCAGCGATCAGAGAGCAATCTGCGGCGAACAGCGGAGAGAAGCAGATCGCGAGTAGGAACACGCGACTAACGAACAGAAGAATGAGTCCGCGCCTGGAAGGGGGTCCACGAACAACTATAAAAAGCAGGGGGCTGAAGGAAGGAGTGGATCCACAGGGAGAGGGCAGCGGGTAGAAAAAGGGAAACCGCAGGGGGCAGAAAGAGACCCCGGGCGGATAGAAAGAAGGAGACCACGGTTAGCAAAATGCTAGCCGCCCAGAGCAGAGCGAGGAAAACTTTCGCAGGACCGATAGCTCTGATAGCATGTAAAGAAAAGCCAAGAGAGAGAAAAATAATTCAAATTTTATTAATTTCTCAAACTTGTATTACAACTTGTACATGTATGCATGCATATATATATAGGAAGAGAGAGGAAGAGAAAACTTCAATCCTATGATGTGGGACTAAAGAGAATGTACATGGGCTCAAAGAATGGGCTTTTTCATTTCTTCTTAACAAAAAATATGTATGTCCTTTGGAAACAAGAACAGCATGTATCATTTCACAAAAATGATACCCATTGACATCAAAAAGCAGTATCTTTTTCATATTTCTCCTCAATAATAACAAGATTTCATCAAATATCATCCTAAAAAACAAAAATTATCTCCAGATAACGATATTAAATAAGTATAGCTATGACATATAGAATAAATGCATACAAAAGATTATATATGACCACCTCAAGCATTAAAGCACAGTCATTACCAGTGACCTACGAAATTCCTTATCTCCAAACAATGCATCACCTTGAAGCACCTAAACAAAAGGAATGTGACTGATCAGCAGCAAAATGAAAAAAGTAATATAAAGATATAGCATGAATAAACTTCAACATGAGAAATATTTACACAAAAAATTCCTTCAACAGTTTTTGAAGTTCACAATTACAAGCAAATTAAAATGGTATTCATCACTTCAGAAAGGATGGGCAGCATGTAAAGAATTGTAAATTCTACATCGCACATCTGCATTGTCCTCTCTGAATATATTTCTGTTTTGCTCACTCTGATCCCATTTGTTTTTCCGACAAGTTGATGCATAAATGGGTGTTCCTCCTTTAGGGTGTATCTAACCCCAGAGCATGTTTAGGAGAGTGATGGTGGTTGTTACCATTATTGTGAAACTGCAGCCAATTTTTACGCCTTGTTTGACGGGGTTGTGACGATCGTGAACGCAGTGGTAAGAGTGTGATCATAAACGTCGTGGTGAGAAATAGTGGTCAGGAGCACAGTAGATAATTTGAATAGATAGTGATTTCAGTAAAATTATGAACAAAGAAATTGTTTGGTAACGGAACAACTTGGCGGCAGTTTAAATCAAAAAGACTTGGGAGTGTGTACTAAATTAAAATACATTATTTTAAGTTAAATAATATCTAGAAAATATTGATACTAGAAAACAGTTATACAATAATCGACAATTTGCACAAATGAAAATTACAAATAAATTGTGCTCAATCATAAATGTGTATAATGTGCGCTTTGAAATTCATCATGCCAAATATCTTCAAAATGGATCGCACCACGGGTCTGTGGCATACGATTCACTTTCAAGATGTCTTTATGGTGAAATAGTAGACACACGATCTATGTTATTAATGGCACTTCAAGGGGCAAAGGGATGTTGAAGCCTAGAAGGCAGGCGCAGGCGTGCACCTGACGAATGTAAGGCGCAAAAAAAAACAAAATCTATGTTATTTACTTAGAAGAGGAAGCTCCGAAGAATAAAATCCGGGAAAGATAATTGAAGGTCTTTTAAAAAATAATATTTATACCAAACCAGCATAAGTAATGCTTCTAAAATCTTCTCATTCTAAACTTAACTGTGGTGAAAATTTGGCAAAAATGACTATAATATCAACCAAAAAGGACGTGATGTAGCTTAACTGTGGCGACATTGTTATGTACTCTACTTTTGCACTGGACCTTGCTAATACATTTTGTTTCTTACTTCACTAAGTCACGAGATTTCCTCCAACAATGGAGCAATATCCGGTGGTTGACTTTTGATCGTCTTGGCTTCCATCTCAATCAACGTCTATGTATACTTTGGCATTCAAATACTTGTTCAAAGAGAATGGGAGTCCTCGACCAGAAGACTTCTTCAGGTACTGTATCAGTCTCATAACTGCTTCTTGATGTCGTATTCTAGGAGAATGCATGTATCTACTAAGGATTCCAACAACATATGTGAAATTAAGGCGAGTGAGTGTGAGGTGGATTAACCTCCCACCAATCTTTGATAGTTAGTGGAGTTCGCCTTCTCACCATTCTTGACTCCATCAATTTTACAATGCGCTTCAATGGGGGTATCTGTCGGAGCACAACAAAGCATCTTGGTTTCCTCTAGTAGATTTAGGACATATTTCCTTTGAGACATGACGATTCCACAATCAGATCACGCAACTTCAATTCCCAAGTATTTTAACTTTCCTAGGTCTTTGACTTCAAACTCCTTACATATGCGTGTTTTCATCCACGTGATTTCTTCCAAATCATTGCTTGTGATGATGATATCATCAACATAAACAATGTGAACAAACACCTTCTCAGCAATTCTCTTAACAAAGAGGGTATGATCAGAGTCACCTTGTTTATATCCCAATAGGATCATGGTCTTTTGGAATTTTCCAAACTAAGCCCCAGGATATTGCTTCAACCCATGGAGATATTTCCAGAGTTGACAGACTTTCCCTTCTGCTTCTTGCTTCAAGAAACCCAATGGAAACTTCATATATACCTCATCTTCAAGATCGCCATGTAAAAGGACATTTTTAACATCCGTTTGTTGGAGATCTCATCCAAGGCATGCATCACATGATAAAATAATGCGGATAGAGTCCATTTTAGCAACTGACGCAAAATTCTAATGATAATATGCATCAGGGGTTTGAGTATATCCCTAAGCAACAAGACGTGTTTTGTATCTCTCAGCAATACCTTCTTGATTCTACTTGGAAAAGAATATTCATTTGGAGCCAACAGATTTCTTTTCGTACGGGAGATGTGATGGAGCCAGGTATGGTTCCTCTCTAATGCAGACATTTCTTCCATTGCCTTTCTCCATTCTTGTATATATAAGTGTTAGGAATACAAACAGAGGTCAAAGAGTTGATGAAGGTTTTATGTGTCTTAGTCAAATTGTGATGTGAGATATAATTTGCAATTGGGTACGTAGAAGAGGTCAACTTACTTTTCCAACGTATGAGAGGTTGATGGAGGTATTCATCAGAGTATGGTTCAGAAGAGTGTATTGGTTGTGGTTGAATGACAGGTGTTTGTAGCACCTTAACACCAGTATTATGTCTCTGATAGACCTGAGAAAGTGGAGAAATATGTTTCAGAATAACAAGACAAATGGACAGGAGAGGAAGGGTCAAGGTAGTTGGATTCGTAATAGGAATATGTGAGTATCACAGTATAACGGGGAATATTTGGAAGGATGGGAAGGGGAAGAGTTGGGACGACGTCAACATCGTTGTCCTGCTCCCCTTATCATGAGCCAAATAAGGACTCCCCTTCACGAAACGTCACATCCATGGTACAGAAGAAATGGCGAGAGGCGGGACGATAGTCCTTCGTAGTTAATGAGTAACCAACAAAGACACATTTAAGGGAACGTGCATTCAATTTATCACGAGTGTGTTGATGAATGTGGACAAAGTATACACATCTGAACACACGGGGAGGTAAATGAGATGTGTGTACGACACATTTGGTGGATAATCGGGATAGAGGGGATACATATTGTAAGGTACTGGATAGAAAATGATTAATGAGGTACGTTATAGTGAGGACCGCTTTGCCCCAATAAGATTTGGGAAGATTCATAGTAATGAAGAGGCACCAGGTGATTTCAAGTGGGTGATTATTTTTCCGTTCAGCAACATCATTTGGGTAGAAGTGTGAACGCATAAGGTTTGATGTAGGATCGCATGGTCAACAAGATAAGTATCAAATATACCACGAAGGACACGAGTTTTATAATCAAACCGAGTGTCAACCATCTTATGAAAGACTTGAAAACAGTTTAAGACATCACTCTTCATTTTTAACAGTGTTGTGGATATCAGCCGACATGTCGGGCAAAATGTCGGCCAACATGAAGGTTTGGGAGTAAAACTGACATGAAACTGTTTTAAGTTTTGTTCGTGGCGTTTTGAAAAAAACAATATGATATATCAGTTTTAACCGATATACCGTCCCCAAAAAACGGGCATTTCGCCCGTTATTTATTATTATTATTTTAATACTTGGGCCGCTGGATTTAATTCCCCCGACCCCCCGCGTGGTTCATTTCACTCCTTCCCTATCTCTACATTGCGTTCTTTGCTGGTGCTCGCGCTCGCGCTCTCCGCTAGTGCTCGCCCTCTCCCGGGCGCTCTCAACACTCTAGCTCTCTTGTTCTTTCTTCTCTCTGCTCGTTGGTGCTCTCACGCTAGTTGTTCTCTCGCGCTCTCGGCACTCTAGCTCTCTGGTTCTCTTCTCTCTGCGTGATTGGTGCTCTCACTCTGGTTATTTTTCACGGGCTCTCAGCACTCTACCTCGATGATGCTCTCACTTTGGTTGTTATCTCTTCTCTCTGGTCACTCAATCTCGCGGGCTCTCGTCAATCTGCTGGATCTCAGCAATCTCTCGGCTGGTGTATTCTTCTACATACCTCCCCCTCCCATTCTCTCGCTCAGCATTTTAAGTTTTCTTGTGCTTTGTTGGTTGCCTTGTTGGTTGTGGATGACATGCTGGTTGTTGCTGCCCTAATGCCCTACTGGCTGTTGTCATGTTGCCTTGTTGCCTTGCTACATGTTGCCTTATTGGTCGGTTGCCCTGCTGCCTTACTCTCTGCTGCCTTATTGGTTGGTTGCCCTACTATCTTGCTCAATGTTGCCTTATTGGTCAATTGTCTTGCTCTTTGTTGCCTTATTGGACAACTACCTTGTTGGTTGTGTAGCATGGATGTTGTCTTGCTGGTTGTTGCCTCATTGGCATGCTGCCTTGTGGGTTGTTGGTTTATTGGTTGTTCCATGTTGCCTTATTGGTTGTTCCCATATTAGTCTTGTTTTTGCTAGTTTTATTTGGCTTGTTTATGATTTTATTAGTCAACAAAAGATTTGAAATACCCTTATTACTAGTTATTTATCCAACTTCATTTTGCAATCAATGATGCATGTATATCCAATTTCATTTTCTGGTAGTCTTGCTACTTTGTGCCTTTTGATAAATAAAATGTTGGATGATTTGTGCATTTTAATAAAATGTTGGATGCTTTGTTGGATACTTTGAAATTGAATGATAATTGAATGTTTTGTTCCTGTTGTTGGATCATTTAAATGATAGTTATAACTTTGTATACTACCGATAATGCAAAATATTGTTGGATAAATAAACTGTTGTGTGAATAATATGAAAGATGACTGAAGATCTAACGATCTAATGAAGTTATGAGGCTTTCTGAATTCTGATATTGATTTTTTTCAACTAATATTTTTTCTCGTGATGTAGTCATGTAAAATACTTTTTTCATTTCATCAACTAATATTGCTTTCATTTCTTGCGTTATTAGAATGGTTTCTTCTGCTGGATCAAGTGAGGTGCCCGTATCACTGGTACCAACCAGTGGAGATCCGTTCTGGGCATTTGGTGAGAAGTTGGTTGCAAACGACACCAACCGAATCAAATGCAAATACTGCAAGGAGACAGTGACTGGTGGAATTACACGTTTCAAGCATCACTTGGTTGGGTGGAAGGGCAATGTTAAGCCATGCTGAAGAAGATCAAATTCTATCTAGTCTGTCGACTATAGATGAGTCTATAAGTGATGAAGAATGAGGTATGTTTGAAATTTAATTTTTAAAAATTTGATCTCATAGAAATAATATATAGTTGCAAGTTTCTTAAAATTACTAGTTTTACTAAGTGTATATCATTAAAGCATTATATGTTAAATGTTACATATACCTTTTAATACTTAGAAGTTCAATAAATTGTAAAATAGTTAGTACTGTGATATGTATAAAAAAATAACATTTAATTACATATATAATTAATTAAATATTAAAACCTGATATATCCCCCGATATATAAAAACCCGACATGAAAACCAAACCTGACGTGTCCCCGACATTCGACATCTGCAACCTTGATTTTTAATAAGTACACTCATGTTGTGCGAGAAAAATAGTCAATAAATGTAACAAAATATCGGTAACCAGAGAAAGAAGTAACAGGAGAAGGTCCTCAAACATCAGTGACAATAATATTAAAAGGAATTGTACTGCGAGAAGATACATTAGTCAGACTATGTCGTACATGTTTAGAAAAACTACAAGTATCACAAGCAAACTTGTCCAAACATTTGGAAAAACAGGAAACAACTTAAGAAGATAACTAGGGGACGGATGTCCGAGACGTTGATGCCACCATCGAACATCTATAGAGCTACTGGAGAGAGCTTGGGCAAGAGGATGGACCAAGACGTACAGTCCCCTGATGTTCCTACCACTGTCAATACATTGATTCATTACCAGATCCTGAAAAACACAACCATCAGGTGGAAATGTTACGGAGTAGTTTAAGAATGTATTCAAGCGACTAATCGAGAGTAAATTGCGAGGAAATGTAGGGGTATGGAAGACAAACGAGGGAGGCTTGGCAGGCGAACAAAAGACAGTCTCTTTGCCAGCTATAGAGGAAAGAGAGGACTGAACGCCGGAAGAGGGGACTGAACGTCGGAATTTGAGGAGTCTGCCATTAAGAGAAACTGCAAACGCTAAAAAAAATCGTGGATGGTGTCAGAAGAGTGCGTAGAAGAAGGAACTCGTGTCTGAAGGAAGCACTCGGTTCGCCTGTTTGGAGGAATACGCGTCTCGCGCGTGAGGAATTCTCGTCTCGCACGTCTGGAGAACTCACACCATGCACGCCGGAAACTATGAAGGAACTCGTGTCTAAAGGAAGCACTAGGGTCGCGCGTCTGAAGGAAGCAGTAGGGTCGCGCGTCTGAAGGAAGCAGTAGTGTCGCGCGGCTGAAGGAAGCACTAGGGTCGTGCGTTTGAAGGAAGCACTGGGGTCGCGTGTCTGAAGGAAGCACTGGGGTCGCGCGCCTGAAGGAAGCACTAGGGTCGCACGCCTGGAGGAAACACTAGGGTCGCGCGTCTGAAGGAAACACTAGGGTCGAGCATCTGAAGGAAGCACTAAGGTCACGCGTCTGGAGTAATGTGCGTCTCGGGTGTGAGGAATTCATGTCTCGTGCGTCTGGAGTACTCGAGTAGTCGCAGTGGGAAGCAAAGGGAGAACTAGCATATCTTGCATAAATGTACATCTGGAACTCGCATTTGGAACTTGCGTTATCGCAGTGGCTGGTTGAGCAGATGGGAGTTCGACGAGATCAGCAGGAGAAGGAACGTAAGGATGAGAAGAAGAACACGGATGTTGTCATAGGAATCAGAAGCCACGCTTGGTCACGATAGAGGAATCTAGACTCATCAACGGGAATGAGGGGAATCGGGATCTATAATGAAATCACGGTACGAGAGATGAAATATAATATTATTTCAATATTCCAAGGAATTTTATTACATTACTTCTCTATATATTCACAAAGAAGGTGAACCTAAAAACAAGATTGGAGGTGCGAGACTAAACACAAGGAGGAAAATGAGCCTTTACAATGTGCTATTTAACTCTTAAATAGGCTATAATTCAACTGATACTCTCAAATTCCAATTAAATTTCAAAACTAAATTTGAAGACTTGAACATCTTCAACGGCACCTTAACTAGGCATTAAAATAATTAACGCAATTAATTGCACTATAAGAAAATTGAAGGAGAATCTGAGAAATATCTGTTTAACTCGGTCTTAAAAAATCCAAGAAATATTGAAGCAGTTAACTGAAAAAAAATTTTAAAAAATGAACCAGTTAACTACCAGCACTAGCAATCTGAAAATGTATTTACTTAATGTAGGTTTAGGTAAATAATACTTTCAGATGACTTAAAGCATGCATGAACAAATCGGCGTGAGGAGCTTCACTCAAAGAAAATTAAAGAAGAACCTTCACCCAAAGAAAATTGATAGATAATCTAAGAAAATTGAAGGAAAATTTAAGAAAATTGAAGGAAATTCTAAGAAAATTGAAGGAAATTCTTCGGTTCTTCGCTCAAGGAAAATAAGGACAAGAAAATTACCTAGCTCCAGAAGAGACAGCGAGAAGAGCATCACGTGAGCGAGAGAAGGAGCTTCAAGCGAGTAAGAGGAGCATCACGGGGGGAGAGCTTCACCAGGAGGTGATTCATGATTGGCGGTGAGGAGTATCGGCAATGGGGGAGAGGGAAAGAGTCGAGTGGAGCGGGCGAGAGAGCAGGCTCACGAAGAAAAATAACAAACGTAAGTCGGATTATAGGGCTTACAAGAGTATAGAAAAAAAACCTAAAAAATGGACACAGGCTTAGACCGGTTATATGCCATGAAGACCCCAAGGTGCGCCTTGCGGTTCGGGTGAGGCGGGCGCCACACCCGCGGCTGGGTCATCTCACCTGTCTGACTTGGGCTAGCCAAGGCGAGGCCTCTCGCGCCTAGCGCCTGAGGCTAGACAGTTCACGCTTGGCGCTTGAGAAGGGCCATTAACAATGTAGCACGTCATGGAAAGGAATAAAGAAGGGGGGAGAGAGATAGAAGAAGAGGAGGGAGGAATAGAGGGCTCAGCAGCCAGGAGAGGAAAAATATATTTTAGGTTTAAACTTGCATGTTTGTTAATTCATCACTCATGAGTTTAAATACTCAATGACACTTTTGGTTTAAGATCCTCATACAAATTTATTAAAAATACCAGAATGTAATAAATTTATGAAATAAATTGCCATAAAAAAAAGATATAAAATCTCCTTTATAGCTCTGTTGCAAGCTTCTTGGTTCTGAATTTGCACTGACGGAACGTGTTTGCATCACCTTATCTCGCTTTCAAAATGAGTTTGTCCTTGAGCTCGAAGGAAGAGTAAGCCACTCGAAATGTCTGTAGTGATTCCCATATTGCCTCCAACTCTGATGAAAATGTCCATTGGATGAGTGTCTCAATTCAGTCAAGTGTTAGCGCTTTAGTTGGTACAGGAGCAAGAAGACCTTCCATGGTACAAGAGAGTTGTGATATAGAGAGTGGTTCCTCTTTATGTCACTTCGTAAGTGAGACATGGAATATTGGGTGAAATTTGGTGTCTGAAGGAAGTTCCAACCTGTAAGAAACATCACCCACTTTGCTGAGTATCTTGAAGGGTCTATAGGCTTTTGGTGAGTTTATGAGTCACTCCGTTAGAGAGAGAAAGTTGTTAGTGAGATTGGATCTTAAGCCAAATTCATTTCATATCAAACTGGATCCAGCAGTCATGCTCGTCAAAGTACTTCTCTGCGAGTCTCTGAGCAGGGACTAAATGGACAAGAATACTGCTTTGGATGTGATCATGATTATATGATGCCAATTGCCAAGTCCACTTCATCTATAGCGGCGGACTCAGGAATATAGAATATAAGATGAGGACAATCTTACTCAAACATAAATCAAAATGGGGGCGTTTGTAATGGCATGTGATATGAAGTATTGTACCAGGACCATATCCATAGCAACCAACCGACCCAATCCTTGTGTTTTTTCTCTATGATGCAACAGCATCACAAGTGCATTTCAGTGATCATGTTGACCACCTCTATCTAGCCATCAGATTGTTGGTTATATGATGAAGACAAGGCTATTTCAGTTCCACTCAAATGAAAAAGCTCATGCCAAAAGCGACTGGTAAATACCTTGTCCATGTAGGAGCCTGTCGATTACTGTAACTCATGCAGTCGAAAGATGTAATAATAAAAGACTTGAGCGGTCCTAGAGTTGTTTAAGGGTGAGCTAATGGAATGAAATATGCCCTTCGAAAAGCGGTCAACCACTACGAACAGCATTGAGATGTTGGCACAAACCTTCGTTTGGATAGGCAATGGTTGAAGTAAACCTGCTGACTAAAGGTGCTCATTTTATTGTGCTGAAATGTGGGATGGTGCAACATAAATCTCGCACTTCCCCTTTGAGGTCCTTTCAACAGAAATCAGAATGTATACAGTGCAGTGACTTCTAGACCCCTTCATGTGTGTTGTTATGAATACATGTTATGATAGTGGGAATCAAGGTTGATCTTGCCACATAACTATTGTAGAATCTCCTCCCACTGAATATCGAATATACCCACTAAGCTTAGTTGTCAAGGCGCGCGCCTAGGTGAGGCGCCGGGCGCAGCCCGCCGCGGCTCAGCACGGCTGAAGCGGGCGATGTGCCCCAGGCGCGCCTTACAGGCTCCCAGATGCGCGCCTTACAGGCTCTCAGGCGCGCCTGGGCCTTTTAAGGTGTTTTTAAAAAAAAAATAGATCGGCAAAAACATGATCTCAGACACACTCGAGGCACCCTTAGGCGCACTTGGGAGCCCAATTCGCTGAAATTGGGTGAACTGGGAGCCCAATTCGCACAATTTCGGCGAATTGGGCGCCCAATTCGCTCAATTTCGGCGAATTGGGCGCCCTATTCGCTCAATTTCGGCGAATTGTGCGCCCAATTCGCTCAATTTCCTTTTTCTCCCATTTGTGCGCCTCACGTGCCTCAGGCGCGCACCTGCGTCTTGCGCCTAAGCTCCAGGAGCCCTTCGTGCCTCGGTGCGCCTTGCTCCTTTGATAACTTAGCCACTAAGAGTTGATAGAGGACAAATACTTAGTTTCATCCCCATCCTAACATGAGGGCATCATCAGCCTTACTGATATACCTCTAATGGACTCCACCGAAAAGTCAAATCCCAACAAGTATGGTGTCCAGTATTGAATGGTTGTTGTCAAGTCAACGGGGCCTTGATATATGCTGGAAGATTCAAATGATGTGTCATGAGTTAGCGACCATAGAAGGCAATCAGATATTTCTTTTTTTTGTAATATTGCATCAACGCCACGCCTTGACGTGTCACATTCGATTTTGAAACCCTAAAAAACTGGCAAGCAGCGGACAGTTGCATAGGAGAGCATCCTTCAGTGCTTGAAATCTCTATTGTGAAGTCATTGTCCATTGGAAGGGTCCTTTCGAGAGGAGGGTTATTAGTGCAACTATGATAATGGCATAGTCCATGATGAACTATTGGTGGTATCTGGTGAGACCAAGGAAACATCACAATTCTCAGATCATCTGTGGTTCAGGCTAGTACTTTACTACACTGATTTATCTGGGCACACTAAAACTTCCTCTGTATGAACAATATGACACTAATAAGTGACTGAATTAGGTCAAATGTGCATTTCTCCTATCGAAGAAAGAGGCCAGTGTCCCAGTTATGGGACTGTTGTTATGGGCCCTCGCGATCGATTATAAATGATCGTGTATGTTTACTTAGTATCATGTCATTAACGTTATTTAAAATTGAGCATGTCACGACTTTATTTTCACATAAAGATACAGTGGTAATTTGTCTGAGTGTATCTTGTAACTTCTATTTAAGAGCCCCTAGCACTAGGGAAATGGTAAGCAAATATTGAGTCTATTCCTTGTGCCCTAGCATGAGATTCCTCTCTCTCTCAAGCATGTCCCGCTTAGGCAGTCATGGTTATTTATCCATAGTTCTCCCCTTCCGTCATCTCCACCCCCCCCCCATCGCCTTCGGTGAAGATACTGACATGTCATGAACAAGCTCACAACTACTTGGTATCAAAGGAAGGTTCGAGGCCCCTACACGATCTACATTCTCATTGTTGATCCCACCTCCTCAATGCTTGCAACCATACGCCCTCGTTGAAATCTCTTCCCATACGAATCTAAGCACATCACATCGATTCCTCGGCACGTAGAGAACATGTAATATCACTGGCCAAGAAAAAGAGCCATGCTCGACAAGAATGGTGGCCCCTCATCTTCATCCAAAGATTGGCGCAACTTCGGGATCCTCTTCTTCCATACATCTTGACGATTCATTCTCGTCTTCCTCGATTGGAACCAACTCGAAGGACTATGAGCAGCGGCTCAATCTCCATGTTGTCTTCATCTTCCTCGACCTACAATCCGTGACGTGTGCCTCCTTGCGCGTACCTTCACTGAAGATGCTCGAAATTTGTGTTTGAACTACTGATGCTCCCAGCCTCAGCCCTCGCTTCTGTCCAACCCCGCGCCATAAGTCTCGTTCCCCTCCTCTGCCTCGCTGAAGACACCAAACACACCTCCTCATACTGAAGCGCACGTCTCCATATCGAGAAGCCCGCCTTTTGTTTTCGAGTCTTGAGCCATGCTTCAACCAGTCAACAATTCTCATGTTCAATTAATCTTAGTTGTCAAGGCGCGCGCAGGGCGCGCCTGAGGCGTCGGGTGCACCAGGCGCAGCCCGCCGCGCCTCAGCACGGCTGAGGCGGGCGATGTGCCTCAGGCGCGCCCGGGCCTTTCAAGGTATTTTTTAAAAAAAAATTATAGGGGCAAAAACATGATTTTAGACGCGCCCGAGGCACCAGTAGACGCACTTGGGCTCCCAATTCGCTGAAATTGAGCGAATTGGGCGCCCAATTGCTAAAATTCAGCGAATTCGCGCAATTTCAGCGAATTGGGCGCCCAATTTGCCCAATTTCAGCGAATTGGGCGCCCAATTCGCCCAATTTCAGCGAATTGGGCGCCCAATTCGCCCAATTTCAGCGAATTGGGCGCCCAATTCGCCCAATTTCAGCGAATTGGGCGCCCAATTCGCTGAAATGAAATTGGGCGCCCAATTCGCCCAATTTCAGCGAATTGGGCGCCCAATTCGCCCAATTTCAGCGAATTGGGCGCCCAATTCGCCCAATTTCAGCGAATTGGGCGCCCAATTCGCCCAATTTCAGCGAATTGGGCGCCCAATTCGCACAATTTCAGCGAATTGGGCGCCCAATTCGCTCAAATTCAGCGAATTGGGCGCCCAATTCGCTCAATTTTCTTTTTCCCCCATTTTTGCGCCTCAGGCGCGCGCCTGCGTCTTGCGCCTTGCGCCTAGGCTCCAGGGGCCCTTTGCACCTCGGTGCGCTTTGCGTCTTTGATAACTTAGCAATTAATTGCTAATGTAATTAACTAAACAATTACTTCTAATTACAAGTTTTTAAAAAAAAGTATTGCCCTATTTATTTTGTGTCATCATAAGAAAGTACCAACATATCATGTGGCATCCCCGAGTACCCTGTCAATGTCCACTTTTGTAGACTAAAGTCGAGCAGTTACATGATCCTCCTCCTATGCCCCAAATGAAATTGATTCGCATTGCCGCCAAATGAGTAAGCTTATGAAATTGATTCGCATTGCCGCCCATGAAATTTGACACCAAGAGGTTGAAGCACGCACTAGGTCGCCCTTGTTGCACTCTCCAACATACTCAATGGACTCTGCCACAGCAAGGTGTTAACATCACGATGCCAACACATCAATTCAACTCAGCCACTCTTGTGACGCACACAGTCTCTCCAACCATTACGACCCCAAGTTCATCAACCACCATTCTTGATCTATCACTTCTAGCGCTTGCTGCCCAACAAGGACCGCCACTTCTGACCATTGCGGTTCCCATCTCGCAAGCATACAAGTCAGCCTTGATCGCCCGCAACCACCAGGCATCCTTGCCCGACTCCAGCCACCCAGCCGCCAGGATTACTTCTACTACACATTGGCTTTGTTAACTTTGTCTCCACACAAGCACCCCCCCCCCCAACCACATCACCATCATTTGAATCATCATAGAGCACAGTGAAGTCTCATCGCTCGAGGAAATCTCGGCTAAGGCAACATGCTACGAGGGGCTATTTTGGAGAGGAATTAAGGAACCAGATTATAAAACTGTCAGACCCACACTTGAGCTTGAGGGCAAGCTCGAATAGAACGACAGACAGGTTGTTATTGGTCCACGCGACCAATCATCGGTGATTATGCATGTTTAATTAATATTGTGTTGTTGTTATTTATAGTTGTTAAGCACGCATATTAATTTTCATGTAATATTATTGTGGTAATTTGTCTGGGTGTCATATAACTTTTATTTAAGGGGCCAGTGGGATAAGGAAATCGTAAGTATTGTGTCTATTCCGTGTCCCTTAGCATGAGAGTGTGTCACTCTCTTTGGTCACCTCGAGTCATCTATTGCCAACTCCAAATACAAAGGCACCACACAATTCATCCAATAATGCATCAACTACTGAAATTGGGAACTTACCATTCACAATCTTATCATTCCACTAGTAGAAATCAACACAGAAACGTCATGTCCCGGTAGCAAGATAATGCAGTGACCATGTCGGTGTGGTGGAGCAAGGCTTGTCGAAACCGCAAGATAAGGGTATAGTCGCACGACTACTTGAATAGTACCCTATAGCAAGTTAATGCAGTGACTGATAGTAGCAAGTAAATGTAGTGACCATGTCGGTGTGGTGGAGGAAGGCTTGTCGACACCACAAATACATCAGAAAAATGATCAAGTAAATTGACTTGTCTGATCGTCCTGCAGTACCTGAAGCTGAGCCAAAGAATCATGTGTCTCTCCCTTCCAAATGACTTGTCTAGCCGCCAACTAAAAATTCATCGTAAATATCGTGAAGTCCAAAATGATAGGGTAAACTATGCACAATCATTTTACCCGCAGAACAATGTCGAATTGATCCAGTGAGAACAAGAAAATCAATTGAGAAAGAGTTGTTAAGGACATTGATGCGACCAACTGGTACCAAAATACTCTCACAAGTTGGTGCACTTGGGTGAGGTGTCTAACATAAACATTTTCCAAAAGAGAAAATAAAGTAATAGCTCAACAACATTTTTTTGTCAGTGAAATCGTAAGTATTTTGGTTTTATTCATGTAATGCCCCTGGGTGGGTTTAAATACTCGAGTCATCTTGTATTATGGCATACCATGGATGAATGAAAAGTGAAGTCTAATGCTGGCAAAAAATGTTTCTTGGTTCTATATCCTCCCCAGTTCCCCTTTCTTCTTGGTAAGACACCCTAGAAATCCCCATTTATGTGACTACATCCACTGTTTTAAATGTCTTCCGACATGTCCGACATATCTCTCGACATGTCATTTTTTAGAGGAAAACGATATGTTTTTTCTCAAAATAATAGATTATGTCCTTTTGTAAAATATAGGCCGACATGTCCGATCTTTTTCGATATTTTATTTTATGTTATATTTACAGACAAATATCATATATTTAAATCACCTATGGACACTATATTATGTATGTTTAAATCGATTAAACTTATTATTTTAATTTTTTAATGTTTTATTCTTACAATCAATTTTGTATAATTATTTCACAAATTTTTAATTTCATATTATAAAAAATAGTAAAATATTTAATACATTTATTAGGTGATTGTTTCATATTTTAAATATAAATTTATAAGTTTGAAAAAACTTATAATAAATCAAGTATTTTTAACTTTTAAATCTTTTTTATTTGCAATAAACTTATTGTTATCAAAATAAAATTAGTGTATAGTATTAAATATATTTTACAATGTATCATTTTGTATTTGTTAATAATATTTTTTCTTAGATACTATTTAAATTTATTTCATAATATAAATGACTCATTTTTTATCTATTTGTTATATTATTTTTTTATTTTTTATAACATATAATTATAGTTAGTATACATTAAATAAAACTTTTATTTATAATATATGGAAATCCGATATTTAGAAATATCCCTGACATGTCTCCGACTTCCGACATCCGACATTTTAAAACACAATCCGATATGTGTCCGACATCCGATATTTAAAACATTGACTACATCTAAACATTGGAGAGCGGCAAAGATTTGGAAGAATGAACAATGTACGTTCCAAAAACAAGAGAAGAGGCACAACCAGTAACAATAATAGAGGTGGAGAAGACATGTGAAAATACAAAAAAATGGTGGTTATCTGTTGTTGTAAAAGCTCAAAGCTTGTATGTATTGTTCAGGTAGTTAAATACAGGGAGAGAATACAAATATATAGGAAAGAGGAGAGAAGAATAAATCCTATACAAGATGTGGGACTAAAGAAGGATGAGAGAGAAAGCAATAAAGAGGGCCCATTAATGGGCCCTTTACAT
Source organism: Platanthera guangdongensis (assembly GCA_039583875.1). Classification (NCBI taxonomy): domain Eukaryota; kingdom Viridiplantae; phylum Streptophyta; class Magnoliopsida; order Asparagales; family Orchidaceae; genus Platanthera; species Platanthera guangdongensis. Next base: position 47,368,721 of record CM077151.1, read on the forward strand.
GGGCTTTTCAAATACTCCCCCGCAAGCTGAAGCGTACAAGTCGTAGGCGCCAAGCTTGGATAGGCACTGGTAGAAGAGGGTACTTGGTAGAGCTTTGGTGAGGATATCTGCAACCTGTTCAGTACCCGGAACTTGCTTGAGCTCGACCTTCTTCATGTGGACTTTCTCTCGGATGAAATGACAATCTACCTCAATATGCTTCGTTCTTTCGTGAAAGACCGGGTTCTTAGCAATATGTATAGCAGCTTGACTATCACATAGGAGGAGAGCTGGTGAAGATAGTCGAACACCAAGGTCGGTAAGGAGACTCTCAATCCATGTGAGTTCCAAGACCACAGCAGCCATTGCCCGATATTCTGCTTCTGCTGAGGTTCGAGCAACCACTGCTTGTTTCTTGCTCCGCCAAGTAATCAGGTGTCCTCCAAAATATGTGCAGAACCCGCTAGTAGATCGTCGATCATCGAGGGAGCCAGCGTAGTCGGCATCAGAGTATGCCACTAGTGTAGGAATGGAAGATGAGGTTTTGTATACAAGGCCTTGACCTGGGGCTGTCTTGAGATATCTGAGAATGCGTTCCACAGCTTGAAGATGAGAACTTCGAGGAGAATGCATATAGCGACTAACAAGTCCCACAGCGAAGGATATATCAGGTCTTGTTACGGTTAGGTAGATAAGTTTCCCAACTAGACGACGGTAATACTCTGGATTTTGTAGAAGAGAATCAGAATCTGAGCCCTGAGCACATAGTTTGTGATTAGCATCCATGGGAGTGTTTACCGGTTTGCAGCCAGAGTAGCCTGCATCATGAAGAAGATCCAGGCAATATTTGCGCTGAGAGAGAACCAGACCATCTGGCCTTCTTGCCACTTCAAGACCTAGGAAGTACCGAAGGGATCCCAGATCCTTAGTTTGGAAGACGGAGCTTAGATGTTGCTTAACGGCTTGTATGCTGTCCAAGTCGTTTCCAGTAATAATGACGTCGTCGACATATACCAATAGGAGGACCGTACCCGTTGCCCGGTGGCGAGTAAACAACGAGAAGTCAGCCGAGCTTCGAGTGAAGCTAATTGTCCGGAGAGCTTTGCTGAACTTGTCGAACCATGTCCGAGGTGATTGTTTGAGACCATATAGCGATTTGAGAAGGTGACATACCCGAGGCTCCCCCGTGGTCTCAAACCCGGGAGGTTGTTGCATGTAAACCGTTTCCTGAAGGTCGTCATTCAGAAAAGCAATCTTGACGTCTAGTTGAAATAAGGATCATTGGCGATGGACAGCTACGGAGATGAGAATGCGGACTGTGTTGAGCTTGGCGACCGGAGAGAAAGTCTCATCATAGTCGAGACCCTGTTGCTGGGTGAAGCCACGAGCAACTAGACGAGCCTTGAGTCTGTCAATGGTCCCATCAGGCGCATGTTTGATGACAAACACCCATTTGCACCCAACGGGTTTCTGGCCGGGAGGAAGTGGCACTAGGGTCCAAGTCTAGTTGGCCCAAAGAGCAGCCATCTCGTCTTCCATGGCAGCACGCCACCCAGGATGTTGAAGAGCATCATGTACAGAGGTAGGAATAGAGACCGAGGATAGTGAAGTAGCCAAGGTCTGAAGCGGTGGAGAGAGGCGATGTAGAGAAACATAGTTAGCCATCGGATGAGCTGTAGAAGCTGGCACCGGAGCAGCAGAACACGGAGAACCCGAGGTCGAAGCCGACTGCATAGGGGCAACGGGAGGAAGAGGGCGGCGAGTGTAGACCTGAATGACGGGCGGCCTAGAAGGGTCAATAGTGGGAGGGGCGGAGGGAGGGTGGGAGGCGAGTGGACAGGGATCACCGAGCGTGGGATGGAGGGTGGTAGAGTGGGTGGTGGTAGAAGTGGTGGTAAAGGAGAGAAGAAGGGTTGATCCTCCCGGAAAGTAACATCAGCAGAGACAGAGACCTTCCGGGTGGCTAGGGAATAACAGACATAACCCTTTTGGGTGCGGGAGTAGCCGACGAAAATGTGTTTGGCCGCACGAGGATCTAGTTTGTCGATAGTGGGGCCCAGGGTATGGACAAAACATGTACAGCCAAAAACCCGGGGTGGGAGAGGGAAGGCGGGTGCAGAGGGAAAAAGAAGGCTGAAGGGGGAAGCATACTGGAGAACCGGAGAGGGGAGACGGTTGATATGAAAACACGCAGTGGAGACCGCAAAGTTCCAGAAGATTTTGGGAACATTCATGTGAAGCATGAGGGAGCGAGCAACATCGAGAAGGTGACGGTTCTTCCGTTCGGCGACCTCGTTTTGTTGAGGGGTGTAGGGACACGAGGTCTGATGAACAATACCGAAGTCGGCGCAGAGAGTAGCAAACTCGTGGCCAGTGTACTCCCGGGCATTATCAGAGCGGAATGTTTTGATAGTAGTAGAGAATTGCGTACGAGTCTCGATCACAAAAGCCCGAAAGACCCGAGGAAGCTCAGAGCGATCATGAAGGAGATACAACAAGGTGGTGCGAGAGTAATCGTCAATAAATGTTATAAAGCAACGATAACCAGAGATGTTTGGAATCTTATACGGTCCCCAAATATCAGAATGGATTAGATCAAAAGTAGCAGAGCTCTGAGTACAATGTGCGGGATAAGAAGAACGTGGTTGTTTGCCAAGAATACATGAATCACATTTAAAAGCAGGAAGGGAGATGTCAAGAAGCGCCTTCTGGAGGATAGGTAGAGGGGCGTGCCCAAGACGACAATGTCAGTCAGTAGAGGAGACAGAGGAAAGGGCGGTAGAAGAGACATCGAGGAGGTAGAGCCCGTTCTGCAGTCGACCCCTACCAATGGTAATCTGCGTCTGCCGATCCTGTATCAAAAAACCAGAAGAGGTGAAGGTGATAAAACAGTTCATATCAGTAGTAAGATGGCCAACAGAGAGTAAATTAAAGGATGAGGCCGGTACATAAAGAGCAGAACGAAGAGAGAGAGAGGGGTGGATAAAAAGATCAGCACAGCCGGAGACCAAAACAAGCGCACCGTTGGACACAGTAATAGACGGGGGATGAGGAGCATCCGAGAACCGTGGCGGCAGCAGGGAGGTAATGTGGTGGGTGGCGCCCGAGTCCAGGATCCAACGAGAACCAGAGGACAGACAGGCAGTACCTGTAATGGAGGAGGAGGCAATACCTGCAGGAGAGGTGGAGGCAACTGAAGCAGATGGAGGGTTGAGGAGCCCTTGGAGTTGTTGAAGCTGAAGGCGAAGAGCCTCAAGGTCTGTACCAGTGGGTGGAGAGCTATCAGTAACAGCAGCAGTAAGCAGGCGAGGAGGGTAGCCATATTTCTTGTGACAGGCCGTTTCAGTGTGGCTATCCCGATCGCGGAAGGTGCACTTGAGCCGACCGCGACCACCACGGCCCCGGCCGCGGGAGCCCGTACGTCCACCCCGAGGAAGAGATGGTGGGGGAAGTAAGGGAGGAAGGGTCTGTTGAAGAAGAGTCGGCGAGGGTGGTGCAGAAGCCTCCGGTGGAGGTGGTACGCGGAGTAACATAGAGCAAACATTGGAGAAGGGGTAGCAGGTGATGCCAGAACCTGGGCCCGAATACTGTGAAGGTGCGGCGGGACTCGAGCCATAATCATAGCAATACAGACCGCCTCCTTCTGGGCTCGTTGAATAGCGAGATCAGTAGTAGGGGGCTGGTGCTGAATCCAGGCCTCCGTGAGAGTTTTAGCCCGGGCCACAAAGGAGGTCATGTCCATAGCTGTGCCGAGATCCAGAGCTTGAAGAGCGGTGATGATGTCAAACAGGTGCTGAAGACTGTCCTTGCCCGAGTACAAGGAATGGAGTTCATCTCACATTGCTTTGGCGGTCTCATGATACATAATCATCTGGTACGGCTCACCCTCCACCGAGTTCAGGATCCAGGTCTGGATGCGACCGTCATTCCGTAGCCAGGCATCAGTAGGAGTTGGAGGTCCCTGGGTAAGGTGACGAGCAAGGCCCTTGGCTTGCAAGACCCGCCGGACGGAGTGAACCCAGGGGATGAAATTCGACTTGCCGGAGAGGGAAAGAGTAGTAATCCGAAGCTCATCGCGGAGTTCGGGAGGAGGAGCCACGGGGGCCGCCGGGGGTTGAGCGGTGGTGGAGTCACTAGAGGACATGGCGACCTGGAGGAGAGGAGGCGGGCAGAACCAGCGGACTGATGCACAGCAGAAGACAGGCCGCAGCGAGTACAAACACGCGCGGCAAGGAGCGGGCCGCGGCGAGCTGGAGGATGTCGCGGAGGACAGGAACAGACCGCGGCGCACTGGAGCCGGTCAAGGAGAGCAGAGACAGGTCGCAGCGGTGAGAGAGAGGCCGCGCGGAGAGAGACAGGCCGCAGCGGGCAGAGACAGTCCTCGCGAACAGAGACAGGCCGCGCTCAGAGAAGTCCGCAGCGGGCAGACACAGGCCGCGCGGATAGAGAGGGGAAAAGCCGGAGGATACCGCGACCAAGATGCAGGTGAGAGAGGAACAACCTGCATGGTCAGGCGGACCAGAGAACGGAGGCGAAGAAACCCGCGAATAGAGAGACGCGAGCGGATAGAGTAGAGACCGCAGCGACCAACAAGAAACCGCAGAGGAGGCAGGCCGCAGGAGGCCGGGCGGGTAGCGAGCAGAAGAGAGCAGGAAGAAGCCGCAGCGAGCGAGAGCAGGAGGGGCAGGCCGCAGCGAACCGGAGGAAGCCGCAGCAAGCGAGGGAGTCCGCTGCGAGCACGAGCAGGCAACGAGAGGGGCAAGCCGCAGCGCGGGAGAACAGGCCGCGAGAGATAGAGCGGTCTGGAGGAGAGAGAGGGAGGGTGGACCCACGGAGAAGAAGAGGGAGGGAAGGCTATAAAAGACGGAGGGGAGGGGTGGAACCACGGGAAGAGGAGTTCAAGGGAGAGGAGGAGCGGAGCGGACAGACCGGCAGGCCGCAGGAGGCCGAGCGGGTAGCGGACAGAAACAGTCCGGGCGGGTTGAGAAAGAAAGTCCGCTCAATTCGAACCTGGCTCTGATACCATGTTATAAAAGCTCAAAGCTTGTATGTATTGTTCAGGTAGTTAAATACAGGGAGAGAATACAAATATATAGGAAAGAGTAGAGAATAATAAATCCTATACAAGATGTGGGACTAAAGAAGGATGAGAGAGAAAGCAATAAAGAGGGCCATTAATGGGCCCTTTACATGGGCTTTTCTAATATCTGTCATAGAGTAAGAGGAACTTTATTATAAAACACTAGTAATATCACTTGATACGGATCCAACGAATCCAGAGGAACTGATGGCATGCCAAAAAAGGATGTCTAAGTCTGTTAGAGAAATCAATCATAATCTTCCAGGGAGAGTAATGGATCCAAAGTTGGAAGCACCTGACGAAATAGTAGAGTTGGACCGAATGTAGAAGTGTGATGGGCAATGGAGAGATAACAAAACTTTGCCAGACATTTTCAAGAGTACAGTTAGACCAACTGCAATGAGGGCCGGGTGAGAAAGCATTGTGGACACGACCATAGCTGCCACCACCGGGGGGCCCTGACTAGCAGATCACTCCTATAGATAAAGGACAAGGAAAATTGGCCAACAATTAGAGGTTGAGAAAAGAGCTCAATGAAACCAATAAGCAAAAAAAATAACTGTTTGGTGTTAGTAATCGTTCAATAGATTGTACAACAAAAAGAAATTTTGGTGACAAGAAATTATTCATCTAACTCTGCCAAAGAGTTTAGTAAAAAAGGGTGGCATGAAGTACCTCGTCCCATTTTCCCCCTCAATATTTTATAGTATCAAAGATTAAAATAAAATATGAAGATACGAGAGAATTTACTTTCCTGAACTAAGAAAGACTTGCATCTTTTTTAACAGAGACTTGAAACACTAAATTATAGGCTATCAAAGATTCAAGACTATTGAGCACCAATGTAAGTCTAGCACTTTTGAAAACTTGGCGGTATCACTGCAATCTGGAGAAGTATCAAGGTGACAGAGCTTGTTATGAGAACATACAATGAAGTGAAAATCCCTCGATCATAGAGGATAATTCATATCGCTGAACTTGATGGTGATACAAAGAGACGAGGAGGTTTTGATAAGAGATGAAAAGGTAGATAGAGAATTTGAAAATTAAGGCTTTGTTTGGTTTGGCATTTCGCTTAGGCGGCGGGAGGAGAAGGACTTTTGGAATCGGAGGGGGGAGGCCGCGGTTGGAATCCCTCTGTTTTCCTCCATTTCCCATGGCGCGGCGGGTGCAAATAGAGCAAACGCCGCCAGCGACCATTTGGTTACCCACCGTGCGGCGGCGTTTGCCCCAAACAGAGAGCTCCAAACGTTGCGCCAAACAAAGCCTCAAACAGATCTTGGAAAATGGAGAATGCATGATGTGGTTGTGTCCATGGGTAGCAAGCGAGGGATATTACAAGAACAAGATTACAATGTGTATGTAGTGTTGCAAAATTTTGAGCAATAATGTGGAAAAGGGGGTATGGAGACAACATGATGGCAGGGAAGGGAGGGAGGTGGAGGAAAGTGGGTGGCCGAGGAGGCGAGGAGAGTGAAAATGAAGTGGGAAAAGTGACAACATGGGGGGCTAATAACTGCGAAAGGAGAATAAATGTTGAAAGGAGATGCTCTCATATTTATAAGATACAAAAACATAATCTCTATTCAGGTGAAGCTCCATCTAATCAATTATGCACAACCTAAAAAATCATAATAGATCGGAGTATAGAAAAGTTACTTTTCTCAGAAAACCAATGAGGATCTAGAAATGACGATAAATACAAAGAATTACAAGAAAAGAATATATCTAGGACAATAGAGCTAATAAATTGCTTTCATAACTGATGCTCACCAAATTTTCAGCCTTCAAATACGGACTAGTATCAACGCTTGTAACGGTGGAAGAAACAAGAAAGCATCCCTGAAAAAAAATTCATATATTATTTCTCTTTCTTTGGTAGTTTCCTCCATAATATGTTAGATAAAGATACTACATAGGTGAAAGAACATAATAAACACTGTAATCCATGCATAAAAAATAGTCAAAAAACATTCTGTGATCCATCAATAAACTATGACAATTGCAACTTTATCGCTCATTCATAGAAATCAAGTACACATACATGAAATCACTCAAGATATTGTTTATTCTGCAACACTACTCGCACCCCTACCGATGGCCCAGCCTTATCATTACCTCCATTACATTTAAAAGGAAACTCAGTCAGATCATTTATAGTTCAATATGGTAATAGTGAACGGATCAAATAAAAGTGTTAGTAGATGTACAAGCAGGATGTTCAGGCATAGAGTAATAATGCAGTCACAAAGCTTTGATACAAACATTGCACTATAATGTCTGTCAATAACTATCATTAAATTGATCAATGTGTCATCCCATAGGATGCAGTAAAGTTCAAGGAAATGAAAAATAAATAGAAAATAAGGTTTAATAATATCTATTACTTATAAAAACAAAAGCCTTTTTTATTATCATATCAAGCAACTAAGCAGACACTAAAAAGACAGCAATGGATTTATTTCACTGAAAACATAGAGGATTAACTAGCTTTAGAAAAACTGCCCTTATTCAAAATAGATATATTAAGCATGTTGTTTGAGTTGGATGAAACATTCATTAGTCTCATGTAATTATTATGTCATCAACACAAACGACGGGCTAAATGTTCCATCCATCTGAAGAATGTTTGTTAAAGATTGGGTGGATCTACTCCACTTTGAAGCATCCCAAATTATTGAAGAATGGGACTAATCTTCTGAACCATGCCTGGGGAGATTATTTAAGTTCATATAAAGTCTTGTGTAACCTACAGACTCGCATATTTGACTCCCTCTGAGAAATAAAATAGGTGTTACTCCATATATACTTCGTCAAGAATGTTTGTCAAAGATTTGGTGATCTGCTCCACTTGGAAGCATCCCAAATTATTGAAGAATGGGGATAATCTTCTGAACCATGACCGGGGAGATTATTTAAGTTCATATAAAATCTTGTGTAACTTACGGACTCACATATTTGACTCTCTCTGAGAAGGTGTTGCTCCAGATATACTTCGTCAAGAAGGTCACAATGAAGGAATGAGTTCTTGATACCCAGTTGATTAAGGAGCCAGTTGCACATTGTGGACATAGATAGGAAGAGATGGACTAATGTCATTTTTGCAATTGAAGAGAAGGTATCCACATAATCAAAACCAAATATTTGTGGGTGCCTCTTAGCAACTAACAGTGCCTTAAGACGATTGACTTGACCACCCAAAACAATTTTGACCGTAAAGATAATAAGACACAGACATTTGCCTGTCATTTTCTCTGAGGAAGCGGAACCAAAGTTCAGGTAGAATGTAACATCCGTTAATTGACACAGAAATTTATTTAAATTTGTAGGGGCATGTCGCGACGAATTTTGATCGAGGCAGCGCGTCGTCGAGGTACGATATTAGTGTGGTCAGAAGGTCGCATTTATTAATTTGTGAATTATGTTAGTCATAAATATTGTGAGACACACATTTTTTATTATTATGAACGAAGCGCGACAAGAAATCGTTTAGTGTAAAGGGGTTAGTTTGGTGTGGAGTGTGTTGCGTATAGCAAAATTAAGAGCTTACGGGTGCCAATAGCATTTTCTCTCCCCCCTCTCACGCGGTTAATAAGTAAAACCGTAAGCTTTACTTTCCCGCACGCCTCATTTCCACAGGAGAAGAGAAGAAACCGCAACCGTCAGTCCCGTTCTGTCTCCCGCACGCAGCGACGCCGACGCCTCCCGCAAGCCCTAACCGGCGGCTATTCCTCCTCCGGAACTCCTCTCCGACTTCTCCTTCCTCTACGAGCGTCGGTGGACATTCTTTTTCCTTCCTTGGCCGTGGAAGTGTCGGGTTTCACCCTAACCGGTGGAGGTTGAGTTTCGTTTTGTTTCCGGTGAGTCGATTCCTCCCTTATCTCTTTTCCCTCATGAAGATCTTTCGTTTTGGAGATTAGGCTAAACTAATTTTTGTTCCTAATGCCCTAAATAGGTTTTGGAGTTCGTGATTCTCCACGGAATTTGGGTTTGGCGCTTTGAGAGCCTCAATCACTCCACATAAGGTAATATCAGAAATTTAGTGCTTGAAATTTTGTAACCCTAGTTGTATAGAAATTCTCCACGAAAAATCGTAAAGGGAAAAATTATGAAATTAGGGCTACTCTAAATTGCAGGACTCTTGTGTGGTCGGGGCAGCATTCTGAAGATCCCCAACAGTAGGATTGCCTTCGAAGAGGAAATGTCGCCGCGCCGCGTGTACGAACGTCGCAGCACCACAGTAAGGAAACCTAATTTCTGTTAGTTAAATATAGCAAGAAATATATTTTTTATACACATGTGTAGGCTTTGTACGAATATCATGACCATGCATAGAAAGGTATGGTGATAGGAAAATGGTCACGGAAAACACGTAGACACCATTCTCCAAGACCTAGTAGTCAGATCAAGAATAGTAATGTTAAGTACGAAACCTATACCCGTGTACGTAAGCTTGGAATTTGTCCAACCAAGGGCGTGAATGTCCCTTCTAGTCGACCATGAGATAGTCAAGGGTCGTTCAGTAGTACACCAAAAGAGATATCCCAAGCAGAGTAGCATTTGACCAAAAAGGTCAGTAAGCACACTTCAATCTTTCGTGCTTGGTAGAGGCGCACTACCTTCCTCATAGGGCATATGGTATCCTATGGGTAGCAGAGTCTTGGGAGTTGACTCCCTTGAGACAGTTAGTAGATTCGAGACCGTGTCCGCACGACACTAGAACAATTGAGTTCGTCAGATGGTCTCGGGTCGTCAGTTTCAGTTGCGCGTTAGGAGCTACTCTGCATAGAGCCTTCCTAGTAGAGGTGCAAGCTAGAGGTCACCTAGAACTCAAGTTTAGACCTGACATGAGACAGTACACCAGTTAGTGGACGCCGGGACTTGGGTTTATAAACTGAAAGTCGCAAACATATAACAGGTAGTGTTCTGAAGGCATGCATAACATATAGCATAAATGTTTTAATGCATAAAACTATTTTCAAAAAGCATGCATTCATCATTCAAGAAAATGTTTTTAGTGTCACTAAGATGAGTTATTTTTCTTTACTCTGACCCCTCGTGGGAAATGTTTTTACAGGAGACCCAGGTGGGAAACTATACCTAGGATGAGCGTTGGTGGCGTCAGTTTATAGTGTTTTCTTCTCATTCAGTTTTCCTTTACTTTCAGCATATACTTGTAGTTATGGACAATGTAACTTGTTAACATTTTATATGTCATGTATCAGACTTATGATATTATTTCAGATTTTCAGTCATTTCAATTATATTCTTGATTAGTAGCTCTGTGAATCCAGATATCAGGTATGTGGTTACCCTTAGTTTACTTTCTTAGCTTCTGTTGCTAGTTATAAATTTTTAGTAGTTTCTACTTTATACCTGCTGTGTACTAGTTTTAATACTGTTTTCTAGTTCTCTTTATATTGCTGACCCGGCCGGATGGCTGATTATTGAAAAACTGGGAATGGGTGTTACATAGAATTGGATTCTAAAGACATCATTTTTTTCAACCATAGCATGTCTTCGTTCAAAATAAGACATTGCTTCTTTAACATTTTTAGAGACAAAAATAGAAGAGAGAGCAGAGACAAAGCTATAGTGCCATAGTGGGCAGGAGAATTTTGATGGTAATTTAAGAAGTTATAAATGGGGTGTGGATGGAGCGGGTGGGTACCTTTAGGGTGATTGGGGCGGGGGTGGGGGAAATGGGAATGTCGGTGAGACTTGGATCTGAAGCAGGTTGAAATGAGGAAGCAAGAGCTAAATCACCAAAATCATCACATGCATGCACCCTTGTTGAACGATTTTGGTTTTGTTGTTGATAGGTGAAGAGAAGATGATTCATAAGAGGATCTTGAATATTAAGAGTGTCTGAAATAGAGAGGTGAGTGGATAAGGAAATGGGAATAAGAAAAACCTGAGAAATATATTCTATTATGAAAGGGGATTAATAAAAATAGGGAGTGTCTTCGAAAAAGATGACAACAACATATATATAGTAACGACATGTTGAAGAGTAACATTGATACCCTTTCTAGACCTGGAGTAACAAACAAAGACACATTTGAATGCGCGAGCATGTAACTTTTTAAGAAATGAAGTAAGATCATGCACAAAACAAGTAGATCCAAAAATCTGAGGGGGATTTTGGACAAACTTTCATTGGGAAACAACATAGAGTGAGGTACCTTGTTATCTACTGTTGATGAGTGCATGTGGTTGATGAGGTAGATCGCAACGAGGACATACAAGAGTATGTGCAGTGTCAATAATATGTCATCATATTCTTTCAGCAACTTCATTCTGTTGGGTAGTATGAGAACATGTGAATTGATGGATAAAGTCATTAGCTATCATGAATTGAATGAGGGGATTAAAATTATTCTTTGGCATTATCGTTTCATACTATTCAGATTGTTTGGTTAAAATGGTTTTAAATTTCATGAAAAAAATTTCTAAAAATAATAAACAATTCAAAAGTTCTTTCATTAAGTAAATCACAAGTGCATCTGAAAAAATCATCATCTACAATAACAAAATACACATAACCCAAAACAGAACTGACACGACGACAAGGACTCCAAATATCTGAGTGAATTAAATCAAAAAGTGATTTTGCTTGGTGAACAATTCCTGGAAAAGAAGTATGAATATGTTTACGAAACTAACACGACTCGCATTTTAGGAACGATAGATGAATGAGATGAGGAAATATCTTCTTCAATTTACTAGTGCTGGGATGACCAAGACGGCGATATGAAAGATCGGGAGATTTGGATATGGCTCAGCCAACAGGAGGGACGGCTGGAAATGGTAAAGATCATGAGAATTGGTTCTAACTTCAATCATCATCCCCATACTCATATAGAAAAGGATTTATATTAAATGTTATAGAGCAATTAAGAGTTCGAGTAAGTTGGCTAGCTAAAACGAAGTTAACAGTGCATCCAGCATGAATAAAGTAAAGCAGAGGATAAATATAGGGAGGGAAGAGGAGCAGTTTCAATACTCTCAACTTTAGCTTTGAAACCATTGTCAAGAGTGATGTGATGAATTGTGCTTAACTGAGATGGAGTGGAGAAAAAATAGGAATTATAAGCTATGTGATGAGCTCTCTAGAGGAATTAGATATAATAACTTCAGCAGTGGAAGCACGTGGGGTTAGTCATGATCCAATTTTCAACATATTCAAAATCTTTATGAAGGCTATATAGAACGAAAACCATAAACATATTGTTGATCTTCCTTAGTGTTTAGGGAAGAGCTTCATTAGTCAAGAGCAATTTCACTTCTTCCATAGTAGACTGAGCTTTGCTGAGATACAACGGAAGATTGTGATCCATCATTCGTAGGGAGGGTAGTTTGTGGATCACATCATAAAGTTGTTTAACATAATTGGAGTATAGTTTGAGCCTTCATCTATATGTCGTGGTTGCTCTTGTAGGTTAGGAAGTGGACAACTAATTTTGGGACAATCGACTGTCATAGAAGAGAGACTAATTGGTAGTCCATCTTTCTACAGTGTTCCCATTCATTAGCATTTATTTCTTTAGCATTTCTAGTTAAATGGTCAGACATACAATGACCAAGAAACTAAATTTCAACGGATGCTTTCCAATCCATGTAGTTTTTGCTTGTGAGTTTCTCTGATGTTATGGAATGATTGCCAAATAAAGGGACATTACACCTTCATTTAAGAGCGTTAAAAGGGTAGCACTTGATTTTTCAAATGGGGAAGTCGTAGACAAAACTGAGATCTACGAGAACAAGGGTCTGGATCACGAACAAAGTCCCCAGGATCGAGGAGAAGCATGAGACGCAACTCTGCAGCACGAAGATGGCTATTGAGCTCTAGACGAAGCCAGTTAAGCTCTGAAAGGATTGAGAGGTACTGGAAAAGATCGAGCACAGGACGACATCGACGAGGAGCTCCAAACAATCGCTCTCGGGTGGATCTTGGTGAGAATCATGTTGGGCAATTGCTCCTAGGTCGACAAGGAGCTTTGAATAAGTAGCTCTCTAGATGACGAAGAGGATCTCTGGACACAGGGCTCTGGATGATACATGCTGAAGACGAGAGCAACTAGCAGAGACGAGGGCGGCTGCATCATCTTTCTAATACCATGTAAATTCTGATATTGTGATTAATTGAATAAGAATGTGCAACATTTACACCTCTAGATAGGAGAGGGTAACCTATCTAATAGTAATATACCCAATGTGGAATTCAGTAAATACAACACAAGTAAATACATCAGGCTAACAGAAAATATAAAACAAGAATAAAAAATTGACAAAGATCAGCATACGCATTAAGAAGACAATTTAAATGCTTAATAAGTCAAAGAACATTTAAGTAATGCAGTTTATATGATGTCATTTGTTGGAGATAAATTAAAGGTTTTAGTGACATTACCAGTATCTGGGCAGAATCATAGAGGCCATTTTCGAGAAGAAAAGCCATTTGATCCTTTGGGACCTCCATTACTCAGATGGCTCGGAATAACCTCTTTGATAATCAACGCAGTACGACAAATGATTTTGATACAAACTAGTAGCAGGTCCACGGTATCCCTCGGTGCAAGGAGAATGACTGCAATTCCAAAGCAACCAAACTCATGTGATGGCACTCATGTTTAAGGTGCCTCTTGTAATATTGAGACCTCATTTAAAATCAGAATAAAATAATGTAATTTTGTATCTAGTAATTTTAGAGTAGAGAATAGAATAAGGTAGTTGTGTCATTTCTATGTTAGGATCTGACATTCCACATGTCGGGTTTCTTTGAACTTTCAGCACTTTGCACCCTACAATTATCTTCTATTTGCACTTTGCACCCTTAAATTTAGGTATGGCAGTTTAAATTAATTGCATTGGTAAGATGCACCCTAAGCTTTTAATATTCAATTTTACTCTAAAAATAAATGAATTTTTTAGAGTAAGAAAATAAATTTTAATGGCTTAGAGTGCATCTTGTCAAACTAACTCTTTTTTAAGGGTGTAAAATGTCAAAACTAAAATGTAAAGGAGCAAAGTACAAATGAAGGGTAATTGAAGATGCAAAGTGTCAAAAGTACAGTTTTTTTAGTAGGCAAAGCAAAAATCTAACTATTCCAAAAATTAAGAAGAAAATTGATTCATGTTGGAAGCTGTCCTGCCAATGATTGTGTTATTTTGCATCTCAAAACAACCTGCTGGCAACAAGTTTAACACAACAAATTTTCATAAGAAGTGGTAAATGTCTAATTGAAGTTTGCTAAAGTATTTTTTTCAGAACAAGAGATACCCATTAAAGAATTAAGCTCATAATCCTTTAATTGACAAAACTATAGAAATTCTAATCATCAAGTACAACAAACGAATCAAAAAACAACAGTTAAGGCGACAAAATACTTTGCAAATAAACCGAAAGATGAAAAAAATCATGTGATGTGGTGATCAATTTATGAGATTGCTTTAACACGTAATAATGTATGGCTGTACACATTAATGAAAAGAGGACAATCCAAAACTATACTCTAAAGGTGGAAGGTGTGGTGTACCCTCATGCATGAATTTTTTGATGGATGTATTTCCAGAAAGGAGCATTGCCTTTGTTGGAAAAGCCCACTTAAATTAGGCCCATTTGTATAGCATTTATTGTTTTTCTCTCCTCTCTTTAGTCCCACATTGTGTATAGGACTTTTCTCCCTCTTTCTCTCATCTATATATATGTACTCATTCTTTGTATTTGTACCAAGTGGACATATATACAAGGTTGGCTTTCTCCATTTCTACATGGTATCAGAGCCAGGTTCCGGACTCCTGCGGACTCCCTTTTCTGTACGCACATTCTAGTCGCTTCTCTCCTGCGGCCTCCCTTGTCCAGTCCGCTTCTCTCCTGCGGCCTCCCTTGTCCAATCCGCTTCTCTCCTGCGGCCTCCCTTGTCCAGTCCGCTTCCTCTCCTCCCGTGGATCCACTTCTATTCCCTCCTCTTGCTTCCTCCCCTGGCCCCCTCTTTATAGCCATCCTGTGGGGTCCACTGCTTCCCCTTTTCCGCTGCGGCCTCTTTTTGTCCGGCGCGACCTCGGCGACCTCAATCCCTTGGTCTCCTTCGTCCGCCGTAAGCGCAGCGTCCGCAGCTCGTCAGTCCGCCGCGGTCTCCTCCAGCCCGCCAGCTCGCCAGTCCGCCGCGACCTCCTCCAGCTCGCCGCGACCTCATCCAGTCTGCAGTCTTCCGCTTCCTCTAGCTGCTGCCTCCAGTCCGCCGCGGTCTCCTCCAGCCCGCCAGCTCGTCAGCCAGCCCCGGCTTGTCCTCTCTTCTCAGCTCGCTCCAGTCAGCCGCGGTCTGCTCCAGCCCGCCGCGATCTGATCCAGCCCGCCAGCTCGCCAGTCCGCCGCGGTCTCCTCCATCCCGCCAGCTCGCCAGTCCGCCGCGGCCTCCTCCAGCTCGCCGCGACCTCATCCAGGTCGCCCCCATGTCTACATCTGCAGACTCAGTCGGGACGGCTGTTCCTCCTCCTGAACGCCCGGCCTCTATCCAGGAAGTCCGCGACGAGCTTCGAATCACTACAATTTCGCTCACTGGCAAGAAGAACTTTGTGGAGTGGGCACACTCGGTTCGCCGTGTCCTTCAGTCAAAAGGATTTCTTCATCACCTGACTCAGACTGTTATTGGTGTCCCTACTGAGGAATGGTTACGCAATGATGGGCGTGTGCAGACTTGGCTTCTCAACTCTCTTGATGGCGAATCTTATCGCCTGGCCATGTATCATGAGACGGCCAAAGGCATGTGGGACGAGCTCCACACCCTCTACTCTGGCAAGGATAGTCTCCACCATCTCTATGATATCATCACTGCTCTCCAGGCCCTTGATAGCAGTGGCGCAACCGACCTGACGTCCTTTGTTGCTCAGGCCCGGTCTCTGGTTGAGGCTTGGATCCACCATCAGCCTCCCACTTTGGATCTCGCTGCTCAACGTACCCAAAAGGAAGCTGTGGGTATCGCCATGATGATGGCCCGGGTACCTCCTCATCTTCACAGTGTCCGGGCTCACATCCTCTCCTCTACCGTTACACCATCTTTTTCCGATGTGTGCTCAATGCTTCTCAAAGTCTACCCGCCTCCGGATGTTCCCGGTCTTCCTTCTCCGGCCCTTGTTCAACAGGCACCAGCTCCCTTATTGCCTCTTCCCCCTTCTGCCCGTGGTGGCTGCTCTGACTCTCGCGGCCGGGGTCGCGGTGGCCGGTCTCGGCTTAAATGCTCCTTCTGCGGTAAAGATGGCCATCTTGAGGCCACCTGCTATCGCAAACATGGCCGACCTCCTCGTCCATAGGCCTCTGCTGCTACTACCGACTCTGCCTCCTCTCGTACTGATCTTGACGAGGTTCGTCTTCAGCTCCAGCATCTTCATGGCTTGCTCAGCCGTCCGCCTGCCTCGGTTGCCTCTGCTGCCTCTATCTCCAATGAAGGTATCGCCTGTCTATCCTCTGGCACGCGCTGGATCCTTGATTCTGGTGTCACTCATCATATCACCTCTGTTAGGCCACCTCAGTACTTGTCTTCACCTCACCCGAAGTACATTACTGTCGCTAATGGGGCATCGGTTCCAGTCTCTGGATGTGCTGATATTTATCTCACCTCTTCTCTCCTCCTGCGCTCGGCTCTACATGTTCCGGGCTCTCCTTTCAATTTACTCTCTGTTGGTCGCCTTACTACTGATTCTAATTATTCCGTGACATTTACTTCTTCTTTTCTCATACAGGATCAGCAGACGCGGACTATCATTGGTAGAGGACGGCTGCAGAATGGGCTCTATCTTCTTGACGACTCTCCCACTGTCCTCGCCTCTATCTCCTCTTCGGATTGGCATCGCCGTCTGGGACATGCTCCTCTTCCAGTCCTCCGGAAGGCTCTTCCTGATGTTACTCTCCCTGCTTTTCGCTGCGACACATGTATTTTGGGCAAACAACCCCGTTCATCATTTCCTCCTCATTGTACTTGGAGCTCCGCTCCTTTTAATTTAGTTCACTCCGATATATGGGGTCCATATAAATTTACTAGTATTTCTGGCTATCGGTATTTTGTTACTTTTATTGATGATTACTCTCGCATGACGTGGTTATATCTCCTTCGGGATCGCTCTGAACTTCCCCGCGTATTCCGGGCCTTCATACTTGAGACTCGCACTCAGTTCTCTGCGCCTATTCGCACTATTCGTACTGAAAATGCGCGGGAGTACACCAGCCATACCTTTGCCACTCTCTGCTCTGAGTTCGGCATTCTTCACCAAACCTCGTGTCCATACACTCCACAACAGAATGGGGTCGCCGAGCGCAAGAATCGTCACCTTCTTGATGTCGCTCGCTCCCTTATGCTTCAAATGCAGGTTCCCAAACCATATTGGAACTACGCGCTCTCCACGGCTTGCTTCCTCATCAACCGTCTCCCGTCTTCCGTCCTCCAGTATGCTACTCCCTTCAGCCTCCTCTTTCCCACAACTCCACCTTTTCCCGTTCCTCCCCGGGTGTTTGGGTGTACCTGCTACGTTCACCACCTCGGTCCCTCCACAGACAAATTGGACCCTCGTGCCACCAAGCATATCTTTGTGGGGTACTCGCGCACTCAGAAGGGTTATGTCTGTTATTCGCCTGCTACCCGCAAAGTTACTGTCTCGGCTGACGTGACTTTTCGTGAAGATACTCCCTTCTTCCCTGCTCTCGATGACGCTCTGAGTCCAGCTCCCGTCGTTCGTCCTGTCATTCCTGCTCCTCACTCCTCCTCCACTCTGCCTTCTCTACCTCCTGTTCGTCCACCCCCCCCCCCCCGGTTATCCGGGTCTACTCTCGTCGCTCTCCTCATCCCGTAGCCCCTCTGCAGTCGGCTTCGCCCTCTGGTGCTCTGCTCCCTGCTGCTCCGGCTCCCGTCTCTACCGCTCATCCAATGGCGAACTACGTCTCTCTCCATCGCCTCTCTCCCTCTCTTCTTCACTTTGCCACCTCATTATCCTCTGTTTCAGTCCCTAACTCTTTGCAGGAGGCGCTTCACCATCCTGGCTGGCGGGCTGCCATGGACGACGAAATGACGGCCCTCTGGGCCAACCAGACCTGGGACTTGGTTCCCTTACCTCCCGGTCAGCACCCTGTTGGGTGTAAATGGGTGTTCGTCATCAAGCATGCTCCGGATGGCACTGTTGCCCGACTGAAGGCCCGTCTTGTGGCTCGTGGCTTCACACAACAGGAGGGCCTCGATTATGAGGAAACCTTCTCTCTGGTGGCCAAGCTCAACACTGTCCGCGTTCTTCTCTCCGTCGCGGTGCACCGCCACTGGCCCCTTCATCAGCTCGACATCAAGAACGCCTTTTTAAATGGTGACCTTCAGGAAACCGTCTACATGCGCCAACCGCCCGGGTTTGAGACCACAGGGGAGTCTCGGGTATGTATTCTCAGAAAGTCAATTTATGGTCTCAAACAGTCCCCTCGGGCGTGGTTTGACAAGTTTAGCAAAGTGGTTCGAGACATGGGATTCACTCGGAGTTCTGCAGATTTCTCCTTTTTTACCCGACACCGGGCCACTGGCACCGTCCTTCTGTTGGTCTATGTTGATGACATCCTTCTCACTGGGGATGACTCAAAGGGGATTCAAGATGTCAAACAACATCTGAGCACTGTTTTTCAAACTAAAGACCTGGGGAAACTTCGCTACTTCCTGGGTCTCGAGATTGCCCGGCGGCCGGACGGGTTGGTGCTCTCCCAACGAAAGTACTGTCTCGATCTTCTCAAAGATGTTGGTCAGTCTGGTTGCAAACCAGCTTGTACCCCGATGGAGGCAAATCACAAACTATGCGCTCATGCTTCGGATGACGATTTGCTGCTTCCGAACCCGGAATACTATCGACGCCTTGTGGGAAAGTTGATCTATCTAACAGTCACGAGGCCGGATATATCATTTGCAGTTGGGGTTGTCAGTCGGTTCATGCATGCCCCCCGGGCTTCTCATCTTCAAGCGGTTGAACGGATTCTTCGATACCTTAAGGGAGCTCCGGGTCAAGGGCTGGTTTACAAAACTTCTGACTCTGCTCCCGCATTGGTTGCCTATTCTGATGCCGACTATGCGGGTTCTCTGGATGATCGAAGGTCAACTAGTGGGTTCTGTACTTATTTTGGTGGTCATCTTATTACATGGAAGAGTAAGAAACAGGCTGTGGTAGCCCGTTCCTCTGCAGAAGCTGAATACCGATCGATGGCCTCGGTTGTCTCAGAACTCACATGGCTTGAAAGTCTCCTTACTGACCTGGGAGTAAAACTCCCCTCCTCTGCTGTTCTATTTTGTGATAGTCAAGCCGCCATACACATCGCAAAGAATCCGGTATTTCATGAGCGCACAAAACATATCGAGGTTGACTGTCACTTTGTTCGTGAGAAGGTTCAACTGAAGAAACTCGAATTGAAGCATGTTCCAGGAACTGATCAAGTTGCCGACATCCTCACAAAGGCCTTATCAAGCACCATGTTCTACCAGTGTTTGTCCAAGCTGGGTGCATATGACCTATACGCTCCAGCTTGCGGGGGAGTGTTGGAAAAGCCCACTTAAATTAGGCCCATTTGTATAGCATTTATTGTTTTTCTCTCCTCTCTTTAGTCCCACATTGTGTATAGGACTTTTCTCCCTCTTTCTCTCATCTATATATATGTACTCATTCTTTGTATTTGTACCAAGTGGACATATATACAAGGTTGGCTTTCTCCATTTCTACAGCCTTGATAGACTTATATAGCTCGATCACAGAGCTTGTAGGGTTAACGCATCTCCATGATGTTGACATACATAAATTATCATATTGATCATCTTTTACTATTCTTCAATTGCTCACATTGTTATAGACTTATAGCATCTTCAGTATGTTTTGGACTCACGCGGGGGTGACAGCGTGTTGTGACGGATGACATGTATCTTCTTTTTTGCATTGTATCTTTATTCCTCACATTATATCTTCTTTTTGCGCAATCAAAAATACTCGCACATTGTGTAGCTCAGGGAAGGGACAGCTGGACTATTATGGAACATTTTTCTCTCACTATATGTGTGAGTGATGAGGCCTTGGAATGGAGACAATGAATTAAAATTGAATATCTCCCCTTAGTCTCATCTTCTCAAGTTAGGATTTGGTGTTGAGCAAGGCTCCTCTTTTCATCTTCCTCTCTCAGTTGAGCTTGGCTCATGTTGTATTCTCCACCATTGGATGAAGGAAGGGCGGTGTGGATCATCTTTGAGACTTCTTCCTCGCTCGACCGCGCACCTGCTCGTAATAGAAAGCACACAACATTGTGTTATTTGAGCCTCTTCCATCAGCACCTGTCTGCACCCTTCAATCGACGACTCACCTAGATAAAAGACCCTGCATTGCCACTCACAAGAGCGATCGAGAGCACGTCTAGCGCCGAAGAAGCCAATCGTACGCCGCGACCTCCAACACGACTCGTTTTCACTCGGGATCCAATCCAGCAGCCCCCACTACCCCTTACGACGTTGAATCAATCTACGTTGCGACTTATTCAACCCACTATGGCGACACCGATCCTTCCAGCATGCAAGAACCGTCATTCCCAACGCCTGATTCTCACCCCAACAGACATAGTCCCACCGCAATTCTCTTCGAACTGGTCAATCAGGCCACGCCTAACTCTGAAGAGCCTCAAAGCCATCCTACAACGCACCTCCACTTCTGTCACTGCTGCATGAATGCCCAACACTCTGAAGCATGCTTCCCAGCCCATGACCTCCACTTTTGTTGCATTCGAACCGCCCACAAACACATCTAGCGACCATGGATGAAGGAGGTCTAGCTCTCACACAGGTTATGTAGACAATACAACACCTGACGGTCATTAGGCTCAACAACAGAACGCACTCGCTGCTCTGACTGTTGCCTTGATGGCATGCATCTACCACCATAGACAGTACACTACCTCACAATGAGTTCCAATCAGGCAGTCCATAGTACGCCATGTACTCTGATTCCTATGACAATCGGTTTGTGAAAGGTAGTGTTCCGCATTACATGAAGCTGGATTTTCCTCTGTTTGACGGCAAGAGCGACCCTCGGTCTTGCTCACACGTTGTAAGCATTCTTCGCCAACCAACTCACGTCGATGGAAGATGGGATAGGATTGTCTTACTTCCACCTCATAGGCTCAGCACAGTTGAGGTATGTCCGGCTTGCGCGGGAGAGACCCAATTTAAATTGGAGGGCCATCAAACACTTCTGCAATCTGCGATTAGGACCACCTCTCTACAGAAATTTGTTAGGTGACTGTGTCTCTCTCACACAATTTGGTCCCGCAGATGATCACTTGAAGGATTTTTCAGATGTTACTAGCATGTATCCCTTCTGTACTACCAGAGCATCAAGTGCATATATTCATTGTCATCCAACATGAATGTTTGAGTCTCGATATAGAATTTCAAACCCCACGGAACCTCAGTACAGCCATGAGCCACGTATCTATCAAAATGTGTCCTTGTGGACAACCCGTATAGAAGCAGCCACGACAGGAATGGGGTCAATCGTCGGGAGAACGCCCTTCTTCTCACTCAAGTAGCTTTTTCGCCGCACCCAAGGGCAAGAATTACAGCAGCATCCAAGTCATCAAACGCCTTTCCCATATGAAAATAGTTGAACTACGCGCACAAGGGATTTTTTTCAACTACTACGTGCCACATATAGTCGGGCTCGGACACAGGGGCAAGTGTCTCTTTTAGCTAGAAGAAGAACGCCCAGACGATGACAAGAATGTCAAGGCAGCTAAAGCCTAGTACCCTTGCCCATTAAAGCTTAAGGACAAGCTTGATCCGCATGGGAGAGGTGAGGCTATGAGTCCATAATGGGGCGACGACGTGTGGCCATGGACGAGGAGTCTCTTCTTTTTTGCATTGTATATTTATGTCTCGCATTATATCCCCCTTTCGCACACACTAATTTATTTATATATCATATAGCCCAAAGGAAGATCCCCCCGACGATGACGATGATGCTGAAACGGCTAGCTTATGAGCAGGCTTGATCCGTATAGAGGAGGTGATGTTATGGATGCACAAGGGTGTGAGAACCTGGGTGGGGGTTATCGGACCACCACCCATAGGTGCGCCTTCCTCCGACGAATCGATATGTGGTGGTGTCACAACATAAGGGTTGTCGGAGAGCGGTGGTAACCACTCGAAATGTCTCCAGGTGGCCATGGATTATTGTTTAATCACCGCCATCCATTTCGACGAAGAAGATGAAATCAGGGCCGTTTATTTCCTTAAACATATCGAGTCAATGATTGGTTGTGTCCACACGGCGGATCGACAACGGGTCCACTATGGGGGAAGGTCAATTTCTATCTGGAAGGCTTCAATGTCGTTGGATTGCACCAAGATTTGTGTGTCAACAATTTGAGTTCATGTTAATACACATCATTATTACTATAGTTTGATTCAATAAATATAGAAATGTGACATGATGTTTAGAATGAAATTAAGTTCGCTTTTTTATGAAATTAGGGGAAGTGCCCAACAAGAAAAATATTGGGCATTGTCACCTCTTTCCAAAATGGGGTGGCACATCTCATGGTGACTATTGTAGCTTCATGTGGAGCCCATTTTGTGAGATTGTGACAAAATGAGGTGTCCAGTTAAATAAATGAAATATTTCTCTGGATATTGATGCAATGATTATGAAATTTGGTAGGCTTTTTTAATGTTAGGCCATTATATAGCTGCGCAAAAAATTGTAAATTTTTTGCCCTAAAATTGTGATTAAATTTAATAATTATACACAAGTGATATTAATGAAATTATTTAGCCATATGTTATCAAATCTCTACCAATTTAATGGAGATACATATCTATCACATATGCACCTCTGATAAAAATATTAAGCCATTTGGAAGACAAAAGGTGAAGCTATTAAAATGCAATTTTGAGAAGACTTAAATGATCTAGTAAGGAAATCCCACAAAGAGAAAAGATTTTCATAAGAGGTGACTTAAATTGAAATATAGAAAAGGAAAATGTAGATTATACAGCTGTTCATGTAGGATTTGAATATGAAGAAAGAAATGAATAAGGACAAATCATTTTAGACTTTGTCATATCACATGATCTAATTGTGACAAATACGATTTACATAAAGAAGGAAGAACATTTAATTACGTTTAAAAACAGACCAAATATATCACAAATTAATTATTTTATGACTCGCAAAATGGATAAAATAATTTGTAATGATTGCAAAGTCATATCAGAAGAAAATTTGACAAAACAACATAGGTTAGTGGTGCTAACGTACAAATTAAATATAATAAATTTAAGACAAGAACAAAAATATTGCCAAAAATTCAGTAGTGGAATTTGCAGATGGAAAAGCAAGTTGTTTCCAAGACAACGGTTATGAAATAACTAGTTGATGACCCCTATATTGATCTTAATGTTTCATGAGAAGTTATGTCATCACATTTAAGGATAAGTGAAAAGAATGTACTTGAAGTATCAAAATATCGTGCGCCCACAAATAAAGAATTTTGGTGTAGAAAAGAGAAAGTGCAAGACAAAATGAGGGCAAAGAGGGTCAGCTATAATCACTCTATGCTTGTAGGAATGATGAAAACTTAGTCGGGTATAAAATCGCTAAAAAAAATTAGATATGCAGTAAATAAAGCAAGAAGTCAAACTTATGAAAAATTTTATAAGCGACTAGAAACCAAAGATGGAGAGTGTGACATATATAATAAAATTGCTCGAGCTAGAGAAAGGAATACAAGAGATTTAAATCAGGTAAAATGCATAAATGATGAAACAGATATAGTTTTGACAGATGATGTGGATATTACAGAGCAATGAAAAGGATATTTTTATCAACTATATAATGAAACAAAAGACAATAAATTGAACTTGAAAGAGTTAAGTAAATCAGAGAAGTATATGAACATAATGCTTTATTGTAAAATTCAAGTATCAAAAGTAAATGATGTTTAAATAAGATGAAAAATGGAAAGACGGTTGGGCCAGATGATATACCCATCGAAGTATGGAAATGTCAAGGAAATGAAGGAATTTTGTGTCTTTCATCTTTTTCAATAAGATATTGAAGTCACATAGAATGTCAGACCAATGAAGAGAAAGTTTTTTGGTACTTTTGTATAAGAACAAAAGAGAAATACAAAATTGTATTAATTATAGAGAAATTAAATTCATGAGTCATACCAAGAAACTATGGGAATGAGTAATATAAAGAAAAGTAAGACGATAGACTAACATCTCGGAAAATCAATTTTGATTCATGTCACGGCTAGATTGACTAGCGGACGACTATGGAAGTTATACATCTCTTGAGGAGACTCATTGACAACTACCAAGAAAGAAAACAAGATCTGAATATGATGTTTATCAATCTTAAAAAGGTTTATGATAGAGTTCCAAGAGAGATCTTATGGAGAGTCTTAGAAAAGAAAGGTGTAAATGTATCATACATTGACATAATCAAAGATATGTATACAAATTCAGTGACAAGGGTGAGGATATCTGGAGGATTAACACAGGAATTCTCTATCATTGTTGGCTTACATCAAGGTTCAGCTTTAAGCCCTTATCTCTTTGTCTTTATCTTAAATGAGGCTGATGAGCTCATCAGGCATATCCAACAGGCAATACCTTGGTGTTTATTGTTTGCGGATGATATCATTTTGGTCAATGAGACGCGCGAGGGTGTAAACGCAAGACTTGAATCTTGGCGAGACACTTTAGAAAAGAAGAATTTTAGGTTGAGCAGGGCAAAAACAAAGTATATGGAGCTTAAATTTAGCAATGCAAGAAGGACGGATGACTTCGTTATTAAGATGGGTGATCAAGATATTTCTCGTAGTAAGTGTTTTAAATATCTTGGATCGATAGTTCAAAAAGACTGAGGTATTGATAAGATGTGACACATTGAATCCAAGCGGGTTGGTTGAAGTGGAGGGTCGTGTCAGGGATCTTATGTGATCGTAGAGTATCACTAAAACTTAAGGGCAAGTTTTACCGTACTGCAACTAGACCCGTGATGTTCTATGGTTCAGAGTGTTGGGCGGTGAATTGTGTACATGAACAAAAAAATGGGAGTTGTGGAGATGAGAATGTTTAGATGTTGTGTGGACACACGAGATTGGATAAAATAATATATTATGGATAAGACAGGAGTAGCACCAATTGCAGAGAAGATGTGAGAAGCTCGACTAAGATGGTTTGGACACGTACAAAGGAGACCATTAGAGGCACCTGTTAGGCGTTGTGAGAGTCTAGTCACTAGGCATTTTAAATGAGGGAGGGGTAGACCAATAAAGACTTGGAATGAAACTATAAGGAAAGACATGATGTACTTGGGCATTAGTGAGATTATAACAAGATAGGGCACACTGGCGTCAAAGGATCCATATAGCCAACCCCACTATAGTGTGATAAAGGCTTCAGTGTTGTTGTTGTTGTATTTGGAAAACGGAAAGTGGAGAATTGGGTTTACTCAATTTGGGTGTTCCTATTCTTAATTAATTATGATTATTCATGATTATGCAAACTTGACTCATTTATATCATGACACATGTTTTATACCTTTAGCCAGAAAATTTGGATAACTTAACATGGAGTTGTAAGCTGGCTTTGAGTTACAAACATCATTAAGAATACCATAGGCCCTTGAACATTATAATTTAATAAATATAGGTCACCTTGTCATTTGTCAATTATACTATCATAATCGTCGCCTTTGAATAAAATGATCATTTGGGGTTTTGGTAAGGGTGTGAGCTTGCTGGTTATAATGTAATCAGAAGGGTATAACTTTAAGTGGTCTGTTTAAGTTAGATACCCTATACTAAGTCAATCCGGTAATGAAGGGTGAGTTAGGTCGTGTAAGCATAAATCGTATGGTTGTGATTGGGGTTTGGTGTGTCGATATTTGTGAAGGATGGACTACGGGTCACAGTCATTGGCAAGTTTTATACGTTGTGATGCAATCAAAAAATACATATAAATGTACTATAAATGGTAATGATTAATTTAATAGTATATTAAAAGGTATCTTTTATCATTAGTAATAGATATATGTTTATATTATATTATGAGGAAAGATATGTGGCTATCGAAATAATCTCAATCATTGGCCTTGATCCTCAATTAGAATCATCAAAATAATCACAATCATTTTATTTTAATTGTCCTTTTCTAAGGAAACGATAATCTATAATATATTAAAAGATAATATACATATTTGCGGTGACACCGTCAGTAAATTTTCAATTATTTGATCGAAACGTCAGATCTCATCTCATACCTCTCATACCTCGCTAAAATATGTTCCCTATGCCGCCAAAACTCGTCGACATTAACTGTGGTGAAAACATGGATGGGAATGGAAAAACATTAAAATGTCGTCAAATGAGAACAGAAACACGTTCAGCATTAATGTTTTTCCTGTCCATTCCATTATCTCAGAAATCTCCTCGGCACTAAACATTTTTTCATTCCTTTCATCCTCTTGGAGAAGCACCGACGGGAATGAAAACCTGCTTGACATTAATATTTCCCTTGAAAAATTTATATCCCTGGTAATGTTTCCCATTTTAATATTCTTCCAAAGAACCTCTTCCTCCTCCATTCAATCGAATTGTTGGATCAAACTCACGATATTAACATTTTTCCCATTTTTAAGTTCTCTCGGATCAAACCTCCTCATCATTAATATTTTACCACATGCTCGCAATCCACGGACTCGTAAAGTTCGTTAGCAAGAACAGAGCAGCACATAGCCTGTGCGAGACTACTAGTATGTATGTCTGTGTGTATATTTATTTTTATTTATTTATTAGCTTCATCCGATGAATAAAGCAATTGTATGTGCAACATTATTGGGGGAACGAGTGAGGGCTCATCAACTACTCAATCCTCTGACTAACACCCAACAATAATGAAGCCTTTCAAAAATAATATAGGGTCACCTCCAAGATAGATAGATAGATATTTATTTATTTATTATTTATTTATGTTTATTTATTCATTTATTTATTTATGCATCGCCTCCACCCCCTCCTCCCGTTAGCAATGTGGGGAGAATAATGCTCGGACCACCCTCAAGAGGCGATCAGTTATTGTCATCTTCACACATTGCGCACGAAGGAGCATTGCAGTGTCGCTAGTGTGACAAATCTATAAAATCCTCACAATTTCAAACTTCATCTTAACAGATAAGAGAATAAATTATTTTTAAATCAAAGCAACATCAAGACACATCACATCATAAGTAAATCGTGACATGAGTAAAGAGAAATAAATTTCCAAGTTTATACAAAGTATATCAAATATTAGCAGAAATATAATTGAAACATATATAATTGAAAGCCACATATCACATCACTGAACATAAATATAGAAGACAGATATGTGTGTGGGCACACACATGTATATATCTTTGGTGAAACATTCTCATTTTCACTTCATTCCTCACAACATATTTTTTTTACGAGAAAAATAAGAAGGAAAATAAAAGGTAAGATAAATCAATTATTATAATTATTTTATTGGTACTTGGGGAATATGATGACAGTCGCATTGCGCTCATTTACTATTTTTATGATACTACTTAATACTATATATAATTACAATTAATATATAAAACAAACTTAAATATATTATAATTAATAATGCAAATAGAAGTAAAATGAAATATATGTGCATACGCCAAACCGTTATAGCACGTGATCGGCGGCAAAATAATGTTTTTAAAGGGGTGCCGACAACAGGGTGTTATCGTTGTCGGGGCATAGGAAATTCCTACGCAAGACTGCTTGTATAAATAATATATACACACACGGGTGACAATGCGCAGCCGCGCAGGGGCCATAGAAAACCCTCGTGTGGATGTGGCATGGTGGCAGTACCTCCAACCATGAAAGCACTTCATGCATGACAGTACCTAGGGTTGGGACTTTTGTATCACTACATGTTAATCAAGTTCTTCCCAACAACATCTCACACCAGATTAATAAAAAAAATAAAAATATTATTAGATGTGTTATCGAAACACCTAACTATTTATCCAAACTCAACCGCAACCTACACAAATTACCAGATTTTTTTTATTTTCAGGTTAAATCCATGGACGAGAAGAATATTTGAAAATTGGATATTTAAACGATTTTAAAGAAAAACCTTAGATATAGGAGCATATTAGAAGCATAGTGGACAAACCAAATGGTTAATCTAAGTTGATCTTTAGTTATCTGAATAATAAATGACTCTAACCCAAGCAGTAAAGAGAAACTCCAATGTATAGTTTCAAAAATAGCTCTTGCGGAACGAAAGGAAAAAGTTATAATTGTAATACCTTTATAGTTTGAATGAAGCAATATTAAACAAGTTCTTTCAATTATCATCAAACTTCAATTACAAGACATGGATGCTTTCAGTGTTCCAAAAAAAGCACTCAATAGGATGGAAAATGTAATAGCAAATTGGTTCCAACATTGATGGTTGAGAAAATTTAAATAAAATAGAATGTGTGAAAAGCCTAAAACTACAGGAGAAAGCAATTTCAAAGAACTCATTTATGACTGGTGATATAAATTTATAGTAAATTCGCAAAAAAAAAGACGAGCTCAAACATAATTAGCAAACCAAGCTTACAAGACTTCAAAATCTACTCACATACGTTTAATCAAAACCAAACCAAAATTAGTTCAAGCGTTTCTTACAAGTAGTAATTTGGGGCAATTGTAGTTGAAAACTTGAGATTTGCATGAGATAAAGAGGCGTGCTTGAGGATCAAGATATCATAGATCAGGAATGGAGTTTCATTGTAGAGGTACCTAAGTGAATGTCGTGTACGGATCGAGGAGGACCAGATGCAGTCGATACCCTAGCTATGTAAACTTTGGAAGATCGTCAGAAGGGCATAGATATCGGAGAACGACAGTTGCGAGCAACGTCGATGCCCTAGGTACGTGAACCGTGGAAGATTATTAGGAGAGTAAGGCTAGCCCGTTTGGGGGCTTATTTTCACCGGTTAAGAAGTTAAGACCATGTACCTGATTTTAATGGGCAATTGGCAAAATGCACCTTCGAAATATAGACTTTTGGCAAAATGCACCCCAAAAGTTTAAAATTGGCAAAATGCACCCCCCAAAATAGGTTTTCTTGGCAATGTGCACCCTAGAGTGTACATTTTGGTCATTTCATTTTTTGCCTAGTGAGGGTGCACATTGCCAAGAAAACCCACTTTGGGGGGTGCATTTTGCCAATTTTAAACTTTTGGGGTGTATTTTGTCAAAACCCTATATTTCCAGGGTGCATTTTGCAAATTGTCCGATCTTAATTAAGTCTGATTGATGCGTCGTTATCATTGGACTGGACTGGCGAAAATAAGCCTTCATTTGGTTCGACGGTGGCGGGTCGATCCGGCGGGTGGAAATGAAGTGTTCGAACTGGAGGGGAGACGTGGCTGCTTCAAATTGAGCTTTTTGGGCTGTTTCTCAAGGCGGGCGGGTGGAAACGGAGCAAATACCGCTGGAGGTTCATTTATTTATCCTCCCTCCGGCGGCGTTTGCCCCAAATGGAGCAGCGAAACGTCGAACCAAATAGAGCCTAAGTCTCCCCAAACGGAGCCTAAGGCTTCATTTGTTTAAGGTCCGGTTCATGCGGTCGCAGCCGCTTAATCGGTGAAAATAAGGCTCTGTTTGGAGGGATTTATTTTCACCGGTCAAGCGGTTACGAGCGCATGAACTGAACCTTAATTAAGGTTCAGTTCATGCGGTCGTAACCGCTTGACCAGTGAAAATAAATCCCCTCAAATGAAGCCGAAGAGAATGGACATTGCAATAAGTAGATAGGTGTGTTATATCTTATGTGTATCAACTTATTTTTGAAAAGAGTACAGAGTATGAGAATCCGATATCAAATTATTTTTTAGTAACTCCTACGTTCACTGCTCAATGTGGGGGAAGGTGAAGGTGATTTTTATACACTAAGATTCTGTTTGGGAGGGCTTATTTTCACCGGTCAAGCGGTTACGATCGCATGAACCGGATCTTAATTAAGGTCGAGTTCATGCGGTCGTAACCGCTGGACCGGTGAAAATAAGCCCTCCCAAACGGAACCTAAATTGTATTTTTTAACTTCAAAATTTTAAAAAAATAAATTACAAAATATTAATGTTCGTTTTTTAACACTCGTTTTAAGTGGCATATTACACATATTCCGATTACATGCATTACGGTCATAAAATGACATTACGATCGTATTTTTTTTACAATCGAAATGCATGATTTTACAGCCGTAATTTTTTCAATTATAATTGGAATATGAGTATTATTGTACTTAAAATTAGCATAAAAATACGAACATTAATATTTTGTAGTTTTTTGTAAAGTTATTTTGTTATAAGTCGAAAATTGTGATTTAGTGCTTAAAAGTCATCTTGGCGTGTATACAGGAGTGAACGTCGGACTCACCAAAAAAAAATTCCTTAATCGATGCCCTAGTAGCTCTGTTGGGAAATCGAGTGGCGCTCTTGATAGACTGGAGCTACTCAACTGTCTTAACTCGTGAGCGGTCGAGCCTGTCAACAGTCAAAGATAAACTAGATATTGGGGCAAAGACTCGATGGCGTGGAAAACCCGCAATTAGGGTGAAAAACTACGCAGTCTGTATGGTGCCGACCTAACTTCCACTATATGAGTGTTTCTTACAGAGCTTCGGCGAGGGTGACAGATCGCGCCTCGTTACAATTTGTGAGATGGGAGCAGAATGAACGACGGGTGGCACTGATCGACCGTCGTGCAACTTTGACGGTCTTTCGATGCTTGTTCACTGAAGATGTGGGCGCTCCCTTCCTTCGGAGTTTTCTTGATGTGACGGCGGAGGCGGCTTTACGCGTCTCCTTCTTCACTTGCGTTCTTGCGAGCCTCGTCTTGTCTTTGCGGCCTTCGCTTTGCGTTGTCGGTCTTAGACGTAATTCCTACAGAGAAAAGGGGGAGAGAAATGAGTGAACCGAGTGAAGCGGAGAAAAAGACCCTTTTGAAATAGAACTGAGCTTATTTATAGATTTTAACGAGGGCAGTCCGATAATTTTGCTTAACAACTACCGGACCGACCAATAGGATCACTCGGAAATGATCACGCAAATCGCCACTTTTGGAAAATAACAATCTTGCCCTCGGGTCGGGGGAAGGCCTGCCTGCGAAGAATAGCGGACTGACGACGCCGGTGCAGGCGGCCCGACGATGCTGGCGCAGGCGGCCGGCCGCCGCCCCTCCACACGGAGGGCGGCCGGGAGGGGCGGCCAGCCGCGGAGAGGCAGCCCGGGGGCGGGCGGCCTCGGGTGGCCCTCACAGGGGCCGACCGCGGCGAAGCTGCCCGAATCCGGGAGGTCTTGGCCGCTTGCGAGGGATGGCCGCGGGGAGGCTTCCCAAGATCGGGTGGCCTTGGTCGGCCATTCGCGTGGCCGGCCACGATAAGGCCGCCAGTGATCGGGCGGCGTTGGTATGCCCCTTGCAGGGCCGGCCGCGGCGAGGCCGCCTGGGATCGAGCGGCCTTTGCCGGCCCTTGCGTGAGCCAGCCATGGCGATGCCGCCCGGATCTGGGCGGCCTTGGAAGGCCCTTGCGATGGTCGGTCGCGACGAGGCCACTCGAGATTGAGTGGCCTTGTCCCGCCCCTTGCGGGGCCGGCACCGGCGTGGGCATCCAGATCTGAGCGGCCTTGGTAGGACCTTGCGAGGGTCGGCCGCGCCGAGCCACCCGACGATGGGCAGCCTCGGCCGGCCTTCGTGGAGATCGGTCGTGCCAGGACTACCTGTCTCTGAGCGGTTAGAGGGGGAGGTCGGCCCCGGGCTGGAGTCGACCAGCACCGCCGGGTGGCGGTTGTTGGGTCGCTCGTGCGATCCAGCGCACAGTAGTTACTACGTGGTGTGGGCACGCGGATCCCGTGTGCAGCGGTTATCTGCGTAACTCTCATGACTTTAGTATGGGGAGAGGACGGTTTGGCTATGTTCAACCCGATTTTCCTATAAAATGGGGTTGACCCCATCAAGCTTGGTGGAGAGTGTAGTGAATCCACATATCAATCTGCTACAATAGTCTGAACACTAACAGGCTCCAGCCGCAAGGGTCAACCATGCGTTTTTTCCCTTCAGAACGAACCTCGAGCTATCGACACATGTCATCAAGAGGAACGGTCTTAGATAATAGCATGTTAATTGGGATTGATTATTGTTGTGGATCGCCCGAGACTCTTGCTAGACCGAATTAAACTTGGTCGTCTTAGCCCGCAGAGCGGTCGATCGCGCAATCAGTCACTGAGTAAATAGAGAAATAGACATGCAAATTTTTAACGTGGAGAACTCAAGAATAGGGTAAAAAACCACACGACCGGTTCAATGTTGGTCAAACTTCATTATTGATTGTCGTTTACAGTGCTTTAAAGAAGTCAAGGGCGACTGGTCGCTCCTCATTACAACTTGGGTGGTGAGAGAGAATGAGACTTGCTCCGAGGGTGATAGGTCACTGCTCGCAAAACTCAATACAGGTTTTCCCTGGTGGTGTAAAATGTTTGTGGTCATTGTTCGGACGCTGAGTGTTGGAGGGTAGCATGTATAAGGATTACTGAGGAAAGCTGGCTGAACGTCTTGCACGTATAAGCATCAGGGACTTCGGTGAATCTCTAAAACACTTGAAGGGAGGCAGCTCGTAGGAGGATTCCGGCAGAGCTCTGACATGTAGGAGGAGATGACTGTGAGGAGAAAAGTTAGAATGAGAGGGGGTCTGAGGTCTCATTTATAGGTCTCATGAGTGATTACATGGTTGCACACTGTAACCACCCATATTCCTAATTGCAGACCATTTTTAATATAGTTTAAGGCGCACATTGTTTTTATAATTTTAGTACCCATACAACGTAATTATTATGGTTATTGACACTTCCCCACGATGGGTGGTTACGACGGTGGTTACGTGGGTGGTTACTTGTGAAACAAACGGTGACGATCGAAGAGGGATGATCAGATGATGGAGAGGGACTGCCATTGGCCGCGAGTTTACAATCGCGAGGCGCGATCGTGGCCGACAGTTTGGTCGGCCGCTGACAGAGGCAGCGGCCAGCCGTGGACAGTTAGTTATGCGCGTGATGGTTGAAGGATTGCGTGTGCGAATCGCGTATAGATCGGGGTCGGGCATGAATCATCTGTGGGGTGGCTATTCCCATAACTCCCACTAAGTTTGTTGGGGTTATGGGATTTCGGTAAATCGCAACTAGGTTTTTCTATAAATTATGGGACATCTCATCATTTACCCCCCTAAGCCCTCGACGTTCAGAGCATGAGCTGGAGAAGAACGAGGACTTTTATACGAGTCCAAATTGCTGCAATCATGGCAGAGACAGACATAATGGGGCCAGAAAACGCAGGAGGAGGCGGAAGGAATGATAAGGTGTGGCGCGAAAGAGAACAAGGACGAAACGGGTACGCGCGGGGAATTTCTGTGCAT
This sequence comes from Platanthera guangdongensis, assembly GCA_039583875.1. Classification (NCBI taxonomy): domain Eukaryota; kingdom Viridiplantae; phylum Streptophyta; class Magnoliopsida; order Asparagales; family Orchidaceae; genus Platanthera; species Platanthera guangdongensis. Next base: position 47,402,303 of record CM077151.1, read on the forward strand.
ATGGCGCAGGTGAGTCATGCCCGCGCACGGGGAAACTCGCACCACACGCAAGCACTTGTTGGGAAAAACCGCACGAGGTACGCATGTGCGTGCATGCGCACGGTGTAATGACTCCATCCGTTCACAGGCATATACTAGAAGGTCCGGTCGGGGCCCCACAGCATAGACCATAAAACAGGCGGGGAAGTCACGTAGTGATACCAGAGTTGCGCATCCTAACTCATTGCATTCTAGCGGAAACCTATAACACGAAGCTGAACTCTCACACATGAATGTTCACCATATAAAAGCTCCACATTTATATACACAGGAATCGTAGCAAATACAAAGTCAACTGGCCTTATGGCCTTACAGGGCTTTACACAACAGTGGCCTCAAACATTGGCGCGCAGGTCGGCCACATATAATCAAACATAGTATTTTCATTTAGCCTTCGAGGGCTAGCAGTAGTAGCAGCAGCAAGAACTTCAGCCTTTATGCGCCCCGCTTGGCTCTCCAGCACCTGCACAGGGACTGCCCACCCAACGGTGGCAAACAGGCAACGGTCAGCATTCAGCTGACCAAATTATAACGACCTCACCCCTTTCTCGGGGCGGTGGTATTCCTTCCCTGCAGGCATAGCATTTCACATGCAAATATGTATATCATCCATTGTGCTCTCACACACATACATTCCATCACAACCGTCAGCCACACGGCCCGACGATCCGTGCACTCAGGGCACATTCTTGGTGTACCGGCGAACCACTTGCCCACCACCATATCAGGGTTGCAACCCAACGGTAAAACATTGAGCATTTTCTTCATGGTGTGCAGCCGAAGATTATAGTCTTAGTGAACCGGGATTGGCCCATAACCCCCCATTATATCACGGCGTGCAGGCATAAGACTCTCGTTATGCGCTCCAACAGACCGCACTTTCAGGTCTCACGTCGGACGGACATAACGCAGGTCGGATCATCCACCCCCCCCCCCCCCCCCCCCGTTGCTCAAATCGTCTTTCCATCACCGAGTATGGCGTACTCGCGGCTAAATCAAAGGCGCGGGTCGGTTTCACTTTACCTGTTTGGCATAAAGCCTGGGTGTTTTCTTGGGCACACCAATACTTATTATCACACTCATTCGTATCACAACATCAAAGGGTCTTTCCTGCGCATACCAGTACTTCCTGCTACTCTCCTTCACAGGTACAACCCCACAATTATCACAAATGTCAAGGGTATTTTCCTGACTTACCACGTCAGTACTTCCTGCTACTCCCCTTCATAGGTACTACCCACGAACATCAAGCATTACAAAGGGTATTTCCTGTATTACCAATCCAATACTTCATGCTACTCCCCTTCACAGGTATAACCCAATAACACAAACATCACAAGGGTATTTTCCTAGACTACCACTCCAGTACTTCCTGCTACTGCCTTTCACAGGTTTAACTCATCGACTCCTAAACTACACGTTTATCACGGAGTCTTCTCCGGTGCGTATATGCAACATCACCAATCCAGACCAACCTGTCCAGATTGGCTTCACACAGCATGTCTATTCTGTACTTCTTTTCCGGATCTATATGTCAAATGATTGGGGATTCCATGAATCAACCCAAGAGACTCCCACAACGAGCCACCCTCTGGTGGGGGAATCATATACACATACCAAAAAGGAAGCCTTCACATGGCTAGGAAGAAAAGTCGTTACCCTTGAAGACCGCTTCAGTGTCATGAGCTCCTAGCTGGCTGGAAAGAACCGCAACGACTTTTCCTCCGCAACGCTGGCCTCGGATCTCTTGTCGGAACTCCGCAGCACCACCGGTAACCAGCTCTCCTTCCTCCTCCTCCTTCTTCATCTCTCTCTAAGCTTTAGAAAGATGAAGGCCAAAACTCAAATGAGCTTTTCCAACTCATTTCCCGGCCTTAAGGACACAGGGAGGAAGATCAGCCATTGGATCCCAGCTGAAGGAAATGAACGGCCCCGATTTTGCCACAAAATCATATTTTTTTGCTTGACACGCCAGTGTCCCAGGCCGTGTACCTCAAGCGGTGCTCAACCGACTTATTCAGTCCAGTACACGCCCATGTGACACGCCCGTGTCACGGGCCGTGTCACCTGACACGCATTCAGACACGCCCGTGTCTGTGGCCGTGTTCTTCAGGCTGCTCACAAAACCAAATCAACCCAAGCGGGACACGGCCAGTGACACGCCCGTGTCACAGGACATGTACCCTAAGACACAGTCGTGTCCTACCCGTGTTCACCAGGCCTCAATGCCTTGGGCACATCTCGAAAAGGACACGGCCTGTGACACACATGTGTCCCAGGCTGTGTGCCCATACATGGCACTAGACACGCCCCAGCTCAACTTCGTCGAGTTGAAATTCGTCGACCCGCATAGGACCCGCCCTGTGACACGCCTGTGTCACAGGCTGTGTACTCTGCACTCGATAATTGTCGACCGAATTTTGTCAACCATACACCCAACTGTTCAAACCCGAGCACGACACGCCCTAGGACACGCCCGTGTCCCAGGCCGTGTCACCCAACTTTGCCAAATTCTGGGATTTGGGGTGTTACAACCCTCCCCTCCTTACAAAAATTTCATCCCCGAAATTTGCAGAAAGTAAGGAACTCAAATAGAAGGATTTTATTCCACGAGTGTTCATTACAACTCGATATACACCGCATAATTGTTACACAAAGAGCTCGGGAAATTCAGCTCGCATGGTCTGCTTTCGCTCCCATTGGAGTTCTTCACGGTCGCAGTTGTCCCACTGGACTTTGACCATCCCGATCGTCTTGTTCCCCAGCTGTTTATCGGCACGATCTTCGATCTGAATGGGTCAAACCTTCGTCGTTAGCCCATACTCCACCGACACACGATCATTCTCGATCACCTGAGCTGGATCTTTAACGGCCTTCCGAAGCACCGAGATGTGAAACACATCGTGTAATCCACCCAAGTCTGCCAAAAGAGCTAGCCGATATACAGCCTCCCCAACTCGCTCCACCACTTCAAATGGGCCAAGGTACTGTGGACTTCACTTTTTCAGACATCGAATCCTGGATACGCCTTTGAAGGGTTTGATCTTCAAGTATACCCAATCACCCACCGCGAGCTCCACATTCCGGTGTTTGGCATTGTAGTATTTCGCTTGACGATCCTGGGCTATCAACAGCCGCTCTCGGATAGTGCGTATCGTCGAGTTCGCTTCCTCGACTTCATTACGCTTATACACTTTGGAGTCACCTGCTTCTGCCCAAGCCAACGGTGTACGACACTTCCGACCATACAGAGCTTCAAACGGTGTCATACCGATGATCACTTGGTAGCTGTTATTATAGGCAAACTCCACCAAATAAAGATGATCTTCTCATCTCTTTCCAAAGTCCAGGGCGCACATCCGGAGCATATCCTCCATCGTTCTGTTGGTCCTTTCAGTTTGGCCATCTGTTTGGGGATGAAAGGTCGTACTGAACATCAACTTCATGCCCAACAGCTAATGGACCAGCCTCCAATCAGTCGAAGTAAATCACCCATCTCGATTGCTCACGATGCTCCGAGGAACACCATGTAGCCGTACAATCTGTTCAACATAAAGCTTTGCCAAACATTCTACTGAATCATCCTGCCTGTTCGGGAGGAAGTGTGCCATTTTTATCAGCCGGTCGACAATCACCCAGATTGAATCATTTCCGCGCTGAGATCTCGGCAAATCGTGCACGAAATCCATGGAAATATCATCGAACTTCCATTCCGGAATCGTCAACGACTTCAAGAAACCACCCGGCTTATGACATTCTGCCTTCACCATAGCACAAGTTTGGCATTTGTCCACATAATGAGCGATATCTTTCTTCAGTCCTGACCACCAAAACAGCTTTTTCATGTCTCTGAACATCTTTGTGCTCCTAGGGTGAATTGATTACTTCGTATAGTGCGCCTCGTACATCAACTCTTCTCGCAGTTTACCCAAACTTGGGAGGCACAAACGACCCTCTTTCCGCAAAAGGCCGTCATCCCAGGAGAATTTCCCTCTGACCCATCATTGTCATAGCGTTGGAGACTCTCATCTAGCTCTGTTGCTCGTCGAACTCTGTCCGCAAGGTCACACTGTACCTCCGTCCAGTTCAAACATGCATCGGCTGTAGCATTCTTGTCAACACAAGAAATCTCTAACACTTCCAACTCCTGGATTAGACGTTCATCGTGCCTCTACAACCAGCTTGCCCTTGTCGGCGCTCTCCGACTCAAGACATCCGCGACCACATTTCTCTTCCCGGAAGTATAATGAATCGCAAAGGTGTAGTCCCCAAGGAACTTCAACCACCTTCGCTGTCGCATATTCAGGTCCTTCTGCTCCAACAAATACTTTAGGCTCATATGATCTGTATAGATTTCCACTTTCACGCCATACAGATAATGCCTCCACAATTTCAGTGCAAAGATCACCGCTGCCAACTCTAAGTCGTGGACGAGATAATTTCGCTCGTGCACTTTCAACTGGCGAGAGCCATAAGCAATCACTTTCTCATTTTATAGAAGAACGCAGCCTAAGCCGCTTCCTGAAGCATCACTGTAGATTTCAAATCCATCAGTACCACATGGCGACGTCAACACCGGCGCCATGGTCAACCGACACTTCAGCCTTCAAAAGCTCGTGCGCACTCCTGCGTCCAAACGAACTTTTGATCCTTTCTCGTTAGTGTGGTTAGAGGCAAAGCGATCCACGAGAAGTTTGCAATAAATCTTCTATAGTAGTCTGCTAGTACAAGGAAGCTCCTGACTTCAGCCACAAAAGACAACACTGGCCACTCCTGTATGGCCCTTATCTTCGCCGGATCCACTGCTATGCCCTCTCTGCTTACCACATGGCCTAGAAAAGCCGCCGACGATAGCCAAAACTCGCACATCGAGAACTTGGCATAGAGCTTATTCTTCCTCAACGTCTGCAATACCAACCGCAAGTGATTTTCATGATCGGCTTCAGATCGAGAGTAGACCAAAATATCATCAATGAATACTATCACGAACATGTCCAGGTACTCTCGGAACGTTCGGTGCATCAAGTCCATGAACACCGATGGCGTGTTGCACAACCCAAACGGCATTACCGTGAACTCATAATGCCCGTAACGTGTTCCAGATGCGGTCATGGGAATGTCACCTTCCCGAATCCTCAAATGGTAGTAACCAGACTTCAAATCCAACTTGGAGTAGATGGTTGACCCCACCAGCTGATCGAACAACTCATCAATCTGTAGGATCGGATACTTATTCTTCTCGGTGAGCTTGTTCAATTCACGACAGTCAATACATAACCACAAACCACCGTCTTTATTTTTCATAAACAGAACAGGCGCGATCCAAGGTGACATGCTTGGGCGAATATAACCCTGCTCCAACAACTCCTGTTGTTGGACTTTCAACTCCGCCATTTCCTTTGGCGCGATGCGATATGGCGAGCAGATCACAGGTTTCGTACCTGGCACCAACTCGATCGTGAAGTCAATCTCTCGATGGGGTGGTAGCCTAGGGAGATCCTTGGGAAATACATCTGCAAATTCCGATACCACCGGAACATCGCTCACACCGGCCTTAGGCTCCACAGCCTGAATCAGCGTGAAGTAGCACTTCGCGCCCTTTCGAACAGCCTTGACTACTTGGAGTGCAGACATCAACGTCGCGCCCACTCCTCACATCCCCGCGAACTTAGTCTCCTGCTCGGTATTCTGGCCCAACATGATCTCTTTGGCATTACAATCAATTAAGGCATGCTGCTCCGCGAGCCAATCCATACCAAATGTTGAAGTTGGTGATCGGGCGGTCTGACGGTCTATCTTGGCGGGTTGAAGATCATGCGGTCTGGCGGTTTGTCTCAGTCGGCTTGGAGACCGGGCGGTCTAGCGGTCTACACTGACACTCTCTCTTTCTCTCTGGTGGTAGCTGTGCGGTTAGCCCGTCTGTCTAACCGCGAGGCTTGTGCGGTTTGTTCTGTATAGTCCGCTTACTCCTGTAAATTTTTAGTCCCACATCTCTTATTTGTATTCTCTCTTCTCTCCTCCATTCTATATAAGGGAGGGCATACTTTTGTAATAGATATCTTTTTTGGATAATAAAGTTTCAATTATTCAAAACTCTATCTGTTTGTTACTGCATGTTCGCTACTTTTAACATGGTATCAGAGGACACGGTCTTTTCCTCCTGATTGTGTGCGCTCTCTGCTTCTCGCCGCTTGTTTCTTCTTCTCGCGATCTGTCTTCGCGGCTTGTCCTCTCTTCCGCCCGCTACTCTGTTCGCGCGGCTTGTTGCTTCTCTTCTCTTGCTACTCTTCGTCGCCGCGACCTGTTTGGTTGTCGCAGCGTCCTGTGTCCTTCTAGCCGCCTGTTTTCCCCTATCTGCACGGCCTTCTTCTGTTCGCCCGGCTTGAGACTTGTTGTTGTCGCTGCTGCTTCTTGCTTCCTCTTCACTTCTGTTCGCTCGAACTTTTCAGTCCGCGATGCCCTGGATGGAGGCCATGAACTCTTGCCCGTTGTGCCTTGGTCTGTTTCCTGGCCGCTAGTGTTTCGCGCGGCTTCTTCCCTTTAAACCGCTGCGGTTTCGCGCGGGTTGCTCTCTTTTCCTCTCCCCGCGGCTTTCTCTCTGTTCGCGCGGATTCTTCCTTGTTTGAGCGGCCTCTCTGCCTCTCTTCCTTTAGCCGCTCCTGCTTGTTAGTCGCCGCAACCTCCTGTTCAATCGCGCGGCTTGTGCTTCCCTCTTCTTCCCCTTTTGCCTTGCTCTGCACCTTGGTCGTGGCCCTTCTTGCCGCTGGTGTGCTGTCACCGAGACCGCTGCAGTTTCTTTTTCCTCCCTTCATGGCTTTCATATCCTCCTCCAAGCCATTCGCCTCGGTTGTCACGTCTTCTGGTCGTGCCCACGTTGTTACTCAGGGAAAATGGCTGATCGACACTGGTGCTACAAATCATATGACCGGCAATCTCCAGTGTTTCTCTCTCCTCGAAACACATGATCAGTTGCCCCCGGTTATTCTCGCTGACGGCTCTTCATCATCAGTCCATGGGACGGGGATAGTTCATGTCACTCTGTCTCTTCACTTGGCGGATACTCTATACGTGCCCTAGTTCCCGTGCAACTTATTATCTGTTACCTCTCTATGCAAGCAATTACAGTGTTCCGTCACATTTACTTCTACTTCTTGCTCTTTTCAGGATCCGGACTCCCAACGGACGATTGCTACTGGGACTGAGAGTGGCGGCCTATACTTCCTGGACAACATTTTTGCTTTTTCCACCTCCTCCACCTCCACAGATATTCTCCAATGGCATCTCCGCCTTGGTCATGCTCCTCTCCGTCTTCTTCGTCAACTTCTGCCCCACCTTCCTCCACAAAGTCCTCCGCTCAACTGTGAGGCCTGTCAGCTTGGCAAGCATCACCGCTCCTCCTTCCCTCCAAAGCACGTTCGTGGCTCTACCCGTCCGTTTGATCTTATCCACTCCGATATTTGAGGTCCTTCTCCTACTCCTACCATTGGTCGGGGTAGTTCATATTTTGTCACGTTCATTGATGATTTCTCGCGCTGTACGTGGGTGTATCTATTAAAAGATCGCTCCAAATTATTCTCTGTATGGACGTCCTTCTATCTCATGATCAAAACTCAGTTTGGTGTTTCTATCCAAGTTTTTCGATCTGATAATGCCAAAGAATATATCAGTCGTGACTTTTCTACCTTCTGCATGCAAAATGAGATTATTCATCAAACTAGTTGTGTCTATACTTCACAACAAAATGGTATGGCCGAACGCAAAAACCGTCACCTCCTCGATGTCGCTCGCACCTTGATGACCCAGATGCATGTTCCTCGCTCCTATTGGGGCTATGCTGTTCTCCTTGCCTGCTACCTTATCAATCGCATTCCCTCTACGGTTCTCCACGGCAAAACCCCGTTCTCCATTCTGTATCCGGGCAGGGAGTCGTTTCCTCTCCCTCTCCAAATTTTTGGATGCACTGCCTTTGTGCATACCCCTTCTGCCACCCGTGATAAGCTCTCCCCTCGCTCCACCAAATGTGTCTTTCTGGGGTACTCCACCACTCAGAAAGGCTATTGTTGCTTTGATCCCATACTTCGTAAGCAGTTCGTCTCTGCTGACGTCACCTTCTTCGAGAATACCTCCTACTTCTCGGATGACTCCTCTCCTCTTCTCCCAGCTTCTGATTCTCCTGCCGTTCCCTTCGTTCCCTCGCCTCCTACTACAATCTCCACCCCTACACCATCTCCATCCCCTCCTCTCCCTCCACCTCTCTCTCTCTCCCTTCTCCACCACCCTCTCCCTCCTCTCCGTTGCCGTCGCTCTCTACTCCCGGGCCAGCTTTCTCTACCACGGATGCTCTGGATGCCGCGGGCCCGGCTGACCTGGATCTTCCTATAGCTCTTCGCAAAGGGGTGCGGACGTGTACCCTACACCCCCTTGCTGCTGTTGTTTCTTATGATCGTCTTACCCCTTCTCGCAGGGCATTTGCACTGGCTATCTCTGCCACTTCCACACCCCGCTCCTACCAGGAGGCCCTTGTTATTCCTCATTGGAAGATGGCCATGGATGAGGAAATGACGACCCTAACTGAGCGGGGTACCTGGACTCTTGTTCCTCCTCCCTTCGGCACTGATGTTGTTGGGTGTCGCTGGGTCTTTGTGGTCAAATTTGGCCCCGACGGCACTGTGGATCGTTATAAGGCTTGCCTTGTTGCTAAAGGCTTCACTCAGACCTATGGGGTTGATTACTTTGACACCTTCTCCCCCGTGGCTCGTCTCAGCACTATCCGGGTCCTTCTCTCTGTGGCGGTAAATAAGGATTGGCCGATTTCCCAGCTGGATGTCAAGAATGCCTTCCTTTATGATGATCTTCACGAGGCCGTTTACGTGGAGCAACCTCCTGGGTATGTTGCTCAGGGGGAGACACGAGTATGTCGGCTGAAGAAGGCAATCTATGGCCTCAAATAGAGCCCTCGAGCTTGGTTTGACAAGTTCAGCGGGATCGTGGCGGCCGTTGGTTTTGTGCGAAGCTCTGCCGATCACTCTCTCTTTATTCGCAAAACTCCTCCTGGGCTGGTTGTTCTTGTTGTGTACGTCGATGATATTCTTCTCACTGGCGATGACCAGGAAGGGGTAGCCCTGAGAAAGCGTCATCTTCGCCAACATCTGGTCACAAAAGATATGGGCTCTCCAAAGTACTTTCTGGGGATCGAAATCTCTCGGAAGCCCGACTCTTTAGTTCTCTCTCAGCATAAGTATGCCCTTGATCTTTTAAAAGAGGCAGGATTGACTGGAGCAAAACCTGCCCGATGCCCCATGACAACTGGAGAAGACAAAACCTGGACAGATGATTCGCCTCCTCTTTCAGATAGTTCGCGGTACAGGCGTCTGGTTGGTAAGCTCATATATCTCACAGTGACCAGACCTGATATTTCCTATGTTGTGGGCAAGGTGAGTCAATTCATGCAAGCACCTAGGGAGTGCCATCTACAGCTTGCCTTGCGGATCTTGGAGTATATCAAAGCAGCGCCTGGGAAAGGATTACTTTTTCAGAGGAATGGTCATCTGAGGATTGAAGCATACTCAGATGCAAGTTATGCTGATGACAAAGGGGATCGCAAGTCAACCTCAGGTTTTTGCACCTTTATTGGGGGAAATCTGGTGAGCTGGAAGAGCAAGAAGCAGTCTGTTGTCTCCAGGTCTAGTGCAGAAGCTGAGTATCGCAGTATGACATCGACCACTTGTGAGTTAAAATGGCTGCGGGCTCTCATGCTAGATTTAGGAGAGGTCTACAACCATCATCTACCTATGTTCTGTGATAACAAGGCCGCCATATACATCTCTAAAAATCTGGTATTCCATGAAAGAACAAAGCACATTGAGGTCGACTGTCATTTCATTCGTGAAGAGATCTTAAAGGAACAAATTTGCACTCCCTTTGTCACTTCTGATAAAGAGCTGGCTGACATCTTCACCAAGCCAGTTTCCGCCTCGTTTCTTCATGTGTGTGACAAGCTGGGCATGATTGATATATATGCTCCAACTTGAGGGGGAGTGTTGAAGTTGGTGACCGGGCGGTCTGGCGGTCTATATTGGCGGGTTGAAGACCGCGCGGTCTGACGGTTTGTCTCAGCCGGCTTGGAGACCGGGCGGTCTAGCGGTCTACACTAACACTCTCTCTTTCTCTCTGGTGGTAGCCGTGCGGTTAACCCGTCTGTTTAACCACGCGGCTTGTGCGGTTTGTTCTGTATAGTCCGCTTAGTCCTGTAAATTTTTAGTCCCACATCTCTTATTTGTATTCTCTATTCTATCCTCTATTCTATATAAGGGAGGGCATACCTTTGTAATAGATATCTTTTTTGGATAATAAAGTTTCAATTATTCAAAACTCTATCCGTTTGTTACTGCATGTTCGCTACTTTTAACACCAAAGATCACGTCGAATTCCGATATCGGCAATACAGATGCAGTCAAATAGAAATCTCGACTTCCTATTTGGACCGCCACATCGCAAGCTCGATCCGCGAGCATCAAACAACCATTTGGCAACACCACCTTGACGATATCTGTCTTCACACGACTAGGTATCCCAATCCGCGCGATGAACTCCTTAGACAAAAAAGAATGTGAAGCACCCGTATCAAACAGTGCTCGTGCTAGCGTGTTTCTAATCATCACAAATCCTGTGACAATCATGTCACACACACAAGCCGCATACAAATATGCAATATCAAGCATGCAATAAACAAAATAATGCAATAACTATCTCGTACCTGTGACGACGTCACTCTGCTTAATGGCCTCCTGCAGGCCAAGATTGTAGACTTGGGGCTGCGCCTGCGAGGCAGAGGACTCCACGACTGCCTTTTCTTTCTCCGCATACGACGCTCCCGCCTTCTTTTCACTCTTTGGCGGTAACCGAAAATCACGGGCTATATGCCCCACCCGTACACAATTAAAGCATGTACGAGTCTTCGGCCTTGAAGTGGCCCCCGACGTTGCTCCCGAGGCAACTGAAGAAGGAGCTTGTCCAGCCGACTTGGACCTCTTACCCCATCTCTTCTTGAAAAATGACTTCGCTGGTCGGGGCACCTTGAATTTCGGTTGTGTCACAGCCAAGGTCCGCTTCCCATGCACCCTCTTCATATCCTTTTCCAGCGCGCACGCGGTGTCGACCAACACCTGGAAGCCTTGGTTCACAGAACTAGAGAGCAGGAATCGTAACTCGTCCCGCAGTCCTTAATAGAACCTATTCGTCTTCCTCTGCTCATCAGCAAATATAGAACCCGCATACCGCCCCAAGCGTGTGAACTCATGCAGGTACGTTTCAACACTGCCTTCTCCTTGCGTCAACCTTTGGAATTCATTTTCCATAGCAATACGATGTGCCGCCGGGAGGTGCTTTGCCAGGAAAAGGCGGGAGAATTCCTCAATCGTCACTTGTGTTAACGGTCGACCCACTAAGTGGTGTAGTTCCATCTCATCCCACCATAAACGAGCCTCTCCTTCCAGCAAGAAGGTGGCTAAGGTGACCGTCTGATGTTCCTCCATTCCAATCGTCGTCATAATCCGCTTGACGCGCGACAACCAGTCCTCAGCCTGCATAGGGGATCCCAGGGCCGTAAACGTAGGCGGGTTGAAACTCATGAACTGCTTCAACTGCTTCTCAGCTGCTCGAGGATCCACAGCCGCTACAGGTTCTGGCCTCGCCGCAACCTGTTCTGGCCTTCATGCCGGCTGCGCCTGCCCTTGCGCCTGCCCAATCGGCTGTGCTTGGGTCATGGCAAACAATGCCTCAGCAACTAATCACACAGTTTCCGCAGAAGTTGGAGGTGTAGACATCTCAGTTGGTGTCATACTTTCATCAGAACGTTGGGGCTCCGGTTGCCCCGCACCACTCCGCGTCACCTATAGGTGAACAAGACACGCACATTAGCGACCACACACAAGCAAAACAACAAAATAGGAATGTGCAGGTTCCTCAAACATATGTATTTGCATTCCTAACGTGGACATTCCGGAGTTCATTAGTGTTAACTTGGTTCGCACAGGTACGTGCTCGCCACCCCACAAAAGAATTCGACCACGAATTTGAAAGGGAAAAACCGAGACAGTTGATACCAAAAATGTAACGACTCCATCCGTTCACAGGTATATACTAGAAGGTCCGGTCGGGGCCCCACAACATAGACCATAAAACAGGCGGGGAAGTCACGTAGTGATACAAGAGTTGCGCATCCTAACTCATTGCATTCTAGCGGAAGCCTATAACACGAAGCTGAACTCTCACACATGAATGTCCACCATATAAAAGCTCCACATTTATATAAACAAGAATCGTAGCAAATACAAAGTCAACTGGCCTTATGGCCTTACATGGCTTTACACAACGGTGGCCTCAAACATTGGCGCACAGCCCGGCCACGTATAATCAAACATAATATTTTCATTTAGCCTTTGAGGGCTAGCAGTAGTAGCAGCAGTAGCAATAACTTCAGCCTTTATGCACCCCGCTTGGCTCTCCAGCACCTGCACAGGGACAACCCACCCAACGGTGGCAAACAGGCAACGGTCAGCATTCAACTGACCAAATTATAACGGCCCCGCCCCTTTCCCGGGGTGGTGGTATTCCTTCCCTGCAGGCATAGCATTTCACAGGCAAATATGTATATCATCCATTGTGCTCTCACGCACATACATTCCATCACAACCGTCAGCCACGCGGCCCGACGATCCATGCACTCAGGGCACATTCTTGGTGTACCGGCGAACCAGTTGCCCACTACCGTATCGGGGTCGCAACCCAATGGTAAAACATTGAGCATTTTCTCCATGGCGTGGTGCCGGAGATTATAGTCTTAGTGAACCGGGATTGGCCCGTATCCCCCCCGCCATTGTATCACGGCGCACAGGCCCAAGACTCTCGCTATGCGCTCTAACAGACCACACTTTTAGGTCTCACATCGGACGGACATAACGCAGGTCGGATCATCCACCCCCCGTTGCTCAAATCGCCTTGTCATCACCGAGTACAGCGTACTCGCGGCTAAATCAAAGGCGCGGGTCAGTTTCACCTTACCTGTTTATCATAAAGACTGGGTGTTTTCCTGGGCACACCAGTACTTACTATCACACCCATTCATATCACAACATCAAAGGGTCTTTCCTGGGCACACTAGTACTGCTTGCTACTCCCCTTCACAGGTACAACCCCACAATTATCACAAATGTCAAGGGTATTTTCCTGACTTACCACGCCAGTACTTCCTGCTACTCCCCTTCACAGGTACTACCCATGAACATTAAGCATTAAAAAGGGTATTTCCTAGATTACCAATCCAGTACTTCCTGCTACTCCCCTTCACAAGTATAACCCAATAGCACAAGCATCACAAGGGTATTTTCCTGGACTACAACTCCAGTACTTCCTGCTACTGCCTTTCACAGGTTTAACTCATCGACTCCTAAACTACACGTTTATCACGGAGTATTCTCCGGTGCGTATATGCAACATCACCAATCCAGACCAACCTGTCCAGATGGGCTTCACATAGCATGCATATTCCGTACTCCTTTTCCGGATCTATATGCCAAATAATTGGGGATTCCATGAATCAACCCAAGAGACTCCCACAATGAGCCACCCTCTGGTGGGGGAATCATATGCACATGCCAAAAAAGAAGCCTTCACATGGCTAAGAAGAAAAGTCGTTACCCTCGAAGACCGCTTCGACGCCATGAGCTCCTAACTGGCTGGAAAGAACCGCAACGACTTTTCCTCCGCGACGCTGGCCTCGAATCTCTTGTCGGAACTCTGCAGCACCACCAGTGACCAACTCTCCTTCCTCCTCCTCCTTCTTCCTCTCCCTCTCTAAGCTTTAGAAAGATGAAGGCCAAAACTCAAATGAGCTTTTCCAACTTATTTCCCAGCCTTAAGGACACATGGAGGAAGCTCAGCCATTGGATCCCAGCTGAAGGAAATGAATGGCCACGATTTTGCCACAAAATCATATTTGTTTGCTTGACACGGCCTGTGACACGCCCGTGACCCAGGCCGTGTACCTCAAGCAGTGCTCAACCGACTTATCCAGTCCAGTACACGCCCATGTGACACGCCCGTGTCACGGGCCGTGTCACCTGACACGCCTTCACACACGCTCGTGTCTGTGGCTCTGTTCTTCAGGCTGCTCACAAAACCAAATTAACCCGAGTGGGACACGACCAGTGATACGCCTGTGTCACAGGCCGTGTACCCTAAGACACGGCCGTGTCCTACCAGTGTTCACCAGGCCTCAATGCCTTGGGCATATCCCGAAAAGGACATAGCCTGTGACACGCCCGTGTCCCAGGCCGTGTGCCCATACACGGCACTAGACACGCCCCAGCTCAACTTCGTCGAGTTGAAATTCGTCGACCCGCAGAGGACACGCCCTGTGACACGCCCATGTCACAGGCCGTGTACTTTGCACTCGACAATCGTCAACCGAATTTTGTCGACCACACACCCAATTGTTCAACCCGAGCACGACACACCCTGGGACACGCCCGTGTCCTAGGCCATGTCACCCAACTTTGCCAAATTCTGGGATTTGGGGTGTTACACACGGGGCGGTCGGCGCGCTTGCGGACGGGGCGTCCACGCGTGCTTGCGTGCGGGGCATCCCTGCTAGCTTGCACGCGGGGCATCCTCGCATGCATGAGCGGGTTTGTGGGGCCGAACCCACGCGCATGACGTGTGCGCGTGGGCCGAGCCCACACATATGTACGTGTGTGCTCGTGAGCAGTTCCCTGCGCGTGTGTGATGCTCTCACGCCTCTGCATGTGGGACGGACCTGCGCGCTTGCGCGGGGGATGCTCTCATGCGCATGCACGCGCGAGGGCAAGACCCACGCGTTTGTGCGAGGTGGCGACCCAATGCGCTTATGTGCGCGTGTGGAGCGATCACACGCGCGTTGTGCCCCATGTGCGGGGCGACCCCGGGCGTCGTGTGCACGGTCGTACAGGATGGTCATGCGTGCTTGCAAGTGGATTCGTGCACCGTATGCGCGCATGATGCACCGTGTGTGACTCTAGCCAAAAACATCTGAAGTCAAACCAACCCAACCGAATGAGCCGTATGGACAAAGCCACACTCGCTCGAACGGATCAAAGACACCTCAAAAAGGGAGTAGAACCAAGTGTGCACGCAAATAGTACGCACGCGCACGTAGACAGCGCGTACACACACACACACACAGCAAAGCACGGGGCACATGCCGACCCGTGTGAGCTCAACCCGTCTTAGCGTGCGTGCTGGCACCATCTCCTCGCCCATATGCGTGTCCCTTGAGCATGTACGACATGCGCCGACGGCCTCTGCTACCTCCGGCAGCCGCCCCTGCCTCCGGCCTCCGCCGCTACCTCTGGTCGTCATCAGTCACCGCATTGTCGGGCAAACCTGCTCGGGCCGCCCAAACCTTCTAGGGGGCATGATCGTCTTTTTGCAAAAATTGGTGATCCAGGTAATCGAAATAGAGCAACGCCATTCGTCAACTCAAAACTCAGCCCGAGGCAATTACCCGAACGAGCCTCCAAAAAGCTTTAAAGGGCCTTAGACCTTCATTTGAAGACAAACAACTCTGGTGACTAGAGTGAGCTCTGAAGTTTTCCTGCAAGAACGTGAGACTTAAATCGTTTCTCTACTCAGAATTCATTCTGCTCCTTCTTTACTTTGCACAACGCTCAATGCTCACTTGGACACTTTGGTGTGCCCGGAAGAATGCTCCAAGGAATGCCCTCGTGGACGCACTCGTGGACAACAGGTCAAAGCTCCGTAGACTTAGCTTTTTTTCTCTTCTTTTGTACTTGAAGATTTTAATAGAAAGGTGACATACATCATAAGGATCAAATATTGTTAGTGCAAATATATGTGGATGACATCATATTTGGGTCCACTGATTCCAAATTATGCAAGAGGTTCTCTGACCTCATGCATTCAAAATTTGAAATGAGTAACATGTGTGAGCTTTCATACTTCCTTGGTCTCCAAGTGAAGCAGTTGCCTGATGGCATCTTCATATCTCAAGCTAAGTATGCTAAAAAGCTTATAAAGAAGTTTGGGATGGCTGATGCTTCAGCAAAGAAAGCACCTATGGCTACTAATGCTATGATTGACTCTAATGCACATGGGAAACCTGTGGATCAGAAATTATATAGGGGCATTGTTGGGTCCGTACTATGTCTTACAGCAAGCAGGCCTGATATTATGTTTGTCACATGCCTTTGTGCTAGGTTCCAAGTGAACCCAAAAGAATCTCATCTAATTTTCTTAAAAAGGATTTTGAGATATATAAAGAGTTGTCCTAGTCTAGGCCTATGGTATCCAGCTGAGTCAGAGTTTAATTTAACTGGATTTTCAGATGCTGACTTTGCTGGATGCAGGGTTGATAGGAAAAGCACCTCAGGGACTTGTCAGTTTCTTGATATGAGGTTGGTATTCTGGTTTTGTAAGAAACAGTCATCTGTGTCTACCTCAACTGCTGAGGCTGAGTATATTGCAGCTAGCAGCTGTTGTTCCTAGATGCTGTGGATTCAAAATCAATTACCAGACTATGGTCTCAACCTAAATAATTCAACTCTCTTTTGTGATAACACAAGTGCTATAACAATAGCACAAAATCCAGTCCATCACAGTAGGACAAAGCATATAGACATTAAACATCATTTCATTAAAGAGTGTGTGAACAAAAATAAAATTAATCATGTCTATATCTACACTGATTTACAAAAAGCCGATATATTCACCAAACCTCTGGATGAGAGAAATCACCTATTCTTTGTAAATCAGCTTGGAATGATAAATGGAGAAGACTTAGTTTAGTTTCTGTCTACACTCGACGAATTTTCCAGAGTTCGTCGAACGGAGCTCGACGAACTAGGGAAAGTTCGGTAGATATTCGTCGAACGGAGGTCGACGAACTCTCCGAGAGTGAAGTTGTTTTCGTCGAATGGAGATCGACGAATCCACTTCCGAAAACTTTCGTCGAACAGAGCCCGACGAAATGCCTTCAACTCTTCCAGCTGAGCTCGACGAATTATTTCACTATCAATTATTTCGTCGATCTCAGGTCGAAGACTTTCTTATTTTTCGTGGAACGGAGTTTGTCGATTCATATTCCAGAAAATTTTATAACTAAGTTTTCTTCGGCCTTCGTCCCGCGCTTTTTGTTCCCCCTTGCACTTGATCGTCATTTCTCTCTTTTGCAGGTGATTTCATGGCGATTCAAGCAGGAGCCCTAGCCGCTATGAAGTTTGACACAGGATTTGATGTCGACTTCGACTCATTTCAACACCCTGATCAAATTTTTCTGAACATTCTGACTCTTCTAGAAGAACAGAATTTGAAAAACCTGATGACCACAAGAATAAAGCTAGCTGGAACAAAAATTAGAGAATGGGTCTATACTTCATCTACATCAGAGGAGAACACCATGACAGGAACAATCGCGGGTAATGCCGTTTCTTCCATCGCACTTATCCTCCAAACCATCCTTCAATCTCCTGACATCTCCTCCCAATTCTCCTCCTCCTCCACATCCATCCACTCAGGATGTCCCCATGACAGATGTCCCACCTCCACCATCTCCAACATCTACCATCCCTCAAAATGTCTCTACCCAACATTCTACTGAACCATCTGCTACTCCACCTCTGGATCCCTTCACCATCTCCTCTGTAATTACTCCCATCACTCCTCTACTCAAATCTCTTATAGTAGAGGCCATTATACCTCTTGCTACTTCTATCTCTACTCTTTCTGCTCAACTCTCTGCCCTCACTGCTGCCCCCTCTTCATTCAGGGGCATGACTCCAGTTTTTACTGAAACCAGGCAGGGGAGATGCTTGATGAAGAAGCTGCAGCAGCTCCAATAGCAACAGCAGTTCCAGCAGTAGCTCCAGCTCCAGCAGTGACAGAGGTAGCAACAGCAGCAGTGGTTGATACAGATTATACTGACACAGATTTAATTGATTTACTTCATTTCATTGATACTGACATGGACTTAGAAGAGTCAGTACCAGAGGACATTATAACTGCTGATGATTTCATTTTAAATCCCACCGTAGATATAGTTAATTTGTTGAGCATTTTTGATACTGCATACTTGAGATTTCCTACAGTAGAGTATACTAAGTCATTCTTGGCTATTGTACCATATACTTTCCTAGTAAGTCCTCAAGTTGCAAAGTAACTTAGTGACAGTTTTGTTGTTCCTAAGCCCATAGTCATTCCAGCTTCCCCAGCAATGTCTTCTGGACCCAGTTATGTCATGGATGACTCTCCATTGCTAGATCTGGATGACTTGATCCTGACTGATATTGAAGAAGAGGAAATGACAGCTGCTGAAAGCACTGTCAGAATTAGTTCTCCAGCTTCTCCTATGGCTTCTCCTCCAGCTCCTGTTGAAGTTTCTGCTCAAGCTCCATCTCTACCTAAAAAGCCTATCATTTCTGCTGAGGCTCTAAAAGCTTTGAATGATTTATATGATAACCCTCAGAGATCTGATGATGATGAAGAGGATGAGGATGATGATTCTGATGATGAGCCCAAGAGGAAGCCAGTTTCCAAGAAAAGAAAAGCTTCTCCTCCTCCTGCTCCAAAGCCAAATCCAAACAATGACACTCCCTATTATATTCTCCAAAAGATAACTCCATATAAAGGGATGCCAGCTTGGATGTGGCTATCCAAAAATGAACAAAAAGAGAGGAAGAGAAGCAGAAGGTACTCTCCTCCTCTAGTTCAAAGATTCAGAAAAGATCTACCTCCTCCACCTCCTCCAGCTGCTGGTGCTTCAGGCACAACTTCTCAAAGATCTGCCCCTGTTCAAACATATCAGAGACACCATGGGAGATCATCTTCTGAAAGCAGTCAGCATAGTCATTACTCTTCAGGCAAGCAACATCAATTGCAGCATTAACCACAACAACAACATCAACCACAACAACAAACATTTTCTGCAGATCAGAAAGCTGAAAATTCTAAAAGACCATCTTCTCCTCCCGTTCCTTTTGAAGATCCAGAAATAACTAATACCGCTAGAATGGCCAGGTTCCAGGAACTAGTAGGCCTTTCTATGATTAACAAAGCCAAAGCTGAAGGAAAGGATCTTTTTTGAATATTCCACAATGTCTAAGTACAGGAAACAAGAGCTGAAAAGGTTTGAGAAAGCAAACAAATTTTTCAATGTAGATGACTACATGAAGTTGCACCCAGAAGCAGTTGTCCCCAGGGCTACATCTTTGAAGATTATAGGGGCTGCTGATATGACCATGACAAAAGTGCAAGCTTCAGATCCAAATAGAGAGATTGTGTTTACAAAGCCTGAAGAGAATAACAAGCAAGAAATGCCAAAGGAAAAGAAACAGAATAAATAAATTTTGAACTCTTTTGTTTTCTACAAATATCTATAACTGCTCTATATTCTGAACAAAGCTTATGTATATATATATTTGCTGCATGTGTTATTGATCTCTGCCCGATATATGCTTTTTCTGCTTTGTTTATTTTCAGTTTGAGTATGAGTCTGTAATTAGTGACCTCACCCAAATATGGGGAGATTGTTGGATCCCTAGTAAGATTTGGGCTAGGTTCACTAACTTAGGATCTTAAGACCCACAATGCATAGCCAGAGTCATGGTTGTGTCCTAGAGTCTAGGCCGATTGTAACAGCCCATTTTTTTTCTCAGCAGGCAATTTTTGGGTGACACGGCCTGGGACACGGGCGTGTCCCAGGGCGTGTCAAGCTGGGGTCGACGATTTGGCCGCGAGGTCGACGAAATTTGGGGTCGACGGTCGTTGAACAACAGACACGGCCTGAGACACGGGTGTGCCTCAGGGCGTGTCGAGGCCGTGTCGACGATCGGCTTGGGTGTCGACGTTTTTTCGCTCGACGATGTGTCGAGAGGAGGCACACGGCCCAGGACACGGGCGTGTCCAAGGCCGTGTCGTGTGCTCGACGGCTTTTTCTCGACGATCGTCGAGTGTCAAGATGTTGTCGTCGAGTGTCGAGAAGTTGAACACTTTAATACCCCCTATCCGTCGCATAACATATAACAGTAGGTCCGGCCGGGGCCCGACGCCATATACTACAGATAGACCGGGTGGTTACTTATGAAAACCATCCAACCAATCTCAACGTCCTACACAGAGCATTCTAGCGGAATCAGTTTATAAAAGTTGTAACAAAGAACCCAGCATTAAAGCATGAATGTCCACTAACCAAAATAGGAATGTATACAAAATACCAACATAAGCCTTAAGGCCTTACAAAATGTTTCACTTGATATTATATGGTTTACAAACCACGGAACGCAGGCCGGTCATACATGAATAAAACAGTAAACACTTCCACTTGGGCCTTCGAGGGCTGACTTCGCAAAAAGGGCTTTAGCCCGCTATTGACCGCTTGGTCCAGCAGTACCTACAAGCAACAAACCACCGCACGGTGGCAAAACAAGGCAACAGTCAGCAATGCTGACCAAATTATAACGATCCCGCCCCCAACTCGGGGTGGCGATGCTCCTTCCCTGCATTTCATTAGCATAAGCGAACAATATATATATATAGCCATTTCATCACAGACGTTGGCTCGCACGGCCACACGCCCCGTGCTCTCATGGCACATTCTCGGTGAACCGGTCGATGTCACGTCAATTAAAGCCATAGACATTCCAGACTCACCACCGTCACTTTGACGGCCAAACCTATGAGCAATTTGTCTTCCTGGCCTGGGTCACGAAAATTTAAGTCATTGACCGCCGAAGACCCTAATCTATGCCAACGGCAAGTGTCACGTGCCTTTAGGTCTCTTTAACCGAACAACATAGAGCGGGTACGGTTCCATCTAACCCGTGCTCACATCGCAACAACAATTTAAGCCATTTGCGCGGGTCAAACTTCCACCGAGTCCCGTTTCCATCACAATTCACATAACCCGGTTATGTCCAAGTTGGCTCTCAGGCCACCAAGTTGGCAAGATCTCGTATCCGCCCAGTTTTCCGGGTGCACCTTTGGGTTAGTCCCCAAGACTCTCTGCTGCAATCTACCGCGTAGAAAACCCGAAAAACAACCAATAGCACGGAGTCTTCTCCGGTATTATACAATGCAACATCACCGATCCAGACCAACATGTCCGGGTAGGCTTCACACATCATGCCTATGTCCATTCTCGCTTACGGACTCTAAACAACGGGGACTTCACATATCTACCCGAAGGAACGCCTCCAACTCTCCGCAAACTCGCGAGAGCGGGCTTCCTATGCAAAGAAGGAGAGCTACTCATGCTCAAGAAGAGAATCGTTACCCTAGCGTTCCTCTTTGGCACCATTGAAAAGTAAACGGATGAAAAGCACCGCACTAGCTTTGCCTCCGTGGATCCAGAGTCAGCTCGCGATTCGGAGCTTCGAAGCTCCTTCAATGGCCGGATCTAGCTCCTTCTTCCTTCCTTGGCTCTCCTCTCTCTCTAAGGTTTTAGAAAGATAACAACTTAAGAAAAGTGAGGGTTTCTAAGTCCAATCCAGGGTATATCCCTTCAGGAACAACCCCAGCCGTTGGATCCCAAAATAAAGAAACGAACGACTTTGATTCGGGACTGAAATGCCCAATCTGGACCGAACACGGCCTGGCACACGCCCGTGTCCAGGGCCGTGTGCCTCATTCACCGTCAAAATCGGCTCGCCTGGAACCTCACACGGGTATCGAACATGCCCGTGTTCGAGCTGACACGCCCGTGTTCCACCTGACACGGCCGTGTGGCCGGCCGTGTACCCCCATCATTTATCCCCGAAAATAACCCGAGCACTGCACGGGTTCTAGGACACGCCCGTGTCCTTACCCGTGTCACCTCAACACGCCTGGACCCCAGGCCGTGTACACGGTCTCGACACTCGACACTTCGTCGAGCGAAGATCGTCGACCTGATGACACGGCCTTGGACACGCCCGTGTCCTAGGCCGTGTGCCTTGTCTCGACACAATGTCGAGACCAAAGTGTCGACTTCCCGGGATGAGTGTCGATACGGGTTGACACGACCTGTGACACGCCTGTGTCGCAGGCCGTGTGCCATGTCTCGACACTTCGTCGAATGCAGAGTGTCGACTTCGCGGCTAAGTGTCGACACGGGTCGACACGCCCGTGTCGCAGGCCGTGTGCCCAGTCTCGACACAATGTCGACACCAAAGTGTCGACTCCCCGGCTCGGTGTCGACACAGGCTTGACACGCCCTGGGACACGCCCGTATCCCAGGCCGTGTGCCTGCAGCCAGAACCCAAAACTGGCCCAAAACGTCCCACGTCGCTCCTTTGAGTTTCGGGGCGTTACAAACACGGCCTGTGACACGGGCGTGTCACAGGGCGTGTCAATTTGGGTCGACGAACTCAGTGCGACGAAAGTTTGCGCCAGGGCGTGTCTGAGTGCCGTGTATGGGCACACGGCCTGGGACACGGGCGTGTCACAGGCCGTGTGAAGTCTCGGGATATTTTGGGATTATTTTCGCCAATGCACACGGCCACAGACACGAGCGTGTCTGAAGGCGTGTTGGGTGACACGGCCCATGACACGGGCGAGTCCAATGGGCGTGTCACTGGTTTGGATAAGTCAGTTGACCACCGCTTGAGGCACACGGCCTGGGACACGGGCGTGTCACAGGCCGTGTCATGTCAAATTTAGCTTTTCTGGCATTTTTGTGGCCGTCCATTCCTTCATCCTGGATTCAAAGGCTGAGCTTCTTTCCTCTTTTCCTAAAGGCCGAAAACTGAGAACTTATTCTCATTTTACTTAGCCTTTATCTTTCTTCAAAAGAGAGAAAGAGAGAGAGAGAGGAAGAAGGAGGAAGAAGGGGAAGGGCTGTTGGTGGTGGTGCTGCGGTTTACCGACAAGAGATCCGAAGCCAGCGTTGCAGAGGAAAAGTTCTTGTGATCCATTCAAGCTAGCTTTGTGTCCATGGCACCGAAGCGGTCGTCAAGGGTAAGGACTTTTCTTCCTAGCCATGTGAAGGCTTCCTTTTGGCATATAGTTGTGATTCCCCCACCAAGAGGTGGCTGATTTTCAGAGTCTTTTGGGTGATTCATGAAATCCCCTTTGTTGGCATATAGATCCGGAATGGAGTACGGAATAGGCATGCTGTGTGAAGCCCATCTGGACAAGTTGGTCTGGATTGGTGATGTTGCATACGAACCAGAGAAGACTCCGTGATAAACGTGTAGTTTAAGGAGTCAACGGGTTATGCCTGCGAAAAGGAGTAGCATGAAGTACTGGAGTGGTAGTCCAGGAAAATATTTGTGTTATGTTTTTGGGTCCAACCTGTGAATGAGGGAAATGAAGTACTGGTGTGACCAGAAAAGGCCCTTTGTGATGCTTGATGTAGTAGGGTGTCCACCTGTGAAGCGAGTAACAGGAAGTACTGGCATGGTAGCCAGGAAAGATCCATGACATTTGTGATTTTGCGGTGTCCACCTGTGAAGAGAGTAACAGGAAGTACTGGGATGCCCAGGAAAGACCCGCTGTTGTGATAAGGAAATGGGTATAGAGAAATACCCAGGATGTGTGCCAAGAACAGGATTGGTGAGACCGACCCGCGCCTTTGATATAGCCAGGAGTACGCTGTACTCGGAGAAGGCAATGCGATTTGAGCAACGGGGGGGGGGGGGGGGGTGGAGGATCCGACCTACGCTATGTCCGTCCGACGTGAGACCAAAAGGTGTGGTCTGTTGGAGCGCATAGCAAGAGTCTTCGGCCTGCGCGCCATGACACAATGGGGGGCTACGGGCCATCCCGGTGTAGGAAGACTAACTCCGACTGCACGCCATGGAGTAAATGCTCAAGAGATTTACCGTTGGGTTGTGACCCTGATACGGTGGTGGGCAAGAGCTTTGCCAGAACACCAAGAATGTGCCCTGAGTGCACGGACCGTTGGGCCGGGTGGCGAACAGTTGTGATGGCTTGTGTGCATGAAAGCACATTTTGATGAGATAGCTTGCCATACTGTGATATGATATGCCTACAGGGAAAATTACCGCTACCCCGAGAAAGGTGTAGGGTCGTTATAATTTGGTCAGCTGAACGCTGACCGTTGATTTTGTTTGCCACCGTTGGGTGGATTGTCCCTGTACAGGTGCTGGAGAGCCGAGCGGGACGCATAGAGGTTCATGTTCCTGCTGTAACACCCCCTATCTGTCGCATAGCATAAAGCAGTAGGTCCGGCCGGGGCCCGACGCCGTATGCCACAGACAGACCGGGTGGTTACTTATTGAAACCATCCAACCAATCTCAACGTCCTACACAGAGCATTCTAGCTGAAGCAGTTTAAAAAAGTTGCATTAAAGAACCCAGCACTAAAGCATGAATGTCCACTAAACCAAAATAGGAATGTATTACAAATACAACTGTTAGCCTTAAGGCCTTACAAAATGTTTCACTTGATATTATATGATTTACAAACCACGGCACGCAGGCCGGTCATACATGAATAAAAACAGGAAACACTTCCAAATAGGCCTTCGAGGGCCGGCTTCGCACTTGGGCTTTAGCCCGCTATTGACCGCATGGTCCAGCAGCACCTGCAAGCAACACAACCACCACACAGTGGCAAACAAAAAGGTAACGGTCAGCAATGCTGACCAAATTATAACGATCACGCCCCCAACTCGGGGCGGCAATGCTCCTTCCCTGCAGTTTTATTAGCACAAGCGAGCAATATAAGAGTATTCATTTCATCACAGGCGTAGGCTTACAAGGCCACACACCCCGTGCACTCAGGGCACATTCTCGGTGAACCGGTCGATGTCACGTCAGTTAAAGCCATGGACATTCCGGACACACCGCCGCCACTTTGACGGCCAAACATATGAGCAATTTGTCTTCCCGGCATGGGTCACGTCAATTTAAGCCATTTACCGTCGAAGACTCCCATCTATGCCAACGACAAGTGCCACGTAACCTTAGGTCTCTTTAACCAGAACGACATAGATATGGGTACGGTTCCATCTAACCCGTGCTCACGTCGCAACGACAATTTAAGCCATTTGCACAGGTCAAACTTCTCCCGAGTCCCATTTCGTCACACAATTTCACATAACTCGGTTATGTTCAAGTTGGCTCTCAGGCCTCCATGTTGGCAAGATCACGCATCAGCCCAGTTTTCCAGGTGCACCTTAGGGTTAATCCCCAAGGCTCCCTGTTGCAATCTACCGTGTAGAAAACCTGAAAACAAACAATAGCACAGAGTCTTCTCCGGCATTTATGCAATGCAACATCACCGATCCAGAACAACATGTCCGGGTAGGCTTCACACATCATGCCTATGTCCGTTCTCGCTTACGGACTCTACACAACGGGGACTTCACATATCTACCCGAAGGAACGCCTCCAACTCTCCGCAAACTCGCGAGAGCGGGCTTCCTATGCAAAGAAAGAGAGCTACTCATGCTCAAGATGAGGATCGTTACCATAGCGTTCCTCTTTGGCGCCATTGAAAAGTAATCGGATGAAAACCACCGCACTAGCGTTGCCTCTGTGGATCCGGAGTCGGCTCGCGATTCGGAGCTCCGAAGCTCCTCCAATGGCGGGATCTAGCTCCTTCTTCCTCCCTTGGCTCTCCTCTCTCTCTAAGGTTTTAGAAAGATGAAACTTATGAAAAGTGATGGTTTTCCAAGTCCATTCACGGGTTCTAGGACACGCCCGTGTCCTTACCCGTGTCACCTCGACACGCCTGTACCCCAGGTCGTGTACACGGTCTCGACATTTCGTCGAGCGAAGATTGTTGACTTGATGACACGGCCTCGGACACGCCCGTGTCCTAGGCCGTGTGCCTTGTCTCGACGATCGTGGGACGATCATCGACACGGGTCGACATGCCCTGCGACACGCCCGTGTCGCAGGCCGTGTTCCTTGTCTCAGACGATCGTCGAGCGAATCTCGACGACTCCCCGGGACGATCGTCGACACGGGTCGACACGCCCTGCAACACACCCGTGTCGCAGGCCGTGTGCCCAGTCTCAGCGAATCGTCGAGAGAATCTCGACGACTTCGCGGCTAAGTGTCGACACACGCTTGACACGCCCTGGGACACGCCCGTGTCCCAGGCCGTGTGCCTGCTGCCAGAACCCAAACTGGCCCAAAACGTCCCCCTTTTGCTCTTTTGAGTTTCGGGGCGTTACAACTCTCCCCTTCTTAAAAGAATGTCGTCCACGAAATTATATAAAGGAAAGACATGTACAAAACCAAAATTTGTACCTGAGCGGAACAACTCCGGATACTCATCAAGCATAGTCTGCTCTCGCTCCAAGAGAGCTCCTTACGACCGCAATTGTCCCACCGGACCTTGACCATCCTGATCTCTTTATTGCGTAGTCGCTTGACCTCCGAGTCCTCAATCCGCACGGGCTTGACCTTTGTCATTAGCCCACTATCCACCGGCACTTGATCGACCGCGATCACTTGCGTAGGCTCTTGTACCGCCTTCCGAAGTACCGAAATATGGAATACAACATGTAATCCACTAAGCTCCACTGAAAGCTTCAACCTATAGGCCGCTTCACCAACTCGCTCCAGAACCTCAAACGGTCCAAGGTATCTCGGGCTTAACTTTTTCAATCGCCGCACCCGCGAGACATCCTTGAACGGCTTGATCTTTAAGTATACATAATCGCCCACAGCGAACTCCACGTTCCTGTGCTTGGCATTATAGTACTTTGCTTGCCGGTCCTGAGCGATAAACAACCTCTCCCGAATGATTCTCACCAAATAAGTAGCATCCTCCACTTCCGATCGCTTATACAACTTTGACTCACCCGTTTCTAACCAAGACAACGACGTGCGACATTTCTACCATATAGGGCCTCGAAAGGCGCCATCTGAATACTCGCTTGGTAGCTGTTATTGTATGCGAACTCCACCAAATAAAGGTGGTCTTCCCATTGCTTTCCAAAATCCAAGACACACATGCGAAGCATGTCTTCCATGGTTCTATTGACCCTCTCGGTCTGCCCATCTGTTTGCGGATGGAAGGCTGTGCTGAATTTCAACTTTGTTCCCAAATTGTTGCACTAGCCTCCAATCATTGGACGTGAACCGCCCATCTCGGTCACTCACGATGCTGCGGGGCACACCATGAAGCCGTACTATGTTATCCACATAAAGCTTTGCCAACTTCTCCACCGGATCATCCTTCCTATGCGGAATAAAATGCGACACCTTCGTTAATCGATCCATGATCACCCAAATGGCGTCGTTCCCCTTTTGCGACCTTGGCAAACCGTGCACAAAGTTCATAGAGATGTCGTCGAATTTCCACTCCGGAATAGGCAAGGACTTAAGAAATCCTCCCGGCTTTTGGCACTCCGCCTTTACCAAGGCGCAAGTTTGGCACTTCGCTACGTATAGTGCCACATCCTTCTTTAAACTAGGCCATCAAAACAGTTTCTTCACATCGCGGTACATCTTCGTGCTCCCCGGGTGAATCGAGTACTTGGTATGGTGTACCTCGTACAACAATTCCACCCGCAAATTGCCCACACTTGGGACGCACAGACGACCGTCTTTCCAAAGCAATCCGTCATCCACAATGAATTGGGAATTTGACTCATCCAGAGCTTCTACCATGAATTGCTTCATATGGACATCCAAATCCAACGCCTGCAGAATCCGATCAGCCAGGTCATATTGGACTTCAGTCCAATTCCATACTGCTTCAGCACTTGGTTGCCTATCCACACAAACAATCTCCAACGCCTCCAACTCCCGCACCAACCGCTCATCATGCATCGATAGCCAATTGGCTTGAGCTGGGGCTCGACGATTCAACGCGTCCGCAACCGTATTGCCTTTACCAGGCACGCAGTGGATCTTGAATGTATAGTCTCCCAAGAACTACATCGATCTGTGCTGCCACATTTTCAGATCCTTCTGATCAATCAGATACTTCACGCTCTTGTGACCGGCGTAGATATCCATTTTTCACACCATACAAAATTATGCCTCCATAGCTTCAAGGCAAAACTCACGGCCATTAACAACAAGTCATGGACCGGATAGTTCCTCTCGTGCACTTTTGGCTGTCTCGCGTCATAAGCTATTACACTTTCGTGTTGCAGTAGCACGCAACCCAAACCGCTGCCCTAAGCATCGCTATATATCTCATAGCCTTTGGTTCCACATGGCGAACTCAGCACAGGCGCCGTGGTCAACCGACACTTCAACTCCTCAAAAGCTCGCGCGCACTCCGGCGTCCAAACGAACGTATGCTCCTTCCTCGTCAAAGTAGTGAGAGGTAACGCTATCCGCGAGACGTTCTCTACGAAGCGCCTATAATAGCCGGCAAGCCCCAGAAAACTCCGGACTTCCGCTACAGTAGCAAGTTCAGGCCACTCCCGTATCGCAACAATCTTCGTCGGATCCACAACAATACCCTCTCCACTCACTATATGCCCGAGGAACGCCACTGAGGATAGCCAAAACTCGCACTTCGAGAACTTGGCATACAACTGATTTCTCCTTAGCGTCTCCAACACCAAATGAAGATGCTTGAAGTGATCTTCCTTACTCTGCGAGTACACCAGACTGTCGTCGACGAAGACGATCACAGAATGGTACAAGTACTCCCGGAAGATCCTGTTCATCAAATCCACGAACACCGACGGCGCATTAGTCAGCCCAAACGGCATGACCGTAAACTCGTAGTGCCCGTGTCCTGTACTGAACGTTATCTTAGGGATATCACTCTCCCTTATCTAATTTAGAGTACGTCGTTGACCCTACCAACTGATCACAAAGATCATCGATCCTTGGGATTGGGTACTTGCTCTTTTCCGTCAACTTGTTGACCTCCCGATAATTAATACGCAGCCTCAACCTTCCATCCTTCTTCTTAATAAAGAGGGTCGGTGCGCTCCAAGGCGAAGGACTTGGACGCGCATACCCTTGCTCCAACAACTCTTGCAGTTGAATTTTCAGCTCTGCCATTTCCTTAGGCGCTAGCCGATACGGAGATCATGACACAGACTTTGCACCTGGCACTAGATCGATCGTAAAATCTATCTCTCGCTGAGGCGGGGCTCCAGGAAGATCTGCGGGGAACAGATCAGGGTATTCTGATACCACTGAAATACAATCCAACGCGGGCTTCGGCTTTACAACCTCCACTAGTGTACAGAACATCTCTACACCAGCACAAACCGCCTTCACCACCTGAAGAGCAGACATCAACGTCTTGCTCGACTCCTTTAAGCCCGTAAAAGTCGTTTCACGACTTGCTCCCAGCTTGACTTCCTTGCTACCGCAATCTATATAGGCTTGCTGCTCCGAGAGTCAGTCCATGCCAACTATAACGTCCACCAACGGAAGTAACGACGCTTGCAGATCGTACTCCTGATTCCCAATCCAAAACTAAGCGCAACAAATTCTACCCGCGCACAATATAGTTCCTAATAAAGGAATGCGAAGCTCCCTAAACGAACGGTGCTCTCGCAGATAAAGTAAAGTCATAACAAGGCTTAACACCAATAGTTCTAAACTAACATGCATAAGGGCGACAAGTGTTTAAGGCAAAACTATCTTTAAACTATACCTGTCGTCACGACGGCGTGCTTCCTCCAGGGTTTTAGGCACTCACGGGCATAATGCCCCGGCTCCCCACAGTTGAAACATGTGCCCGGGGTCTGACCCGTAGTCGCCCCAGAAGCACCAGAAGGAGCTGGGTCCGAAGTCCGATGCTTCTTATACCATTTTCGATATACAGACTTTGAGGTGCTCGGCACTTTGAATGCCGTCTCCTTTGCCTTTGAGTCCTTGACTGCTCCTGACATAACTTTCTTGGCCTTCCTAGCACCTTTCCAACAATCTCGGGCAAAGTGCCCTTTCTTTCCACAAGTAAAACATGTGTAAGTAGCTTTGCTAGTCGATGTCATAGCCCCTTTCTCCAGCATTCTGCCGGATGCAGCTCTTATGGGGTTTGTATAGTTCGATACCATGGTCGCTGGCATCGGGAGGGTTTTCCTCAAATCTGCCTCCAAAGATCTAGCTGATTCCACCAAGGCTCGGAATCCCAATAACTTTGGTCCTAGCAGTAGAACTCGTAATTCGGCACGCAGGCCACTATAAAACCTATCGACTGTAGTTTGCTCGTTATCCAACTCGAAGCATGGGTAGCGGCTTATCATAAGAAATGCTTGCAAATATTTCTCAACTGTGTGCGCTCCCTGTACTAAATGCATATTCAGCTGCTGCTCCGATGGTCTACCAAAGGTCATCTGCTGCATCACGCCCACCGGCGTTGAAGCCGCAACAGGGGCGCAGGGTTGTACATTTCCTCCAAGCTGTGCTCCCGTCACAGCGAACACCGCTTCTACGATCCTTCTAACGGTTTCATACGAAGGAGGAGGCTCAAACACCTCACCAGGTGCACTATGCTCCTCAGAAACCAGACATTCGGGCTGTCCAGCACCGCTTCCGGTCACCTATAGTGGTATAAAACACCGTTAAGCAACCAAATAAAATTGCGAACCGCAATTATAGGAACACGCAGGTTCCTCAAACACGTGTATTGACATTCTTAAGTGGACATTCATGGGTTCTTTTACCGTTATAACGATGACGCACACAATGTGCTCACCACTCCTTAAAAAGAATTCGCCCATGAATTCAGCTTAAGTCCGACCAAAACCAGTAGTCTGATACCAAATTGTAACACCCCCTATCCGTCGCATAGCATAAAGCAGTAGGTCCGGCCGGGGCCCGACGCCGTATGCCACAGACAGACCGGGTGGTTACTTATTGAAACCATCCAACCAATCTCAACGTCCTACACAGAGCATTCTAGCGGAAGCAGTTTAAAAAAGTTGCATTAAAGAACCCAGCACTAAAGCATGAATGTCCACTAAACCAAAATAGGAATGTATTATAAATACAACCGTTAGCCTTAAGGTCTTACAAAATGTTTCACTTGATATTACATGATTTACAAACCACGACACGCAGGCCGGTCATACATGAATAAAAACAGCAAACACTTCCAAATAGGCCTTCGAGGGTCGGCTTCGCACTTGGGCTTTAGCCCGCTATTGACCGCATGGTCCAGCAGCACCTGCAAGCAACACAACCACCGCACGGTGGCAAACAAAACGGCAACGGTCAGCAATGCTGACCAAATTATAACGATCCCGCCCCCAACTCGGGGCGACAATGCTCCTTCCCTGCAGTGTTATTAGCACAAGCGAGCAATATAAGAGTATTCATTTCATCACAAGCGTAGGCTTACAAGGCCACACACCCCGTGCACTCAGGGCATATTCTCGGTGAACCGGTCGATGTCACGTCAGTTAAAGCCATGGACATTCCGGACACACCGCCGCCACTTTGACGACCAAACATATGAGCAATTTGTCTTCCCGGCATGGGTCACGTCAATTTAAGCCATTGACCGCCGAAGACTCACATCTATGCCAACGACAAGTGCCACGTAACCTTAGGTCTCTTTAACCAGAACGACATAGATATGGGTACGATTCCATCTAACCCGTGCTCACGTCGCAACGACAATTTAAGCCATTTGCGCATGTCAAACTTCTCCCGAGTCCCATTTCGTCACACAATTTCACATAACTCGGTTATGTTCAAGTTGGCTCTCAGGCCTCCATGTTGGCAAGATCACGCATCAGCCCAGTTTTCCGGGTTTACCTTAGGGTTAATCCCCAAGGCTCCCTGCTGCAATCTACCGTGTAGAAAACCCGAAAACAAACAATATCACGGAGTCTTCTCCGGCATTTATGCAATGCAACATCACCGATCCAGACCAACATGTCCGGGTAGGCTTCACACATCATGCCTATGTCCGTTCTCGCTTACGGACTCTACACAACGGGGACTTCACATATCTACCCGAAGGAACGCCTCCAATTCTCCGCAAACTCGCGAGAGCGGGCTTCCTATGCAAAGAAAGAGAGCTACTCATGCTCAAGATGAGGATCGTTACCATAGCGTTCCTCTTTGGCGCCATTGAAAAGTAATCGGATGAAAACCACCGCACTAGCGTTGCCTCCGTGGATCCGGAGTCGGCTCGCGATTCGGAGCTCCGAAGCTCCTCCAATGGCGGGATCTAGGTCCTTCTTCCTCCCTTGGCTCTCCTCTCTCTCTAAGGTTTTAGAAAGATGAAACTTATGAAAAGTGAGGGTTTTCCAAGTCCATTCACGGGTATATCCCTTCAGGAACAACCCCCAGCCGTTGGATCTCAAAATAAGGAAACGAACGGCTTTGATTCGGGACTGAAATGCCCAATCTGGACCGAACACGGCCTGGCACACGCCCGTGTCCAGGGCCGTGTGCCGCATTCGCCATCAAAATCGAATCGCCTGGAACCTCACACGGGTATCGAACACGCCCGTGTTCGAGCTGACACGCTCGTGTTCCACCTGACACGGCCGTGTACCCCATGATTTTTCCCCAAAATCAACCCGAGCACTGCACGGGTTCTAGGACACGCCCGTGTCCTTACCCGTGTCACCTCGACACGCCTGGACCCCAGGCCGTGTACACGGTCTCGACATTTCGTCGAGCGAAGATCGTTGACTTGATGACACGGCCTCGGACACGCCCGTGTCCTAGGCCGTGTGCCTTGTCCCGACGATCGTGGGACGATCGTTGACACGGGTCGACACGCCCTGCGACACGCCCGTGTCGCAGGCCGTGTGCCTTGTCTCGACGATCGTCGAGCGAATCTCGACGACTCCCCGGGACGATCATCGACACGGGTTGACACGCCCTGCGACACGCCCGTGTCGCAGGCCGTGTGCCCAGTCTCAGCGAATCGTCGAGAGAATCTCGACGACTTCGCGGCTAAGTGTCGACACACGCTTGACACACCCTGGGACACGCCCGTGTCCTAGGCCGTGTGCCTGCTGCCAGAACCCAAACTGGCCCAAAACGTCCCCCTTTTGCTCCTTTGAGTTTCGGGGCGTTACACCTGCTGTTGTTGCTGCTACTGCTGCTAGCCCTCGAAGGCTATTTGGAAATGTTGTGTGTTTTCTTTTATTGTGGCCGGCCAGCGCGCCCATAGTTGAAGCCACTGTGTGACAACCATGTAAGGCCATAAGACCAACTCTTTTTACTTGTTGTAAGACATTCCTATATCGTATAAAATGTGGAGTTTTATATTTGGGCATTCATGAGGAGTTCAAGTTGTAGTCTAGGCTTCCGCTAGAATGCTTTGTGATAGGTGCGATGCGCTACTCTGGTATCATCCTGTACCTTCACCGCCTGTTTTGTGATATATACTGTGGGGCCCCGGCCGGACCTTCTAGAATATACCATATGAACGGATGGGGTTGTTACATTTTTGATATCGGTTGTCTTGTTCTTTCCCTCTCGAAGTCGTGGTCGACTTCTTTTGTGGGGTGGCGAGCACGTGTTTGTGCAAACCAAAGTCTACGAATGAACTCCTGAATGTCCATGATAGGAATGCAAAGTTGTGTGTTTGAGGAACCTGCGTGTTCTTATTTTGTGTTGATTGCTTGGGTACGACCGCTAATGTGTGTGTCTTGTCCACCTTTAGGTGACACGAAGTGGAGCTGGGCCGTCTGAGCCCCAGCGTTCTGATGAAAGTACGACACCAGCCGCGGTGCCTACACCTCCACCGTCTGCGGAACATGTGCGTTTAGTTGCGGAGGCTTTATTTACCATGATCCAAGGCCAGCCACTTAGGCAGGAACAAACGACTGTGAGGCCAGAACAGGTTGCGGCAAGGCCTGAACCTGTAGTGGATGTGGCTCCTCGAGCGGCTGAGAAGCAGCTAACGCGGTTTATGAGTTTCCATCCTCCTACGTTCTCGGGAGCGGGAACTCCGACGCAGGCTGAGGATTGGCTATCACGCGTCAAGCGAGTGATGACGGCGATTGGAACGGCGGAGCATCAGAAAGTTACCTTAGTTACCTTCTTGCTTGAAGGAGAAGCTCGATTGTGGTGGGATGAGATGGAGTTGCATCACTTGGCGGGTCGTCCTTTAACACAAGTATCGATGGAAGAATTCTCCCGACTCTTCCTAGCGAAGCACCTTCCTGCGGCTCAGCGGATAGCCATGGAAAATGAATTTCAAAGGCTAACACAAGGTGATGGCAGTGTTGACGCGTACCTGCATGAGTTTACTCTCTTGGGGCGGTATGCGGGTTCTATATTTGCGGATGAGCAGAGGAAGACCAATCGGTTCTATGAAGGACTGAGGGACGAGCTGAGGTTCCTTATGTCAAGTTCGGTGAACCAAGGCTTCCAGGCATTGGTGGACACTGCGAGCGCGTTGGAAAAGGATATGAAAAAGGTGCAGGGGAAAAGAGCTTTGGCTGTGACGCAACCGGAGTGGAAGGCGCCCCGATCGGGGAAACCATTTTATAAAAAGAGATGGGGCAAGAAGTCCAAGACAAGTGGACAAGCGCCTTCCTCAGTTGCAATGGGAGCAACGTCAGGGGCTACCTCCAAGCCAGATACTCGTATCTGCTTCAATTGTGGCCGGATGGGGAATATTGCGCGAGATTGTCGGATGCCGCCAAAGAGTGAAAAGAAGGCAGGAGCATCTTATGCGGAAAAAGGAAAGGCGGTGGTGGATTCCTCTGCCTCGCAGGCGCAACCCCGGGTCTACAATCTCGGCCTGCAAGAGGCCATCAAGCAGAGTGACGTTGTCACAGGTATGAGTTTAGTTTTGCATATGTGATTGTTTGTATGCTACATATAGGTTTGCGGTTTGTGTGTGACATGTTTGTCACAGGCTTTGTGATGATTCGGGACACGCTGGCGCGAGCACTGTTTGATACGGGTACGTCGCATTCTTTTCTGTCTAGCGAGTTTATCACGCGGCTTGGGATACCCAGTCGTGCAAAGATAGATAACGTCAGAGTGGTGTTGCCGAATGACGGTTGGATGCTTGCGGATCAAGCTTGCGATGTGGCGGTTGAGTTAGGAAGTCGGGATTTTCGTTTAACTGCATTTGTTTTGCCAATATCGGAATTCGATGTGATTTTTGGGATGGATTGGCTTGCGGAGCAGCATGCTATGATTGATTGCCAGTCCAAAGAAATCACATTGGGCCAGAATACCGAACATGAGACAAAGTTCGTGGGTATGCGAGGAGTGGGCGGGACATTGATGTCTGCACTCCAGGTAGTGAAAGCTGTTCGGAAGGGTGCAGAATGTTACTTCGCACTGATTCAGGCTGCTGAGCCTAAGGCCCATGTTTGTGCGGTTCCGATTGTGGCGGAATTTACAGATGTGTTTCCCACGGATCTCCCTGGGCTACCACCCCAGCGGGAGATTAACTTCACGATTGAGTTGGTGCAGGTGTGAAACCGGTGGCCCGCTCGACATATCGCGTCGCACCAAAAGAGATGGCGGAGTTGAAGGTTCAACTACAAGAAATGTTAGAGCAAGGTTATATACGCCCAAGCATGTCACCTTGGAGCGCGCCTGTTCTTTTTGTAAAGAAGAAAGATGGTGGGTTGCGGTTGTGTATTGATTACCGTGAACTGAATAAGCTGACCGAGAAGAATAAGTATCTGATACCCCGGATTGATGAGTTATTCGATCAGCTGGTGGGCTCGACCGTCTATTTGAAGTTGGACCTGAAGTCTGGTTATTACCAGTTAATAATTCGGGAAGGTGACATTCCCAAAACCGCATTTGGAACTCGTTATGGGCACTATGAGTTCACAGTCATGCCATTTGGACTGTGCAATGCGCCCTTGGTGTTTATGGATCTGATGCACCGTATTTTTCGCAAGTACCTGGATCTGTTTGTGATCATGTTCATTGATGACATCCTGGTGTACTCGAAGTCAAAAGCTGAGCATGAGATTGTTGAATTCTGTGAAGTGAAAGTGGGTGAATGGAAGGCTTGGGAAACCTATCCGCGCGGACTACGCGGACTGGGTTGGCGGACTGCTAGGTCGGCAGGGATGTTGCAGGCGGTTTGCTCTGTGGCGGCCTGGGCGGTCTGTTCGCGCGGACTGCGCGGACAGCAGCGGCGGTCTGACAGGCCAGTGTATGCTCAGCAGGCGGTCTACTCCCAGGAAGTAACCGGGCGGATAGGAATGTTATCCGCGGAGTCCGACATGAAGCGGACTGAAGAACTGGAGCTCGGCAGACCGGTTTGGCAGATGCCTTGGTCTTGCTCTAGTGAAGCGGCAAGTGGAAGCCGTGGAGACCGCCGGTCAGCGCGGACAGGAACTGGAGGTCGCCGGTATGGCGGGCTAGATCCAGTGTCCGCCTGTAAGTGCGGACTGGCCCTTGCGGCCAGTGGGCTGGACTTGGTGGGAACTGAACCAAGTCCAGGAGGCCCAGTCCGGGGAGATCGCGCAGTGGAGCGCGGGCTGATTTCTCAGTCCGCCAAGCATAGTAGAAGTGCAGTTGCCTTGTTTGCTAGCTTGGGAATTGCGGACTGGAGAATTGCTTGTGCAGGAGCGTGCGGACTGGAGCCAGAGTCCGCTGAGTCCGGTTAAGCCTTATGAGTTTTGGACTCGGGGATGCGGACTGAGGCAGTCAGCAGGAATGCGGGCTGGAGAAGTCTGCAGTGCATGCGGACTGGAGTCTGCTGCTAGCGGACTGGTTTGGCGTGTCCGCTAAGTCCGGAGGTGCCTTGGAGTTGAGGTAATGGACTTGGGATATGCGGACGATAGCCGGGTATCCGCTGAGTCCGGCAGGTGCCTTGATGGCGCGGTTGCGGGCTCGGTTTTTGCGGGCTGATGCCTTGTCCGCAGAATGGCGGATACGGCTGTTGTAGAGTCCGGCTGTTGTCCTGGCTTGGTCTCTGGCGGCAAGGCGGGCTGGATATTGGAGTCCGGCCTTGGAGAAGCTGGGGCGGACTGGCTATCTGCACAGGGCGGCGAACTGGAAGGTGTGTCCGCGGGCTGTGCGGACACACTTGTTCTAGCTGCGGGTTGTGGCGGTGATCCTATCGGGAAGGGCGGTGACCATACTCATCGTCGTGCCTATAAATAGGACCCATGTCACATCAGGAACAACCAAACCGGAACCTAGACCGAAGTAAGTGAACAGTATCTGAGCTCGCGTAAGTTGCTGCGGCCTGGACTTTGTGTCCGCGCGGATAGAGAGTTGACCCGTTGTGCTGTGCAGGTTGTGCGGATAGCGCTGGAAAGCCAGGACTTGGCTCTGATTGCGGTCAGGGACAGTGCGGACTCTGCGGTTAAGCAACAGGCGGTAAACAGCAGGTCGCGGATAGCGGCCAGGCGGTCTTCTCTTTGGCGACTTGGTTCGGGGTTCAGGAAGTCGCCGGTTTCAGGCGGACTGTTCCATTCGGTGGCGCAGTTTGTGCGGTCTGGCGGCGTGCAGACCGGCGGTGAAGAGCTAAGCATTGGAGTAAGGGTGAGTCCGCGCGGCTTGGTTGCGGTCTGGCGACCTGGCGGACTGAGCGGACTCCACAGCAGTAGGTCGACGGCTTGATTGTTTGAGTCCGCGCGGCTTGTTTTTTGTTCTTGTCTTTGTAACTGTCTCTTCTCTCCCGGTGTTGGGTTTTGGTGAAGCATGTCTCGCCATGTATGTCTCGCCTTGTAAAGAAGTTTGCTCTTGATCAATAAAGAAGCTTGTGCTGCATGTGTTGCTGGTTGTTACTGCTTTGTTGAGATAATCTCTGCTAACTCCACGATCCGGGAAAACTTTCAACATATAAGTGGGCGTATTCTCCTTCGGTTTGTTGAGTTTTCAGCAGGGTATCCAAGGGGGCGTCTGCGGTTTGTTGAATTTTAACATGAGATTCACTTGCGGTTGGTGTTGAACACGTTGAGGCAAAATCAGCTCGATGCCAAGTTCTCGAAGTGCGAGTTTTGGCTATCGTCGGTGGCATTTCTGGGCCATGTGGTGAGTGGAGCGGACATTGCAGTGGATCCAGCGAAGATAAGGGCCATACAGGAGTGGCCAATGTTGTCTTCCGTGGCCGAGGTCAGGAGTTTCCTTGGACTTGCGGGCTACTATAGAAGATTTGTGGAAAAATTCTCACGGATCGCTTTGCCGCTAACCATACTGACGCGAAAAGATCAGAAGTTCGTTTGGACACCAGAGTGCGCACAAGCTTTTGAAGAGCTGAAGATTCGGTTGACCACGGCGCCGGTGTTATCTTCGCCAAGTGGGACCGACGGATTTGTGATTTATAGTGATGCCTCAGGGAGCGGCTTAGGCTGCGTTCTTCTGTAGAGTGGAAAGGTGATTGCTTATGGCTCACGCCAGCTGAAGGTGCACGAGCGAAATTATCCCGTCCATGATTTTGAACTAGCGACGGTGATTTTTGCACTCAAGTTGTGGCGACACTACCTTTATGGAGTGAAGGTGGAGATCTATACAGATCATAAGAGCCTAAAGTACCTATTGGAGCAGAAAGATTTGAATATGCGACAACGAAGGGGGTTGGAGTTCCTTGGGGACTACACGTTTGAGATTCATTATACGCCCGGGAAGGGGAATGTTGTCGCGGATGCCTTGAGTCGGCGGGTTCCGGCTAGAGCAAATTGGTTACAAAGGCATGATGAACGTCTTATCCGGGAGCGGGAGGCGTTGGAGATTTATTGTGTTGACAAGAATTGCACTGCCACTGCATGTTTGAACTGGACCGAGGTGCAATGTGACCTTGCGGACTGAGTTCAACGGGCAACGGAGTTGGATGAAGATCTCTTACGCTATGTGCATGAAGGGCCAGAGGGCAAATTCACCTGGAATAACGATCTTTTGCGAAAAGAGGGTCGTTTGTGCGTCCCAAATGTGGGGACATTGAGGGAAGAACTGATGTATGAAGCGCATTATACAAAGTATTCCATTCACCCCGGGAGCACGAAGATGTTCAACGATATGAAGAATCTTTTCTGGTGGCCAGGGCTCAAGAAAGATGTTGCTCTTTATGTATCCAAATGCCAAACATGTGCGATGGTGAAGGCGGAATGCCAAAAGCCGGGCGGTTATTTGAAGTCACTGCCGATCCCAGAGTGAAAATTTGATGATATTTCCATGGATTTTGTGCATGGCTTGCCAAGATCGCAGCGAGGAAATGATTTCATTTGGGTAATTGTAGACCGGCTAACGAAAGTAGCACATTTTCTCCCGAACAGGCGAGATGATTCAGTTGAAAGTTTGGCAAAGTTATATGTTGACCAGATTGTGCGGCTTCACGGTGTTCCTCGGAGCATCGTCAGTGATCGAGATGGGCGATTCACGTCAAATGATTGGAGGCTAGTTCACCGACTGTTGGACACTAAGTTGACTTTCAGTACTGCCTTTCATTCCCAAACGAATGGCCAAACTGAACGTACCAACAGAACAATGGAGGACATGCTCCGAATGTGCGCCCTTGACTTCAGAAAGAGATGGGAAGATCATCTCTATATGGTAGAGTTTGCATATAATAACAGCTACCAGGCGAGCATTGAGATGACACCATATGAAGCTATATATGGAAGGAAGTGTCGTACTCCCTTGGCTTGGGTAGAAGCGGGCGAAGCTCGAGTTTTTAAACCAAATGAGGTTGCGGAAGTAAATTCTACCATACGAACGATTCGAGAGAAGCTACTTATTGCTCAAGATCTACAAGCTAAGTATTACAACGCCAAGCACCGGAATGTGGAATTTGCGGTTGGCGATTGGGTCTACTTGAAGATCAAGTCATTCAAAGGTGTCTACAGGATTCGACGATTGAAAAAGTTGAGTCCAAGATATTTGGGTCCTTTTGAAGTGGTTGAGCGAGTTGGCGAAGCGGCTTATCGACTAGCTCTGTCAGCAGACTTGGGTGGATTACATGATGTATTTCACATCTCGGTGCTTCGGAAGGCCGTGAAAGATCCAGCTCAAGTGATCGCGGATGATCGTGTGTCGGTGGAGTATGAGCTAACAACGAGAGTTAGACCCATTCAGATCGAAGATCGAGCCGAGAAATAGTTGCGGAACAAGACGGTCGCCATTGTGAAAGTCCGGTGAAACAACTGCGGCCGTGAAGAACTGATATGGGAGCAAGAGCAAACCATGCGAGAAGAGTTTCCCGAGCTGTTTTGTAATCTGTAGAGAGTATGTTGTAACATAAAAATGTGCATGTTATAATATTTTTTCTTGCTGGTTACTGATTGCCTTCCAGTGTCTGAATTTCGAGGACGAAATTTCTTGTAGGAGGGGAGGATTGTAACAGCCCATTTTTTTCTCAGCAGGCAATTTTTGGGTGACACGGCCTGGGACACGGGCGTGTCCCAGGGCGTGTCAAGCTGGGGTCGACGATTTGGCCGCGAGGTCGACGAAATTTGGGGTCGACGGTCGTTGAACAGCAGACACGACCTGAGACACGGGTGTGTCTCAGGGCGTGTCGAGGCCGTGTCGACGATCGGCTTGGGTGTCGACGTTTTTTTGCTCGACGATGTGTCGAGAGGAGGCACACGGCCCAGGACACGGGTGTGTCCAAGGCCGTGTCGTGTGCTCGACGGCTTTTTCTCGACGATCGTCGAGTGTCGAGATGTTGTCGTCGAGTGTCGAGAAGTTGAACACGGCCTGTGACACGGGTGTGTCACAGGGCGTGTCAATTTGGGTCGACGAACTCAGCGCGACGAAAGTTTGTGCCCGGGCGTGTCTGAGTGCCGTGTATGGGCACACGGCCTGGGACACGGGCGTGTCACAGGCCGTGTGAAGTCTCGGGATGTTTTGGGATTATTTTCGCCAATGCACACGGCCACAGACACGGGCGTGTCTGAAGGCGTGTTGGGTGACACGGCCCATGACACGGGCGAGTCCAATGGGCGTGTCACTGGTTTGGATAAGTCGGTTGACCACCGCTTGAGGCACACGGCCTGGGACACGGGCGTGTCACAGGCCGTGTCATGCCAAATTTAGCTTTTCTGGCATTTTTGTGGCCGTTCATTCCTTCAGCCTGGATTCAAAGGCTGAGCTTCTTTCCTCTTTTCCTAAAGGCCGAAAATTGAGAACTTATTCTCATTTTACTTAGCCTTTATCTTTCTTCAAAAGAAAGAAAGAGAGAGAGGAAGAAGGAGGAAGAAGGGGAAGGGCTGCTGGTGGTGGTGCTGCGGTTTACCGACAAGAGATCCGAAGCCGGCGTTGCGGAGCAAAAGTTCTTGTGATCCATTCAAGCTAGCTTTGCGTCCATGGCACCGAAGCGGTCGTCAAGGGTAACGACTTTTCTTCCTAGCCATGTGAAGGCTTCCTTTTGGCATATAGTTGTGATTCCCCCACCAAGAGGTGGCTAATTTTTGGAGTCTTTTGGGTGATTCATGAAATCCCCTTTGTTGGCATATAGATCCGGAAATGGAGTACGGAATAGGCATGCTGTGTGAAGCCCATCTGGACAAGTTGGTCTGGATTGGTGTTGTTGCATACGAACCAGAGAAGACTCCGTGATAAACGTGTAGTTTAAGGAGTCAACGGGTTATGCCTACGAAAAGGAGTAGCAGGAAGTACTGGAGTGGTAGTCCATGAAAATATCTGTGTTATGTTTTTGGGTCCAACCTGTGAATGAGGCACATGAAGTACTGGTGTGACCAGGAAAGACCATTTGTGATGCTTGATGTCGTAGGGTGTCCACCTGTGAAGCGAGTAACAGGAAGTACTGGCATGGTAGCCAGGAAAGACCCCTGACATTTGTGATTTTGCGGTGTCCACCTGTGAAGAGAGTAACAGGAAGTACTGGGATGCCCAGGAAAGACCCACTATTGTGATAAGGAAATGGGTATAGAGAAATACCCAGGCTGTGTGCCAAGAACAGGATTGGTGAGACCGACCCACGCCTTTGATATAGACAGGAGTACGCTGTACTCGGAGAAGGCAAGGCAATTTGAGCAACGGGGGGTGGAGGATCCGACCTGCGCTATGTCCGTCCGACGTGAGACCAAAAGGTGCGGTCTGTTGGAGCACATAACAAGAGTCTTCGGCCTACGCGCCATGACACAATGGGGGGCTACGGGCCATCCCGGTGTAGGAAGACTAACTCCGGCTGCACGCCATGGAGTAAATGCTCAAGAGATTTACCGTTGGGTTGTGACCCTGATACGGTGGTGGGCAAGAGCTTTGCCAGAACACCAAGAATGTGCCCTGAGTGCACGGACCGATGGGCCGGGTGGCGAACGGTTGTGATGGATTGTGTGTGTGAAAGCACATTTTGATGAGATAGCTTGCCATACTGTGATATGATATGCCTGCAGGGAAGATTACCGCTGCCCCGAGAAAGGGGTAGGGTCGTTATAATTTGGTCAGCTAAACGCTGACCGTTGCTTTTGTTTGCCACCGTTGGGTGGATTGTCCCTGTACAAGTGCTGGAGAGCCGAGCGGGACGCATAGAGGTTGATGTTCCTGTTGTTGTTGTTGCTACTACTGCTAGCCCTCGAAGGCTATTTGGAAATGTTATGTGTTTTCTTTTATTGTGGCCGGCCTGCGCGCCCATAGTTGAAGCCACTGTGTGACAGCCATGTAAGGCCATAAGGCCAACTCTTTTTACTTGTTGTAAGACATTCCTATATCGTATAAAATGTGGAGTTTTATATTTGGGCATTCATGAGGAGTTCAAGTTGTAGTGTAGGCTTCCGCTAGAATGCTTTGTGATAGGTGCGATGCGCTATTCTGGTATCATCCTGTACCTTCACCGCCTGTTTTGTGATATATACTGTGGGGCCCTGGCCGGACCTTCTAGAATATACCATATGAATGGATGAGGTTGTTACACCAAGTCCTTAGAGTCAACAACACATGGACCAGCTATCAACAAGACTGTCAGAGACTCAAGAATTAGAAGAATTCAAAGAATGTAAAATGAGTTCGACGTTCGTCGAACTCAGGTCAACGATTGTCGTGCTCAGCTCGACGATCTCAGAGAAAATTCTCTAAGCTGAGATCGATGAACTCTATTCTTTGGTCGACTATCTTTGGTCTACCTTCTGCATTCTGTCCAAGACTATGTTCTCTAGACTCAGGTCGACGAACTTAGTTCTCTGCCCGACGATTTCTGGATTCTCTACTTCAACTTCTTAAAGCCAGAAGCTTTTCATATTTTTCTAAGTCCAGATTCATCTTCAGTCGACGAATTCCAGATTCTCAGCTCGATGAACTTTGACCACAGTAGCTGGAGTTATCCAGCAGCAGTTAAGTGGTTCTCAGCTCGACGAAACATATTCTTAGGTCGACGAATTCTGGATACTTCACTTCAACACCTTCATCTAGAAGTATCTGAAATTATTCCAAGTCCAGATTCATCTCCAGTAGACGAAGTTACAATCCCAGCTCGACGAACTTGAGACACAGAATAAGCAAGTCTGGATAATGCAGCTTTCTGCTTTAGCTCGACGATCTTGGAACTCAGCTCGACGAACAGAAGTCATCTGGTCGACGAACTCAGCAACTCAGCTCGACGAACTGTGGACTCAGCTCGATGATTTCTGCTATCCGTTCGACGAATCCAGACTTAGTCATTTTTCCATCCTTCTGTCCCCATTCTACTGCAATAATTTCTGAGTAATTAGTGCTCTAATATTCTCTGAATATAACCATTAGAAGAGCATTGATTATGGTATTCTCCAGGATTATTGCCTGCCAATGAGCTTTTGATTGTTACAAGTTACAATCTCAAGTTTTTTGGTCAGGTGACACCAATGAGCTTTTGATTGTTAACAAGAATTACTTCTGATTATTACAGAGAGTTTTGAAAAATGGAGAGCACTTCTCACCCGCCTTGGATAGGAAGCGGCTAAGACCTGTCAGCCTTCTTATCAGCTTCTGAACTTCTTTGTGATTCTTCGAGGATGTCATCTATAAAATAACTCTCACTTTGTCGGGATAAGGTTCCACCCCCTTGGAGTAAGGAGGTGACCTAGGAACTTTCCTCTTCCCGCTCC
This sequence comes from Platanthera guangdongensis, assembly GCA_039583875.1. NCBI lineage: Eukaryota > Viridiplantae > Streptophyta > Magnoliopsida > Asparagales > Orchidaceae > Platanthera > Platanthera guangdongensis. The sequence continues at coordinate 47,446,207 of CM077151.1, forward strand.
GAAAACACACTTCGCCGCGTTGAGCCACATTTTGAACTTTCACAGCGTTGCAAAGGTCTCCCCCAGATCCTTAGTGTGTTCCGCAATGCTCCTGCTCTTGACTAGGAGATTATCTACGTATACTTTCAGGTTCCGCCCATTTTACTCTTTGAAGACTTGATCCATCATCCTTTAGTACGTCGCGTCTATGTTCTTCATCCCGAAGGACATCATTTTATAACTATAGTGGTCATTGCTGGTGATGAAGGAGACATCAAGATAGTCAGGGGGATGCATTTGGATCAGATGATATCCTAAAAGGCATCAAGGAAACTCTTCACAGAAAAACTGACGGTTGAATCAAACATCATGTCGATTCGAGGCAAGGGGTTGCAATCCTTCGGGCAAGCATTTTTCAAAGTAGAAAAGTCGATACAAAGTCTCCAGCCCCTTATGAACTTTTCACCATTATAACATTGGAGTCCCAGCCGGGATACTGGATCTTCGAAACAAAGCCTGCCCCCAACAACTTCCTCACTTCTTCCCTAATTGGTTCGGCTAGTGCAGTTGCACTTTTTGTCTACTTCTGGCCGGCGGGGGAGACCTTGGGGTCCAGGTTGAGGTGATGACAGACAACCTCTGCATCGATCCCCGACATCTCCATGACTCTCCATGCGAATATGTATACGTTTTCTTGCATATAGGACGCCATCTCCACCTTTCCTTTCAACGCCAAGGATCCTCCATTTTTAGCAGTTCGGTCTCTCCATCCTTGGAGATCACCTCCACTTCCTCCAGCTCCTCCGCAGCTCTCAACCTGTCCTCTCCTTCTAAGATCTTCTCCATCCTCTTTGCATCCCCATCCAACTAATGGTACTTGATGATGCTAAGATAACATTCCCTGGGAGCTTTAGGATCGCCCCTGACCCTCACTTGGATATCGCCTCAGCAATACTTCTGGCACTGATGATATGAAGGCGGGACTGCCTTGAAGTAGTTGATGAGCGGTTTCCCGAAGATCACACTATAGTAGCTTGGCACATCCACGACGACAAACCTGAACTGGATCAAAGTGCCGCCAAGGGTCACCAGAATATTTGCTCCTTCTACCTCTACCTTCTCTTCGGAGAAGCCAAAGAGGGGTCTGTCGGCAATTAGGACCCTAGATGCCTTTACCTGCAACCCGATAAATGTTCTTTTGAAGATGACATTCACCAATCTCGCGTTGTCCACCAAGATTTGGTCAGCGGTGAAGTCCTCGATGACGGCTTGGATGACAAGGGCATCATGAAAGGGGTTCTCATTCCCCAACTTATCCTCCTCGGAAAAAGTGATCTTCTCCAATGATGGCAACACTTAAGAGGTCGAAGCGATGCTCTTGCAGTAGATCTTATGGAGACTTCCCTTGCGGGAAGCTCCTAGCTCGACTCCTCCATGGATCACCCCCACTTGTCCGCCTCCTTCTCCCTAGACTACTTCCCTGCGACCGCCTTGGTCAACACGGTCCTTGTTTGATGCAGAGCAGAGATGAGGACGAGTTTTGAGCCAGTTCGGGGCTGATTTGGCAACTTTCCATATATGGCGTGCCCGAATCGACGATCGGATTCGGCAGATGTGTCCGGATTCATGTTGCAAATCAATTTGATATATTATTGTGCTATGTTTAAATTTATTTTGATGTATTTGGGTAGCCTCGCCTCCGACCAATCATAACCGTTGATGGGGGATGCCCTAATCGAGGTGGTAAGGACTGATCTAATGCACTGCATGTTTTGGAGAAATAAAATCCCGGAACTCCACGATCACCCCATGGTGTCGACGTCGTGGAACCCTAGGTGACGATAGCTAGGCGCTCAATCTTCCCACTAGGGTACCACCTATCCATTGGCCTCTTTTCCCCACCACAAATCCTCCATATGCCCCCTTCCCCCTCTACAGCTCGCTAAAAACCTCCAATAACCCTCCCCACATCCACCGCCCAGGCCGCCACCAACATCACCGGCCTGCCTTTCCCGACCCCCCTCAACCTGATCCAGCCATCCCGTCCCCGCTCCAGACCCAACACCCCTCCTCAGCCCTGTCACACCATCCCCACCTCTCCACGGTCGGCCACATCTTTCCCCACCTCCGACTGACCCCCACTCACTCCTTTTCCGTGGATCTTGCTCTTTCAGCCCTAAGATTCTAGATTAGTCCAGATCAAGAGTTTTAGCCCCCGATTTGTTATTTCCACCACCCATCACCCTCCCCTAGCCCGAATCCAACAAAAAATGGCAGATCTACCTTTCCCTGGCCTGGATCTACTCGTACGTGTTCGGATCTACCCATTTCTTGTCTGATGTCATCACCTACCACCGAGGGTAGCCACCGCCGCGGACAACCACCGCCATCATTTCCACACCACTGGTTCCATATATGATTGCCATTTTATACATCCAGCTTCGGAATCTACAGTGCTCGGTCAGCCGCTACTTTGATGAGCCTCTCATTGTATTGGAACATTTGATTTGACATTATTTTTTGTTGATTATCATGCTTTGCTTAGATTAATGATTGTAGAAATTTGTTGCGAACCAATTATAATTTGTAGGTTGGACCAATTCGTCGCACGCTTAGCTTTAGCCCTCCGAGTGAAGGAAAACCAATACGTAATTGCTAAATTGAATGTTGTTCTTTGTTACTTAATTATTTTGTGTAGTGTTAATATATTCATTGCTCTGAATTATTCGTTGTCATCATCAATGGTTGCATTACATTTAGATTAGGGTTTGTGTTTTGCATTTACATCCCTCCCCTAGTAGCCTTGGTTTTGTGCACCATCATAGCCTACCCTACATCATCGTTCCTCCTCCTCCCCGGAGCTTGGAATGCTCTCAGTCCTGCGGGGACCCCTTGCCTCTCCTGCCGCACCCTCTCTATGGCTCCTGCTTCCAGCCTCCTCCTTGCTTCCCAAAACTCTGGGCAAGTCATGGTCTCGTGCCCCTCTACTCAATGCAGATTGCAGTAAAGGAGAATCTTCTCCTCTGGTTTCTCGCTGGTTGGTTCCTCCTGCAATGCATATTCCCTTGCTGGGCAATGGACATCGCCTCCTCTCGGGCTCATCCTCGCCTCCTCTCCGACTAATTATCGTTCCTCCACTCCTAGTTTGGGGTCTCCCTCCTAGCCTCTACTGGGGTATGTTTACGAGATACTGAAAATGTCGTGCTTCTTCCCTTCTCTCTGGAGCCATGACGAGACTCTCTCCTCCTATCTGCGAGGTCTCTCCTGCCTCCTTGTCTCTTCTGTCCTCCTGAGCTCTTCCCTTCTTCTCGGATCCTCTCTCCTTCTCTCTTTCCGCCTTTTCAGCACTACTCTGGTTCTCACCTGCGAAGCTCCTCCTTCATCCTTACATTGTAGGCTCTATCTATCCAGCATAACTAAGAAGTCGACGTTCTTCTCTTCCCCTGCACGAATCTGTTCGCCTTCTAGATCAGATCTTCGTAGGATCTAGGGGGTTTCGAGCCGATCTCCACGCTGAAGAGACCCTGCTTTAGGCTATATGTCAGGGCCAGCTGCAAGGTAAATACATCCACCTTCTCAACTTCGGACACTTCCTCCAAGAAGCGGTCGATGTAATGGCCCAACCTCTCCTGCTTTCCCTGTTGGATCTTGAAGAGTGTGGCTGCCTCCTTCCTCCTCCTCTTGGATGTTGCGAACCTTGCCATCACACCTCGTCGTAGGTCCTCGAAGTATTAGATGGAACCTCCCGGCAGCTGGTGGAACCAATATCCGGTCTTTCCCTCAAAGGTGATGGAGAAGAATCTGCATTTGAACGCGTCTGTCATATTGCGGTTAGACACCACGTTTTCAAACCATTGTAGATGCTTGACCGGGTCATCTCTACCGGAGTAGTAGATCAGGACGGTCTCTCTAAAGCCTTCGGGAACTAGGGCTTCCAACACCCCATTGCAGAAGGGGCTCTTCCCTCATGGCCGATGATGAACTTCATGCCGGCGAGTATCCCCTCCATACTCTCCATATTATCGAGTATCCTGGAACCTCGCTGGGTTCTCCGCATCTCGGAATCTGATGCCATGGTAGCTCATCGGACAGTATCTCGACTTCACTAGTCGCTTCGGCTCCTCCTCCGCTCGCACTTTCCCTAGTCGCCTAGGCGGACCCTCTTCCTCTAATGGTGTCATGCGGCGAGGCGAGTTCGACGTGACATCAGGGTGAGGACGGAACCCTGCTAGGATGCTCCTCTCAAACCTTCTCGCGAACTCCTCGAACATTGCCACTGCCACAAAGCCACCTCCTCCAGCCAAGTTATCGACTATCTCCCTGTTCTCACCTTCATCCACCATCTCGCCTACCCGCAAGACTTTCCTCCTTGGACACAATCAACGCTCATCACACCAAAGTGCTGAAGCCGAGAAAATCTCGACTCCAAAATTTGGATCATTGCATATTTTAATATTCATTGAAGATATTTATTGATGGGGCTCTCCCTGAATTTTCTAAATCCTACCGGAAAGATTTCGACCAAGAACACAGAAGAGAGCCAGCCTTGTCGAGCGAGCCATGCACACAAAGTCGTGCACGTCTCAAAGGCCCAAAAACACCCGGAAAGGGAAGCGAATCCGAGCACGCGCGAGCAACAGGCATGCGCTCGCGCAAGAGGCGCACACACGTGGATAGCGCACCCACGCGACCAGCCTACACGCATGCAACCATCGACCGCCACCATCGTCGGCCTCCTCCATTGCCTTCGACCACCGCCAGCCGCCGCCAGCCGCCGACCGCCACCGTCGTCGGGCACTTGCCCAGGCTGCCCAGACTGCCAGGGGGGCACGTCCGTCTTTTCACGACAACTGGCAATCCAGAAGACCAGAACATAGCGCCGTCATTCACCGACTCAGGATCTAGCATGACACAATTATTAGCACGTCCCACCAAAAAACTATAAAAATGCCCCACGCCTTCATCTGGAAAAAAAAAAACAATTCCATAGACTAGAGAACTCTGAGATTTTCCTGCGAGAACATAAGACTTAGATTGTTTCTCTGCTTGGAACTCACTACACTCCCTCTCTAGCATGCACAACGTCCGACGCTCACTTGGACGCTTTTGTGAGCCCGGGAAAAAAACTAGAAAGCGCTCCCATGGATGCTCACATAAAGACACTCCAAGACTTCAAGAACGTAACTTTTTCTCCATAAGAACGCTCTCATCCAAGCTTCGTGGACACATTCATCTAAGCTTCACGAACTAAATTTATTTTCCGCTCTTCCTCTATTCAAAGCTTGTAATTGAGAGGTGATCTTTCACCCTCTGAAGAGACTTACAATACTTGCAAACTGAAAGCTGAATAGTGGATTTTGGCCCTACACAGATCTGGTCATGTGGTTTTTCACCATCTTTGGGTTTTCCAAGGTAAAAAAGCCTCTTGTCATCACTGCTGGATTTTCATCCACTGTTTGCGTGCCCAATCCAACTCCGAGCTAAGGCGGTCCGATTCTCTGGACTAGAGAAAATAGGGTGACCCACAACAGTTTGACGTCGTCTGTGAGAAAGTGTTCCCAACTCTGCAATTACGTTTTGGAAGCAACGCTTGCCCCGCGCAAGCACCGCCAACCAACAACAACGACGAGAAGAAGCGCACAAACTGTCAGTGACGCTATACCTGAGGAGCGCATCAATCTATACCCCGCCGACTCACCCGCCTGCAACCCTCTGCTTGGGGAGGAGCCACCGTCGCCGCATCTCCAACATCTGGGAAGAATCCAAACACCTGATAAAGGAGCGTCAAGCAAAGATGTTTACCTTGCTAAGAAACTTAAGGGCATAGTAACTCAAGATCAAGCAAAGATGCTTACCTTGATAAAGGGGCGTCAACAACAATTTTCTTTGGCAAATAATATATAAATTTAGGACTGGGATCCTCTCCAGTTGGAGCGAACTGGAGGGGATCCAGTTCGCGGCGGGGATCATTCCCCCCGCATCTGATGGTGGAAAAGTAGTAGCAAGCGAGTGGGACCCCGCAAAGTGGGTCCCGCGAGCGGAGCTCCGCCATTAGATGCGGGGGGAAATGATCCCCGCCGCGAACTGGATCCCCTCCAGTTCACTCCAACTGAAGAGGATCCGGTTCCATAAATTTATGGGTATTTGATATTTCAACGTTCTGAATTTAACTACAAGTTTTTTTCTCTTGAAATTTGCGCTGGTTTACACAGAAGTCAACCTTTTCATATAAACCATGATTTAGGCAAATTATGTGCCGATTCATAGGCATTTTGACGTTCCAAATCCAACTTTAAAATATGACTCGCTTTGATATTTAAATATGATTATCATTATTATTCATTGATAGTGCGATTTGATACTTCAGAATATTATGGAGGGAGGGGGGGTTGGGTGTTCTATGTGCACATCTTTGCTCCCATTGTGTGCTTCCCCACTACTTTTTTCGGCTTATTTGTTCCGGTGAGGTTGGATAAAAATGTCATTGTCATATCAAAAGCTTATGCCCTAAACTAGTTTCTTTTTTTGGTAACGGTAGTAATTTTTGTCTTACAAAACATGCATTGATGTTTTTGTCCAACCTTACTGGAGCAAATAAGCTGCGATAAGCTGCACCAAACACAGCCAAATTTAAGTGTGCTTCCTCACTGTCTTCCACTCACAAATTTTTTGGGAGCAAGCACCGTTTTTAAATTTAAGTCCGGGTGAAAACAGAGTTCGACGAGTAAAAACTGATCTCGAGTTCTGAAATGATCTGCTCAACAAGTTTATTAATTAAAATTTTATAAAAAAATTAATGGTTTTCATTGTCTTTTTAAAAGTATTCAAATTATATCATAATGCAAGTCATTAATTTTTTAAATAGCGATTAAAAATAATATCTCTTGGCATTTTTTTAATACAACAAAATCACGTAATTAGCGGGGGAGACTATTCATGGTGGGAATAAACATCAAATTTGCTCATTTTTTTAAAAAGAACGTGATAAATAGTGTGTGTATTTATTTATTAGAGAGATCAAACTAGTTGACTCCCAAAGGTTTAAGTTTTTGTTTATTTTTTTGCAAAATAATAAGCAGTCTTTAGGATGCTTTGTTTTTTGAGGCATATCTATAAGAAGAAGCTCCGTTTAGCTAAGCTGAGGCCCCATAACATGCATGGATTCTAGTCACGAGTTCAATTTGTTAATGTATATTTGAATATATATTAGGTTTAGAGACTTAACGGGTATGGTTCAGATACCGGGATATCCGATACCCGTTCTAATCCTAGGATTCGCCTATAAAACGTACCCCAGCTAGGTGCAACGGGGAGGGGGTTCCACCTTGACCACCACTCATGATGCTTCGAGCGACTTAACACAATTCTCATCATAGTGTTTTAGGCTTCATTTGTTTCGGCGGTGGCGGGTTGATCCGGCGGGTGGAAACGGAGTGTTCGAAACGGAGGGGGGAGGTTGCTGCTCCAAACGAAGCTTTTTGGGGCGTTTCTCAAGGCGGGCGGGTGAAAATGGAGCAAACGTCGTCGGAGATTCATTTGTTTACCCGCCTTCCGGCGACGTTTGCTCAAAACGGAGCACTGAAACGCCCAAACAAATAGAGCCTTATGTAGTAGATTGTTGATTGCTTTGTATGGTGATTAATACATTATCTTCTAAATGTATTACTCTCCGTATAGTAGTTGTTGATGCTATTATCATCATGTACATTATTTGTACATTTACTCATTAAAAAGCTCCAATGACCAATGATGCGGTATATATTCTTTATTATGTTTGTTTTCGTACAAGTTATCGTCGCCGCATCCCGTGGCCATCTTGCTGCATTTCCTCGCGAGCCCTAATATCGCAAGAGTCCAGATCCAGTCGTTACTCTTCATTCTTTGCTTCAGGTGAGTTCAGGGAATCTGGAGCCCTAATAAGAGATTTTAGCGTCCCCCCCCCCCCCCCACGAGAGAGTCCCAGGATCCGCTCCATTTCTGACGAAATGGAGGGATCCATTTCACGGACATGATCTTTTACTTTTTGATTCAACGGGTTAAGTTTTCTTCAACCCTTTATATTTTTTTAATTCAAAAAAATCTTGTCCACTAGATTTTTTTGGACTAATCCTGTCACTAAGGCTCCGTTTGGGAGGACTATTTCACCCGGTCAAGCGGTCACGACCGCATGAACCAGGACTTAATTAAGGTCCGATTCATGCGGTCGTGACCGCTTGACCGGTGAAAATAAGTCCCCCCAAACGGAGCCTAAATATGAAATGGATCCCCTCCATTTCATTTGAAATTGAGAGGATCCCGATCCCCCACGAGTAGCTCACAGGTAGCAACCAGTCCCCGGTGTCCCCGATCCTCAACCATGCCTTCGATCATCTTCCCACTCGGGATCGATGTATGACATCCAATAGGAGGTCTTAACTCTAGAATTGAAATAAACTCTGATCCATCAAAAATTTGGTTAAAACAAAATTAACAGATGATATATTGTAGTAATGTACTAAATGCATTTATTTTATATTTTCGTTGCTTAAGTAGCTTTCTATGTGCAAGGCTGACTGAACTTGAAGAGGGATCCGCTACTGAAGAAGCTGATTCCAAGCTTCTTTGGATTAGCACCATTTTGACCTTGAAGGATGCAGAAGGTATGCTGGTTTACTCCACATGGAGAAGGTTTTATGAGGAGTTTGCACGAACGTGGTGTGACAACATATTTAGTGGTTTTTTGTATCAAGTATTTTGTCTATTGGGTTGATATTCATGTTGTAATTCAATGAAACCTCTTTTTATTCAAATTTTAAGTGCGATTTGTTATCTTATATATAAAGCAATATAGGTATTTGAGGCACACCATTGATCAAACAAGAGCCATTGGATTAGGAGAGAGAGCATGAGATGGGGGGAGAGAGTTGGGAGAGAGAGAGAGAGTAAGGAGAGAGAGAGAAAGAGAGAGAGGGGGAGAGAAAAGGAGAGATGGCGGAAGGGGAGGGGAAAGTGGGTGGAGAGAGAGAGGGAGAGAGATGGGGAGGGAGAGAGAGAAAGAAAAGAGAGAGAAAGATTGCTTGCAATTAATGTTTTTACAATTAAGACGGGCAGTCGGCAGTGCCCGCAACATATACATATGAGTACTCAAAATGACCGTAAAAAATATAAATAAATATTACAATTTTTTTATATAAAAAAATTACGGGTAAAAACATTAATTGCAAGCAATCTTTCTCTCTCTCTTCTTTCTCTCCCTTCCCCATCTCTCTCCCTCTCTCTCTCTCCACCCACTTTCCCCTCCCCTTCCGCCATCTCTTCCTTTTCTCTCCCCTCTCTCTCTCTCTCTCTCTTTCTCTCTCTCTCTCTCTCTCCTAACTCTCTCTCCCAACTCTCTCCCCCATCTCATGCTCTCTCTCCTAATCCAATGGCTCTTGTTTGATCTATGGTGTGCCTCCAAATACCTATATTGATTTATATAATAAGATATATATATATATATATATCTATACTATTTCAAAAAGGAATATGGTGGTCTTCAAGTAACCGTGAATTAAAAATTCATTCAAAAAATTTGGGCCGTCGGATCAATCAGATCTGTACTGCAAATAAATTTTCCCAAAAATTACCTCATTTTTCTCTCTCCTAAATCCCGACCCTAACACACTCCTCCCGATTTTTTTCCCCACCCCGCCCGCCCCCACTCATTCCAATGCCGCCGGCGGCCTGACCGGCCACCCCCGACGGGTTCGCCGGACTCCGGCGAACCCGCCGGAAGTTGTCCGGCGACCGGCGGGCAGGGCCATCGCCGGCGGTGGCCCTGCCCGTGAGACCCAGATGTGGCGGGCGGGGCTGCGGAAAAACGGGATAAAAAAATTATAAAAATATATATTATATAAATATATAAATATTATATAAATATATTATATATTTATAAATATATAAATATTATATGTAAATATTATATAATATATAAATATATATTATATTATATTATATAGGCGCGAAGCCCGCCGGGGGCGGGCGAAGCCCGCCGAGGGAGGCTGGGTACTGTCACGCGGGGCACGAGGGCCGGAGGCCCGTGCCTGTCACTCGCGCGTGTGTGTATATATTATATATATATATATATATATATATATATATATATATATATATATATATATATATATATATATATATATTATATATCTTTATCTATTATAAAGAAGTAGTTTTGAATTCTAGAATCAGATCACGATCGATCACGTCCGTTGAATATAAACTACATATTTGATCACAACCGTTGATCACAACAACGAATCATGGTCGTTCATATTTTTTCTTAGGTCTCTTAAACCATATAGGACCTCTCAAATCTATATATTTTGTAGGGTACCCTATAATCCATCAGCTCAGTTCAAAATTAACTGAAAATTTTTACAAATGCAAGTCCGCCCGCCAACCCGTCCATCGTGAATATTTGCTGCCCGCATAGGGCAGGCCCGCACGCATAGCAAACCCGCCAACCTCACCGCTTTACATATACAGACGCAGAATACTTTATATACTCAAAACTCAGAGCATTCCCAGGCGGTGTGGGACTAAATCCTGCCTGCTTAGGCGGGATTTAATCCCGCCTGCTTAGGCGGGATTTAATCCCGCCTAAGCAGGCTCTATATTTTATATTTTTAAAAATATAGTATTATATTTTTTTAAATATTTATATTTATATTTTCTAAAATATTATATAAATATTATTATATAAATATTTATATTTATATTTAAATATTATATACAGATTTAAATGCAGGATTTCTAAATATAATATTATATCTGTATTTATAGCTCACGGGCCGGGTACGGTGGCGCGTAGCCATAGGGGCGGAGCACCGTGTCGGGCGGGCTGCCGCCGTCACGGGCCGAGTACTGTGGCGCGTAGCCATAGGGGCGGAGCCCCGTGTCAGGCGGGCGCAGCCCGCCGCGGGGCGGGCGAAGCCCGCCGTCACGGGCCGGGTACTATGGCGCGTATATATATATATATATATATATTATATATATATATATATATTATATATATATATATATATATATATATATATATATATATATATATATATATATATATATATATATATATATATACTAGTGCCCGACACGGGGCTCCGCCCCTATGGCTACGCGCCACAGTACCCAGCCCGTGATGGCGGGCTTCGCCCGCACCTGGCTGCGCCCGCCCCCCGGAATTATAATCATTTAAATCCCACACTTAGGCGAGATTAAATCCCGCCACTTAGGCGGGATTAAATCCCGCCTAGTTAGGCGGGATTAATCCCGCCTGGGCGGGATTTAATATCCCGCCCAGTTAGGAGGGATTTAATATCCCGCCCAGTTAGGCGGGATTTAATATCCCGTCCAGTTAGGCGGGATTTAATATCCCGCCCCAGTTAGGCGGGATTAATCTCGCCCAGTTAGGCGGGATTTAATGTCCCGCCACTTAGGCGGGATTAAATCCCGCCTAGTTAGGCGGGATTAAATCCCGCCTAGTTAGGCGGGATTAATCCCGCCTGGGCGAGAGTTAATATCCCGCCTATTTAGGCGGGATTTAATGTCCCGCCACTTAGGCTGGATTTAATGTCCTGCCACTTAGGCGGGATTAAATCCCGCCTAGTTAGGCAGGATTAATCCCGCCTGGGCGGAATTTAATGCCTAAGTGCGGCATTAATCCCGCATAAGTCCGCCTAATTAATTCCGCTGGAGATTGTATTAATACCGGGCGAGATTTAGTCTTACACCGCCTGCGCATGTTTCCTTTTCAGGTATATATGCTTTTGTTCCCTTTTAGAAGTAAAGTTATAATGGCGGGCCTAAAATTTTGGCGGGCCTGAAATTTTGGCGGGCCTCAAACTCCGGCGAGTTGTTTCTCTTGTTGGGATTTCCTAGCGGGCTTTTTAAGCAGTGTTTGTGTTTAATTTTAGACTTGGCTGACGGGTTGTAGGGGTGTCCTACAAAAATATATTAATTTGAGAGGCCCTATATAGGTTTAGAAGACCTAAGAAAAAATATGAACGACCCTGATTCGTTGTTGTGATCAACGGTTGCGATTCAATATTTGGTTTATATTCAACGGTCGTGATCGATCGTGATCTGATTTTACAATTCAAAACTACTTCTTTAATATACAAAGATATATATATATATATATATATATATCAGGCGGACGTCGCCGCCATCACCCCTGCGTGCGCCGTTTTCAACCGCTTTTTGTAAGAACCTCCGGTAAATTGGCGATTTCTCCTCCGACATGTGTACAATGGGTTATTTGCCCGCACAAATTCAACATACATGTTGGGAAGAAAAATTCCCGTGTTCTTCTTGCAAGAGTGTCAGACTCCGGGAAATTGGTGGGAAAATGATAGGTACCCTATAATTCGAGATACAAATAGCCAAAACACCTACCACGTTTGGAGGAGCAAATGGGGTTTACCAAAGTCAACCCTACTAGCCCCATAACCACTCAACACGGGGGTGCAAATAGCAAAATATACTATAGTTGGTTCAAATAGTAAAATCCTCCATCGTGGAGTGCAAATAGTAAAATTCCCCATCATGTGGTGCAAATAGTAAAATCCTCCAATATCGGGGTGCAAATAGTAAAATCTTTAATCATAAAGTGCAAATAGTAAAATCCTCTAACATGAAAGTGCAACTAGTAAAATTCCTTATCATATGGTGCAAATAGTAAATCCTCCAACATGGGGTGCAAATAGCAAAATTCTTCATCATGGGCTGCGAATAGTAAAATCTTCCAACATGAGGGTGCAAATAGTAAAATTATTCATCATGAGGTACAAATAGTAAAATCTCTCATCATGTGGTGCAAATAGTAAAATCCCCCAATATGAGGATGCAAATAGTAAAATCCTCTATCATGAGGTGTAAATAGTAAATCCCTCATCATGACGTGCAAAGAGTAAAATCCTCAATCATGAGATACAAATAGTAAAATCCTCCATCATGAGGTGAAAATAGTAAAATCCACCAAGATGATCGGCGTTTAGCAAATAATATGTTTATGGTGTACATATAGTCATATTCATAGCCGGTGTGCATATAACAAATAAGTTGATTGTGGTCTGTGAATAACCACAACCTAATATGCGCATAAATCGATTATAGTGTGCAAATAACCACATAACTACCATAACCACCACTTATTTACAAAAAAACGCCACACACAAAACCTATAAATAGGACCCCCAAGGCCCTCCTTTCGTTCCATCATGTCCTCCTCCCGCTTCTCCTCCTACGCACGTGAGAGCTCCCTTGAAGGTCTCCTTATGTCTTCAAAGAACCCTTCAAAGATCTTTGGGCATCTTCGAAGATCCCACGAAGATCTTCGGGCGTCTTGGAAGATCCCACAAAGATCTTTGATCTTCTTCGAGTGCTCCTACGTGCGTTCCTCCTTGTGCGTGTTCCATCGTGCGTATATTCTGCCCAGCGCACAGCACGCCCTGCGCACACTGTGCCCCACACACACCGTGCCCCGCGCACACCGCGCCCCGCGCTGCGCAGCACTCCTCACTCTAGCAAGAGCTTGGCTCTATAAGCGGATGACCTATCACTCTTCGAGCCCATCTCCTTCTCTCTCTCAACAATTATAACGAGAAGCGGTCTGACATCCTCGATTCCTCTGAAAAATATTGTAAAACACAAAAAAGACAATGAAAGTTTGGTCGACACCGATCCGACCACGTGGTTTTTCACCTCTTTCAGAGGTTTTCTATGTTAAAAAATTGTCTTGCCAACCATCTACTTTTCATTGACTATTTGTGTGCTCAATCGCTCTTAGGCTAGGATGGTGCAATTTAGACTAGTATAGGTGCCTCGAGTGAGTCGTAACACCTGGCTTCCAAAAATATTAAAATAATGTTTCGTAGGAGATTAAATAATTAAATTAAATCACGCACGCGCACGTCCAAGCGAAAGCCCCGTCGGAAACCACAAGAAGTAAAGAGCGTATGTGCCACACCAATCACGCACGCACCCGCACGCACGGACACCATGCATGACCGGTGTGTGTGCTACGTCCCAACACGCATGCGTGGACACCACCTCTAGTCGCCATCACTGCTTCTGGGTGCCTCCGCTGCCTCCGACCACCACTGTCGCCGAGCAACTTGCCCGAGCCACCCAGAACATCTGGGGGGCATATTCATCATTTTGAAAAAATTGGTGATTCAGGTAATCGGAATGGAGCAACATCATTCGTCCACTAAAAATCCACCTGGGCGCAATTACTAACACATCACTCAAAAAAAGTTATAAAAGGCCCACAAGCCTTAGATTAATTTGAAATCAAACAACCAGAGATCGAGACTAAAGAGAGTTCTGAGATTTTCTGGGGAGTGTGTGGGACTTTGATAGTTTCTTCACTCTAAATTTCCTCTGTTCGCTCTCAAGTCGGCTCGCTCTTAACGCTTACGGGAACACTTCAACAAGCACAATGGAAGACATAAAAAACGCTCTCGTGGACACACCGGCTCCGTGAACTTAGCCCTTTTTCTCTCCTCTTCGTCTTATAGGCTTGTAAACAGAAAGATGACATGTCACACTCCACGGATCTCAACTCTCGTAACAACAAAAGAACTAGTGGATTTCGGCCCGGCATAGATCCGATCACATGATTTTTTTTCTTTTTGGGTTTTTTCCATGCTAAAACATCTCGCTTGTCATTGTTGTTAAAACTCTTTTGGCCATTTGCACGTTAGACTCACTCTCAAGCCAAGACGGCACAATTCTCTGGACCGGGAGGAAGCCGAGCAACTCATAACAACAACTAAGAAAAACATTAAATGCCAAAAAGATGAGAAATTCTTGCTAAACAATATAATTTGTTGCTAATTTAAATAAGCTCGGGATTTAGGAAAAAAATTAATCCATAGCTTAATTAAGCGGGTTAAATTTAGGAAGGATTATTTTGGCGAATGTTATGCGCAAATTAGTTTTGGATAGGTGCAACCCAAAATTTAAAATAAAACGTATTAAAACTGCTTAAAACTAAAAACCATAATCCCCGATCGGTGCAAACCAAGCCCGCCGTCCCTGTTCTCCGAAATAAAATTCGCTGGTAGCTCTGTCCGCCTCTTCCAGTGCGAAAGACGTCGGTCTGCATCCGTCGGCAGCGCGAGAGAGGGGAAGGAAGAGTACTCTGGCGAATTTAATGCGGTTAGGGCTCCCTACTGATACATTTGTTATTATTTCTTCACCCACACCACCTCTCCCGCGCCTTCCCCGCTTCGTCTGGCGCCCGATCCGGCCACTCCCCGCACCAACACTCCCCGCACCGCCGCTCTCCAGATTTTTGGCACTTCCACACCGCAACTCCCCACACCGCCGCTCCCCGCACTACGCTTCTCAGGTAATGTTAAATAGCTCTCTACTGTCTAACTACTTAAACAATGCATATGACGTGTTTGATGAATTGTCTGCTAATACATACAAACTGTTTCGTGAATTACTAGTAATGTATACGAGTTTCTTATGAATGACATAGTAATGCATTTCAATGAAATTTCAGCTTTGACAATATTTTCCCTTAAATGAAGTCTTTAAATTATCACTCATCTCCCCCTACATCGTCTGTTTAAACAATTATAACAAAGATCTTAGCTTGATGCGGGGAAGAACAAGTACATGGAGAAAAAATAGAGAAAGAAAAAAGTGTTGAGGGAGAATGGCCTTCCTGTAGCACAGTGACTTTGTATTCTGATCTAGTTGGATATATTTCTATCACGGCTTTGGAGTACATCAAAAAGGAAGAATTCAGGGCAAGGACCGGTCATGGTTCATTTGAGCAGTGCACACATACAATAAAATATACTTTGGGACTTTCTTGTGCACACGATTTGTTGCCGTACATAAGACATAATAACACTTTTCCATTATGGATGAGACATGACCATTGAAATCAACTTACTTTGGATGAAATTAAAGAAGAACAAGATCATATTAAGGAAGAAAATGAAGCAGACAGTAAAATCGATGTGGAAATTGAAGGTATACTAAGGAGATATAATAACACCTCTGATCTTCAAAAACAAGAGATAAAAAGAAAACTTCGCGAGCTTATGGATCCCAGTTCTACTCAAACATTAGAGCCTTCTTTACCAACCAGAACGAAGGGTCGACCTAAAGGAAGCTTCGACAAAATTGAGCACAATTTTCAATTATTCAGCAAGTACTCAGTAACGGTCCAAAACAAACCCACCCCATAATTCACTGCAAGGCTGTTGGTCGGAATCCACTTGACCTAGCCTTCCATGGCAATGTCCAGGCTGCAACCAATACACCCCTAACCCATCATCTACGATCTCACCACATGACAATGTCCAGGCTGCAACCCATACACCCCTAATCCACTTGACCAAGCCTTTCATGGCAATGTCGTAGCCTCCTTTGATAAAGAAAACTCAAGTTAAACGGGCAAACGTAAGGACTTCCTAGGAGATCACTCATCCCGCCACTATTCTCGCCCAAACATACTTAACTATAAAATTTATCCACTAGCTCATCATCAATTGAGCCGGCCTCCAATAACCATACTATCATTTTTAAAAATTTACCCGTACGCACATATTTTTTAAGTTTTAATTATACATAAGAAATTTTAATTACAAATCTATATTTTTAAAAATAAATATTCTATAAATATTATTATATTAAAATTATTAATCAACATTCAAAACTCTTTCTTATATATTATATAAACACTCACGCACAAAAGAGAAAGAGAGCAAGAGAGAGAGAGGAGAGAGATGGAGGGGGAAGGGATCATACACAGGGAGGTGGACGTCAACGGCATAAAAATGCACGTGGCGGAGAAGGGAGAGGGGCCGGTGGTGCTCCTCCTCCACGGCTTCCCGGAGCTCTGGTACTCTTGGCGCCACCAGATACTCTCTCTCGCCGCCCGAGGCTACCGCGCCGTCGCTCCCGACCTGCGAGGCTACGGCGACACAGAAGCGCCGGCAGACGTCGGCGCATACACCATCTTCCATATCGTCGGCGACGTCGTCGCCCTGATCGAGTCTCTCGGCCAAGACCAGGTCTGATAGATGATACTCATCAAAATTAAACAAAATTGGATTTTTTTTTAATGGAAGCTATCAAAATCGGATTTTTTTTGTATTAATTGAGTCTATCATGATATATATGTGGGAATTATATTGAAGGTGTTTGTGGTGGGCCATGACTGGGGAGCGATCATTGCATGGAATCTCTGCGCTTTCCGGCCGGAGAAGGTGAAGGCGTTGGTGAATCTCAGCGTCGCTTTTTTTCCGAGGAAGCGGGCTCTGTGGAGGATCGACACCTTGAGGGCGTTGTTCGGTGATGATTTCTACATTTGTCGATTTCAGGTGATCTCTCTCTCTCTCTAGATTATTTAGGCAAATAATATCTTTTTTTTTTGAAAAGGATAATTCAATACATACCAAAATCATATCTAAAAATAATAAAAAGTGAACTTCATACACAATAAAATAAGTTATTTTATACACAAAAGGCAAAAATGTGTAGAAAATGTCAAATAATTTAGAGCGCTGCTATCCGCACCGCAGTCTTGGCTATTCACACCGCACTTTTTCCTAATTTTTCACGCCTTTATAAAGTACGTCTTGTACATGCATTTTTAGGAAAAGTGTTCCATACGAAAGTTGTAGATCTCGACGAAATCTACAACTTTTGTGTTAAACACTTTTCCTAAAAATGCATGTACAAGACGTATTTCCAAAATGCGCAAAATTTGGTCGTATTTCCAAAATACGCCTTGCACATGCATTTTTCAAAAAAAGGTTCAACACTAAAGTTGTAGATCTCGTCGAGATTTACAACTTTCGTGTTAAACACGTTTCCTAAAAATGCATGTACAAGACGTATTTGCAAAAGACACAAAAAATTAGGAGAAAGTGCGGTGCGAATAGCCAAAACTGCGGTGCAGATAGCAGCGCCCATAATTTATGTGGAATCCACTTTTTGTGATTTTTAGGTGTATTTTAGGTGTGTGAAAAAGATCGCAATATTTATGTTTGAGTGAATTTGATCACATAAGTATTTGGGAAATGTGAAATCAGTTCCTCGCTCCTTTCCGTGGATACAGATGGTCTCCATTTCTGATGAAATGAATAGTATCCATTTCTCTATCTGATGAACATGCATGACCATCCTGAAATGCATCTAATGATGCAGATATTTTCTGATTAAAAGAAAATTATAAAAGAATAGGATTACTTAACCTATCAACCTATCCGATTTTATCTTGAAATACATTTAGACCGTGGAATAAATACTATCCATTTCGTTAGAAATGGAGAGTACGATCCTAATCTCCTTTCTATCAAATATTTTAACCGAGAGACTGAGGTGGGGATCGTCTTCTCCATCGCCATATTTTTTGTTCGATGAAGATGACGCTGACAAGGAAGACGACACGACCCGCTGTTGTTGGATCCCCGCCTCCATCATGAGTTCCAGCATCCCTTGCATCCTCTTTCTCTTCATAGTGTCTTGCACCGCCTTACCGGCGGATGCTAGCGGCGGGGCATGACGGTCAATGTATACTAGCTATGAAGTCGCTGCCCGAGACAGCGCAGTGGGCAGCGGCGACGAATATGTCGTAGTCGGTGTCGGTGATGAGAAGGTATAGGCGGGAGAACGACGATGGAGAAAACGATCCTCTGGTATTGCCACCTCTGTTGTCTGTTAAAATTATTTGACAAAAAAGAGTGAGACGGATTTCACACATCTCTATTTCTGATAAAATGTAGGAGATTCATTTCTTCATCTAACGAACAAAATCTTTTAGAAATATATATGTGGTGGTGAAGAATTTTTTTATTAAAAAAACTATAAAAGAATGAGATTAGTGATCCGGTCGGATCAACATCTGGACCATGAAATTGATCCTCTCCGATCCATTTTTGCATTTCTTCGCAAAAGGAGAGGATCTGATACATAAAAGTTTTGGGATTTTTTTCAAAAAAAATTCCAAACTTTAGGGATCAAATTTATAGTTTTGCAAATTACACGTATATAATGTTTTTCTTTGAAATTTAGGTTTTTTTTTGTACACCGCTGGGGGGCCGAGTGCTCCCCGGGCACTTTCTCTGATATACAAAATTGTAAAAATTATAAAAAAATTTCTAAAATCTCATGCTAGAAAATATTGGCTTTGTTTGGCATGGAGGTGGCAGTTTGCGGACGCGGCGACGTCCATGAACACCCAGCCTCACCTATGAAATTTCAGATATTTTTATAGCCAAAACTTCTTTTATTCTTGAATTACAAACATAACCACAGTCGTGTTAAGCGTACATTTTATAACGTTTGAGTTTTTGTACAACCTCACGGGTGAACAAAAATATCAGGATTCTCTTGATTTCTGACGAAATGGATACTATTCATTTTAGGGCCCAAATGCGTTGGAGAATGCTCTGATAAGTTCAGTTTTCCCATCCTTTTATATTTTTCTTTTAATAAAAAAATTCTAAACCCTAAACCCTAAACCCTAAATCCTAAGAGGATCTCCATCAGAGAAAAAATGGTGGCAAATGGAGCCACACTTTGAGATAAAAAGGCAATATTAAATATTAAATAAAAATGGAGAGAGAGAAATAAATATAGAAAATATAAACAAACAAATATTCTTAATTACAATTCACATGCAGACAATATATATGGCCCAAATATTACGCTTATCTTTTTCTATGTTCTCATGCTTATATTTAAAATTTTGTGTTGTCAACTTGCCATATTATTATTTTTTAATTTATTCTATATTTTTAAACTTAATTTATTAAATTATGTAATCTGAACAGCTGTTGAATTCAGATATTTTCGGAAGGGAACATACTCTTTTTGTAATTGGAATCAGATATAAAATGATATTTTGATTGAATTAATAATTTCAAATAATTGCTATTCAATCAAATATTCAAATGGGCAAAAAATAAGATTTTCATTTTTTGAAAAGCACAATGAAAGAAATGCTTAAATAACTATCCGAAGACCGAATTTAAATTTTAGTAATTGATGTCTTTTTTTTCTGAGCAAGATCAGTCAACGAAGGAACTTCTCCGACGATCTTTTGAGCATATGCTAAAGACCTCATTCCAACGATTTGACATGAATTTCACTATTTTTGTTTCTGGTATTGACTCAAAAGGTTGACAAAGATGTTGCTTCATTGTCGGGCACTACTCATAAGAAGAAGACATACATTGTTAAAGTTTAAACTTTATCTGCGGATGGTAATTTATAAATATGAAAAACTTGATATGCAAATAGACGTTTAGGATTTGTGAATAACAATTTGAGCTGCCACAGTTTCAATTCGGTTCCGGTTCTACTAAAATCAGGAACCAAACTACTAATGTAACGGTTCTTCAAATTAGAACCAAAAACTTATTTGGTTTGATCGGTCCCGGTTCTGGTTTCGGTTCCAGCTTAATTTTTGGAACCGTCGTGTCAACGGTTTCGGTTACGGTTCAACAAACCGACCCTTAACGGTTCAGTCCGGTTCTATGTGGTTCAATACGATTTCAATCGGTTACAACTAAAACCAAAATCAAACTTTGCGGAATGAAATAAAAGCAGGCTACAAATAGTAAAACTCAAAACAACATCAAAATAAAAATAATTATGATGCGCACTTCTCGATGGTTTTTTCCACGATCGGTGGGATAGTATTCACCGTCATCCTATGCGTGTCGACTTGCCACGACGTCTAGTTGGCTTGTGCACATCTCGTCGGTATGCTCAAGTGTAACAATCAGATACAATTAATTATTTTGCATGATTACTAATAAATAGTAGTTGTATATATTCTATATTTTTAAAATAGAATATTTCAAAAAAATATGCAACTAAATTGAAAATATATTATATAACTATATAAAAATAAAAAATGCACTGCAAAAAATTGACTCTAAACCGCACCAATGTCAAACCATACCACAAAGTTTTTATGCGATGAAGTTATGTTCGGTCTAAAATCGACCCCTTTAATGTGATTGCAGTTTGAGTTCAAGCTACACCAGCTTCACTTGTGATAGTAAATATAAGTATTATAAATAAATTATAAATAATAATAAATAGGTTACGGTTCGGTTCTACTTTGGTCCGGTTCGGATCGGGTCTAAAAATATTCTTGAAACCAATTGAGACTTGTACGTTGTGGTTCCGGTTCCGGTTCCGGTTGCGGTTGCGGTTCCGGTCCGGATAATAAAATGTAAGAACCACACTCTGATCAATGTTGTTCATGGTTCCAAAATTCAAACCGGAACCCGAGTAATTTGCGAATGGTTCGATCCGGTTCTTTTGCGGTTCCGATTTGATTTGTAGTTTTCGGTTTTAAGTGACAGCTCTAATAACAACTCCCTAATATTATTGAATTTTTTTTTGTAGAGAATGGTGATTCCATCATTCCAAATATAAAACTGAAATATACTTACATGCATAAAATGTACATTTTGTAACTAAAATATATTCACTTCACATGTAATAAATTTGCATTGAAATTAAATAAATGTCATTATTATCTCCATAATTTACAATACATCACAAATACATGTATTAATTCAGGAAGCAGGAGAGGTGGAAGCTGAATTCGCCCAGATCGACACAACGTTCCTTCTGAAGAGCTTTTTGGCGTCAAGAAATCCCGGGCCCTTCAACATCCCAAAGGAGAAGGGATTAAGCGGACGAGTCGGCATGGAAATCCCGTTGCCGGCGTGGCTCTCGGCAGCCGATGTCGACTATTTTGCGAGCAAATTCGACAAGACCGGCTTTGCCGGCCCAATCAACTACTATCGAAATATAGACAGGTATTCTATTATTCATCCTCATGATAATTCAAAATAGTCTAATTGATAAATAATAGATTTTAACGAGGGCAGTTTGGTGAATTTGACAAATAACTATCGGACAGATCAGTAGGATCGTTTGGAAATGATCACGCGGATCACCACTTTTGAAAAATGACGACCTTGCCCCCGGGTCATGGGAAGGCCCGCCAGAGAAGAAAGGCAGCCCGACGACGCCGGCGTTGACGGCCGGACACAGTCCCTCAACACTGAGGGCGGCCGGCCGTGGCGAGGCCGCCCAGGATCGGGCGGCCTTGTCCGGCCCTTTGCGGGCCGGTCATGACGAGTCCGCTCGGATCCGGGCAACCTTGGCCGGCCCTTTGCGGGGTCGGCCGCGACGAGGCCGCCCGGATCCGGGCAACCTTGGCCGGCCCTCGCGAGGGAGGGCCGCGGCGAGGCCGCTCCAGGATGTGTGGGTTTGGCTGGCCTTCGAGGAGGCCGACTGTGCCGGGACTGCCTGGCTCCGGGCGGTTAGGGCAGGCGGTCGGCCCGGGTCGAGGCCGGCCAGCACCGCCGGGCGGAGGCGGTTGGGTCGCGCGTGATCCGACGCGCGATAGTGATTACGTGGATCGGGCACGTGGATCCTGCATGCGGCGGTTACTTGCGTAACTCCCATAACTTTACTGGGGGAGAGGATGGTTCAGCTATGTGCAGCACGGTTTTCATATACATTGGGATTGACCCCATCAAACGGTTTAACTCATACGTTTACAATCGCCAGCACCATGCCAAACAGAGCCTTATTTAACGTGGATATGTTTATTAAAATTGAATAAAAATAGACAAATTAAATTTCCTTTTTAATAATTGACAAATTAAATTTCCAAGTCGATCCTCGATGCACATAGCCGAAGTCCGCCAAACCAAAAAATCATAGAAAGTTGTCAAGCCGTACAAGCACTTGGCAGCACATAACTGTTATGAAATTGCGCGTGACCTGCACATAACCGAAGTCAGCCTGCATATAGTTATTGCCTTTAATCATTAGTTTACATACAATAATTTCAGTAATAGATATACACACCTGATGCATGCAGGAACTGGGAGCTCACGGCGCCGTGGGCGGATGTTCAAATAAAAGTGCCGGCAAAATTCATTGCCGGCGATCTGGACCTCGCTTACCGCTGCGGGGGGATGGAGGAGTACATTCACAACGGCGAGTTCAAAAAGGACGTTCCTTTTCTCGAAGAAGTCGTCATAATGGAAGGAGTCGGTCACTTCATCACCCAAGAAAAAGCTCAAGAGGTCTCCGACCACATCTATGATTTCATTCAGAAGTTTTGATTTTTCCGCCTCAGTGTTCACCGCCGCCCGATCGACCATCCCGCGAATAAAATTCAAGGCCTTCTCATCAAGCTTTTAATAAGTGATTTTGATGAAGTTTTGTCAAACACATCTCATTTCTTTTCTTGCCACTTGTGTCTCAAAATATATAAAGTGCTTTTACTTTCTTGTGTTTGGCACTTAATATCAAGTTTTGGTTCTCAAATTTGGTGGTTATATATATATGAATGCATACACATCTCAAGGATAAGTAGAATTGTGGTTTAATTGATCTTAAGTGCTTGAGAAGTTGAAGGGGTGTTGCATGTTCTTTTTTACTTACGATCCAGATTTTGTAAATCGATTCTCGATCCAACTCTACCATTCGATCTGATCCAACCTCAAAATGATCTCATCTAGAATCTCGATCCTCACAACCTTGCTTTCTACAACATGATTACAATCTGGAAGCCTTCATTTCGTTAATAGGAGGAAGAAGATAACTTTGTAGAAAAATGCACATGTGGAGGTGGGGGGAAGTAGACTGTATTACTATGTTTTAATTACATTCAAAAAGAGGATTACAAGCAACAAAATAGCGGACCGGGATCCTCTCCATTTCAGGCGAAATGGAGGGGTCCATTTTGCGGCTGTGATTGTATCTCTCAAATCGGACGGCGGGAAGTAACTTAACTGCACTCGCGGTGCCCACTCTCCAGTTCAGCCGCTCTCGCCTGCCCGCCGTTTGATTTAGGAGATGCAATCACAGCCGCGAAATGGACCCCCTCCATCTCGCCTAAAATGAAGAAGATCCCGGTCGCAAAATAGCATGTGTACGGTCCCAGTCGACAGTGTCTAGCAGAGACGAGAAGAACGTCACTCGCGGTCTCTGCGTCTCACATATATGATCTCTCACTTTGTCTTGAGGAGAACTTTATTCTTGGGGAGAACATGCATATATACTTTCATGCCCCAGCGCGAGTATATATTATCTTGGATAGTTCAATGTAAGTTTTGATCTTGGATTTAAGTTTTGGATCCATTCAAGCAATCAAGCCTCTGATATTTAATGCCCTAATTCAAGTTTCTGATCCATTCTATACTCTTAATCTCTGTTTTCACCATGACGACATATCTTGTGTATGCTTTGGTTCTCAAATTTTTGTTGACCAAATCCCTAAAATTGATATTTACTCATTTTATTATGGGTTAATTACCGGGATCTTCTCTGGGAGTTTGCATGATTATAGGTTGCACTTCTCGATCAATTGGAATTACATTTACCTCCCCCTATAAGTTTCTCCAGTTTACAAATTATCCCTTTCTTTAGAAATATGAATGGAAAAAGATCCCAAAACTTTGAGATTTTTTTTCAAATCAGTCTCTAAACTTTTAAATGATGCAAGTAAGTCCTTAAACTATTAAAACCAGTACAATGAGTCTAACCTCATAGGGACCAATTTGAGATTACTTTGAACTGCTTTTAATAGTTTAGACACCTATTTGAATCATTTGAAAGTTTAGGGACTGATTTGAAAAAGATCTCAAAGTTTAGGGACCAATTTGATAATTTTGTCTATTCACTTTTATCCTTTGTAATGACTTTACATTGAAATGAGTGATATTTTTCTTTGAAAATATTGATAAAAAGTGATAAAATATGACTAATTATTATATAATATTTCAATTTTATCATTTATAATAACTCTATATTGAAAGGAGTGCGTTACATTTTACCCTTTGTAATTAATTTAGAATCATTATAAAAAAATTGAAATATCATAAAATAATTTGCTGCTTTTATTCTCAAATTTTATGTGATCGAGAATGTTACTATATGCTAATCTGATTAGCCCTTATCGATTGGTTATAATTCTCCATTCCTTCTCTCTTCCAAACAACTTTATGTAGTTGGGCGGTTGCTAGTTGCAAACATTACATTTGAAAATGTTGAAGGCAAAGAGAAAGTATTACATGTTGAAGTTGTGGAGAGTAGCAGGAAAAGAAGACAAGTTGAAAGTGTGGGGAAGAGAACACTACTGATGGGGATGAGATCTTTCTTAAAAAGGATGGGTGTGCACATAACCGCACCCACATAATCCCCACCAAAATTAGTGGGATCATGTGTGTGACCGCACACGCGATCAACACACCGATCCCCCCGCACGCCAATCCCATCACACATGACGCCAGAACTACACACGCGCGCCGAAGGTGGCGGCCAAGCCGGCCGCCGGCGCGCGGCCGAAGAGGGGGCTGGGACGACAGCCTTTCCACGGTCGTAGGCCGAGTAGGCGGCCGAGCCGACCACCGGCCGAGTAGGCGGCCGAGCCGACCGCCCCTCCCCGGCCGACGGCGCGCCACCGAGATGGCGGCCGAGCCGGCCCCCAGCGCGCGACCAAGAAAGCGGCCGAGCCGGTCGCCCCTCCTCGGACGCCGGCGTGCGGCCGAGAGGGCGATCGAGCCGGCTGCACCTTCTCGGCCGCCGACGCGCGGCCGAAGGGGCGGCCAGGCCGGCCGCCCTTCCTCGGCCGCCGGCGTGCGGCTGAGAAGGCGGCCGCTTGTCCCCTCTCCGCCGCCAGCTCAGTTGCTGCGCGCTCACCCGGCCGTCGGCGGCGGTCTTCCCCCTAGCCGGCGAGTTCGCCAGCAAGTTCGCCGGCCGTCCGTGGGAGCCCGTCCACGCCGTCCAATCTTTTCGGGTCATTCCCTATCGTCTGATTCGCGTGTAACCACCCATTAACCGTTCGGTTAGTGCGGGAATTTTATTATTAATTTAATTGATGTATAAATAGTGAAATTAATTATTCTAATATGCGCTCCTAAAGTATAACAAAAATATTTATAACCAAACCAGGTCGTCAGAAGGATATAGCCGATGATCGCAGGGCTGAATCTCCTCGCCTAAAGGCCCCCTCCCCCGAGGATTTGTCTATAAATAGGATCTCAGGGGTACAAGAATATGAACTTCGAAATCTTAAAATAAAATGATCTTGACCATCTATTTTCTTGGACTTTTAGCTGAGCCTTTGGATCCTTTCTTCGAATAGTCAACTTCCCAACTAGTTTCTCTTTTGTACCCTGTTCGACTATCTTTGGTTGTAGAGGGGAAGCTATTCTAAGCATCCGGGTTAGTTGTGGGATCTCTCTGCCGCAGCACATGGGATCCTTTTTACCGTCCCCCTATTTCTGTCTTCTAGCCCGTTTAGCCTTCGAGCCCGACCGCTAGACCAGTAACCTTAGTATGTATTGATCCGAATTTTGAAATATGAATTTTTCTTTCATCAACAATGACAGGGACAGAGACGATTCAATCTGGGTTGATACGAATCATCGCTATTCACAATATATTTTTTTCATTAGATAATAGAAGATAATGAAAAATGAAATTTGCTCATTTCATAATATTATGTTGTTGCTAATTCTTTTCTATTATTATAATTCAGCAGAGCGATAGAACAATATTTATTTCTTTTTATCTTATGGCATCCCATATATATGAATGAATATGTACATTAAGCTACAAATGTAAAAATTACTTAAAGCATCATACTGGCAAACTCTCATATTATTTTTCATTGAATATGGTAAATAAGATATATTATTCTATTAAAATAATACAATTTTACTTTAAAATAAGGGTAGAAGAGTTGTGCAATCTTTAGTGGCATGACTTTGTACCTCAAGTCGGGTCAGGTTGGTTCTGACCGAGCCCATAGGCCTACTCGAGAATGCAACTGATAAAGGTTTGTTTGGTATGGCGGTGACAGTCATGAACGCGGTGATTATGGCCCGTTGTTCGTGAACACGTGACCTCACCTAAGGAACTTTATTCACTTTTATGTTCAAAACTAGTTTATTATATGCCGGTTGTGTTTTTGTCCGAACTCACCAGAGCGAAAACAGGGCGCCATAAGGAGCCAAAGTTGATGTTAGGTATTATAACCTGACTGGGGTTCATCTGCAATAATAAGAATATATCCTAAAATAACCATTATTAGGCTGGATTAAACTAAAATCTTTGAATCAGTTACTCATTTTTACTTTGTCATGCTTTCTGCATTATTCGTTAACTTTTTTTATCCCCTTTTATCTCTAGTGTATAGTCGTGTAACCATCATAATCACCTCCTGAAGGCTATAAAAAGAGTCTCAGACCTGCTCATTTCTCACCTTTTTTCCTCCAAGTCTTCTTCTCCCTCAGGTCGAAGCTCTGCCGAATTTCTCCTACGTACGAGCAGTATTCGAGCCCCTGGCCTCAAGCCACACCCTAGCCACGTTCAAGACACCTGACAAAGCCCGATCTCTCAGCTTCCGAGATAGCTTCGCGACCGCGAACTCAAGTGCTCTGCTCCCGCGTTCAGTGCCAGCGGGACGCCCAGTAAAGCTTATCGTCACAAAGTATAATTTGTAACAAACGTCGGGTGCGACGGTCTGTCGTCCGCCGTGTGCTAAGTGTTCTCTCATCTCAAAATTGTAACGAGGAGTGGCATGTCATTCTCGATTCAACAAACAAACTGTAACAACAAAGAAATAGTGGATTTTGACCGGCTCCGAGCCGACCACGTGGTTTTTTACCCGATTAAGGGGTTTTTCCACGTTAAAATTTCATGTGTACGATCGATCTACTTCATTGACTGTGTGCGCACTCGACTGTTCCGAGAGCTAAGACGGTCTAAATATTCTGATCCGATCAAGACGTCGAGTTAGACCGCAACAATTATCACAGGATGATGAAGATTCAAAGCATATGAGTAAGAAACATAGAGAAAAAATTCATGTTAGTGGTAAGTTTAAGTCTCAAGTGTGTGAATGATTTACCAAGTTCAAGGATAACAAAAGAATGCATGGATCGAGTCAAATGGTAATATTGTTCCAAAATGTATATAGTTGGCCCTAAAAAGAATGGTACTAGTGCATTGAGAGCACACATGATGACTATATCAATTCCAAAAAGTAGCACTATATCAAAAAATATTGTCATTTACCAAGAAAAAAAGGATGGAGTTAAAGTTGGAGCATTGTAAGCAGGGTCTTCTTGAACAACTATTGGTAGATGTTGCACTTATATTTATAATATGAAAAAAAAGTACAATTGAAGAAAAAATTAAAGCATGAAAAGTTATATTCAACAAAGGATATATGAGCCTCTATTCAAAAATATGATTGTGTTTGACTGATCATTGGATCAATAATGAGTGTAGGCTACAAAAAAATTATATAATTTTATTAGAATCCTTCATAACATATAACATAGAAGAAGGAATTGGGTGTTAAATAATAAATTGTTTTTTTTTCATTGGGCATTAAGAAAGCCTTAACAATTACATTTTTTTAGAGTCGAAAAATGCAATACAACATTGGGATGGTGATAGAACTTAAAAGTGAAGCTGAAGTCAGGGGTGGACACACATGCAGTCATATCCGGGCACGTGTCTCGATTGAAAATTGAATAGACAGACTTTAGACAACGGCTTTAATAAAAATTTTTTGTCCAAAATATTATAAAACAATTATTTAAAATATCAAATTTTTTTATATATACTTTAGATATGGGTTTTTATAAAAAAACCGCTGTCTAAATTATTAACAATTTTTTTGTCGCTTTATAGTTTTATTTTATTTTTGTCATTTTTAAATTTTTTTATAATAATTTAGATAACGGTTTTTTTTATCAAAACCACTGTCTAAAGTTTTTTTTAAAAAAATTATAATATTTTAGACAGTGGTTTAATAAAAAACCGATGTGTAAAGTATTAATTTTTTTTGTTGTTTTAAAAAATAAATATATATAAAAACCTATGCTTCCACCTTCCGCTTCTAAGCCCTAATTCCAGTCACAGTTCGCCTATTCTTCCACCTCTTGGTGACAAAACTCTCAAATTTTGTCATCCTCTCCGGCTATTGCCTCTTGGTGACGGAACTCAGGCCGCAGCTTGGGACGAAGACGTAATCCCAGACCCAGAGTGTAGGCGCTTCGGTGTTTAGCATACACATTCCCTAGGCATGTCTTCTCCTATTCTACCCTATTTCCTGCTTTTTCTTTCTCCCATGGTTTCGGTATTTGTTGTTCGGCGCTTCGGTATTTGTTGCTGCCTGCATTCCTGTCTAGTTCATTCTAATTTTTTTCTATCTATTTTGTTCATCTCCATTCGCCACTGGGCACTGGCTAGGGCATCTTCAGATTTTTTGTCCAAACTCCAAAGAGGTAAGCTGTTCAAACAATTCCTTAATCAGAGATTCAGAGGTAAATTATTGAGAACATAATCAGAGGTAAGCTGTTCAAACAATTTCTTAATTAAAAAGAAAAGATTACTGTCCAAACCACTCCACAAACCCTTTCTTAAATTTTTAAAAATCCATCTAAGTAACAATCATAGTTCCTTATTTTTTAAAAAATTTGTCATTCTCTCAATCAAACAGTCATATTTCCTCAACACAATCAAACAATTGTGTTATTTTTAATTGGTTTGTCATCTTCATTTTACAATCAATAGGTTATTGAGAAATTTTTTGCAAAAACTGTTCAACCTAGTCAAGAAACACAAACAATTGAAAAGTTGTCATTATCCTCGTGTAGTAAGAAACAACGGCTTAATTATGTCGAGGAACTTCTTTCTGATCTTAGGTTAAGACAACCAATTTTGAGTTTTGATGTTAATGATCAAGATGGAATTAGCTAGAAGATACTATTTAGAAAAAAAAACCTTGCCAACCATAATTAAAGAATTTTCCCCAAACTGAATTCGGAACAAAAGCTCGGCGATTCAACAAAAATTCGTTTCTTGAGTTTAAGGGTTGGTTGGAGTATAGTCAAAATAAAGACGTTGCATTTTTCCTGTATTGTTATGCCTTTCCACAAAAGGGCGGTGATCTAACATTTGTTACTCGTGGCTTTAGATATTGGAAGAAAAGATAAGAGTATTCTTGAGGAGCATATTAGCAATCATGATAGCGATTACAATGCTTAAAAAAAATTATGTGAACATTTGATGAATCAAAAATAGAGCATTCGAATAGTTTTGGCTAAGCAAGAAGGAACTCAAACTTTTGAATATCGTTCACGTTTAAGCACCTCCATTTAGTGTTTTTGTTTTCTATTGCGACAAGGATTGTTTTTTCGTGGCCATGATGGATTTGATGGGTCTCTAAAAAGGTAAATTTTTTGGAGCTTTTGGAGTTTTTGGCCTCAAATAACAGTGATGTCAAAGCCATAGTCTTAAAAAAAATACTCCAATTAATTGTCAGTTAACAACTCCAAAAATTCAAAAAGATATTGTTCCTGCAATTGCAAGTGCAACGACATGTGAAATAATAAAGGACATTGGACAAGATTGTTTTACTATTTTAGTGAATGAATCTCGTGATATCTCAAATAAAGAACAAATGTCTATTATTTTGAGATATGTGAACATGAGAGATAAGATTATTGAAAGATTACTTGATTTTGCTCATGTTTCAGATACTACAGCTTTATCACTCAAACTTGTTATTGATAAACTATTTGCCAAATATAATTTAAGTCTCTCAAGTTATCGAGGACAAGATTATGATGCAGCAAATAATGTGCATGGTGAATTCAATGGTTTAAAAACCTTGATTATGAATGATAATAGTTCAGCCTTTTATATTCATTGTTTTGCTCGCCAACTACAATTGATATCAGTGACAGTCGCAGAGGGACATCCCGAGATAGCAGAACTTTTTTTGTATATTACCAAAGTATTAAATGTTGTTGGTGACTCTTGTAAAATACGTGATTGCCTTAGAGCTTTGGAAATTGAAAGAGTTGCTAAAGAAATAAACTTTGGTGAGTTAGAAAGTGGGAGAGGGCTCAACCAACCACTTGAAATTAAGAGAGCAGGAGATACAAGGCGTAGTTCGCATTATGGCACTGATTTGAATTTCATTCGCATGTTCTCATCTATTGTACATGTTCTTGAAATTATTATCTGGGACGAAGCTGATGGAAATCAAAGGAGAACTGCAAGTAGTCTTTTGAAAAATATTCAGCATTTGATTTTTTGTTTCTCTTACATCTGATGAAAAACATTTTACCAAAGACAAATGAATTATCACAAGCGCTGCAAAAAAAATTATCAAGATATAATTAATGCAATGAATTTTGTTAAAATATCAAAATAATTATTATTCAATACGAGAAATATTGATGTTCATTGGGAGGCTTTCATCATTGAAGTTTCATCGTTTTGTGAAAAAAAAATACAAATGTTCCAAACATGGATGACAAATTTTATCCAGCAGAGAGATCAAGACGCACTGCATAAGACATTACAAACTATCATCATATTCGAGTTGAGATTTATAATAATGTGATTAATTGGATGCTGAAATAGTTAAATGACTGATTTAATGAAGTAAATACTGAATTACTTCTTTGTATTGCATGTCTTGTTCCTAGTAACCAGTTTAGTTGTTTTGATAAGGAGAAGTTTATTCAACTTGCAAAGTTTTACCCATGTGATTTTACTCCACTAGACTTACAGTTACTTGATGGTCAACTAGATATAAATATATATTAGACTTGCGGTCTAACGAGACATTCTTACAAGTTAAAGGTATCAGTGGGCTTCTAGAAAAATTAGAGAAGCTTAAAAAGCATGATCATTTCCAATTGGTTTATCGACTTCTAAAGTTGGCTTGTCTTTTACCGGTTGCAACTGGCAGCATGGAAAGAATGTTTTTTATTATGAAGATTATAAAGAGCCGTTTGAGAAACGGAATGTAGGATGAATGGATGAATGATTATCTAATAGCTTATATTGAGAAAGATGTTGTGGACACAATTACAAATGAAGAAGTTATTACGCATTTTCAAAATATGCGTCCGCGGAAAGTTGCTCTCTAATATATAAGTTTTTTTTGGAAACTTCAATATTATAAGTTTTTATATTTATCTAATGTCATTTGTAATAAAAAAATTTCATTTATACTTAATTTTCGTTAGTGCCTGAGTTTGAAAAAAATTCTGGGTCCGCACTGGCTGAAGCATAATCGTCAAAGGTATTATAACTCATGCTTAATTTTGTAATATTTGTATTTTGAAAATGTATGTACTATAAATTAATTCATGATAATATAACCCATCTAACTATTTTTTCACTCAAATTTTACATTTTTTCACCTCACATCATTTTTTTGTGTCTATGTAATTCATATACCTAAAGACCACATTGAAACCATAATCGGTGCCGCAAGAAATCGCACCGCGCATTTTCGATGTGGTGTAGTTTTGCTTGAGCCAAAACCGTGCCCATACATTGAGAATATGATTTGGACCAAAATTGCACCCGCACACACCCCTATCATGAAATGAATCCCCTCCATTTCATTTGATCATTTGAAATGTAGAGGATCCGGATCCCCCACCACCAGTAGAACAGGGTACACTTGACGTCAGCAGGAGAAGATTGTCACTGTCAACCACTTCAAACTGTATCATTGTCCTCCTATGCTAGTTTTATATAGGCAAAACGTACGTTTCAGTCTCCAACTTTTATATGTCTTTTGTCTTCAGTCCCTTAGTTATTTTTTTAAAGGTTTTAGTCCCAAACTTTTACTACTTTTAAGTTTAAGTCCTTAAAGTGACGGAAGTCCTACCTCCTGTTTCTAAAAGTAACGGAAGTTGCTTTCCATCTTTCTGCCACACTTCAACTTTCCCCTTCTCCCAGAAAACAACCAGGAGGTAGGGTTTTCTTGTTTCCACGGGGATTGCGACGGAGTCGAGAACAGTGGAAGGGAGATTAGTGCTCCGCCGCAGACCATGGATTTTGCCGGTAAGGATAAGGCGACGGCGGCGGTGGCGGCGGAGAGGCAGAGCAGCGCTTCGATGATGGAGCGGCGCCTTATTCCGGAGATCACAATGCATACGCTCAATTACTTGGATTACACCAGCCTTTGCAATCTCTCCATGACGACGGCGATGGCGACAGAGTAGGGTTTCATGATATTCCCTGATATCTGTGTGGGCATTTTCAGGCGCTGGAGTAAAGCTTCCATCCCCGTCGAGTCACTCATCCTCTTGGCCATTATTTTCACGCATCGAGTACTAGGATCTGTAAGCATTTTTTAGTGTTATATCCAGCACTATATGTTTAAGATTGCATTTTATTCAGTCTGTAAGCATTGCAGTTTTATGTTTAGTATTTTGTCTTATACAGAAATATATTTTTTTGGTTCAGAATTAAAATGGACGAAAATAATTTTGTGGATGATAATGGATCAAATAGTAGTGATAGTGCCTTGGACATAACATTTGAGGGTGAAGATATTTTTCAATGATGATCATGATGAATGCTCAGATACCCCAGTTCTTACAAAGAAGATGGATTCAAATTTAAGAACAAGTAAGGATTATAATGAGGATGAGTATTCATCAGATTCTCTTCGATCATTTAGTGGTGGTAGCGAAGATGAGCTGAGTACAGGTAAAAAACAGACTCAACCGATTTTTACAATGTTAAAGGATATGAAAGATATGCAATGACAACCAGGATTAATATTTAAGTCAAAAGATCAATTTAAAGACGCTGTCAGGACATATGCAATTCATATGGGAGTAGGGTTAAAAATGCTGAAGAATGACAACAACAGAATAAGGTTTAAGTACAAACCTGGATGTGAGTTGGAAATCTATGCTGCCCCCATGAAAAATAAGGATACATGAGAAGTGAGGACTATCATTGATAAACACTCGTGCAATAGAGAATTTAATAATAAGTTGTTGAGTGCGAAGTGGTTAAGCACTCGAATAGAATCTAAAGTTCGTGATAATCCAAATATTCAAATTAGCAAAATTGTTGACAAGGTAAAAGCTAAATGGGTTGCAGGCATATCTAGGAATAAAGCGGTTAGGGCAAAGGCCAAGGCAACTGCTTTACTTGAAGGTCATGATGGAGATCGATATAATAATTTGAATCATTATTGTGCAGAGTTATTAAGATCGAATAGAGGAAGTTTTTTTATGAAATTTACATGGCCAGCCGAGCATTTTTATGACACGCCAACTACATCACGCACCATATTTACTCGTTTTCAAAGGTTGTGTATATATCTTTCTGGATGTCGTGAGTCTTTTAAATGTTGCAGACCGTTTGTGGAATTGGATGGATGTTTCTTGAAGGGAGCTTATGGCGGACAATTACTGACGGCTATTGGTAGAGATCCGAATGATTAGATGCTTCCTATTGCATACGTAGTGGTAGAAGTTGAAAACAAAGACTCTTGGAGTTTGTTTTTATCTAATTTAGTAAGAGATATTGGGAATGTTGGTATTACTTTTATTTTAGATCAACAAAAGGTTATGATCTATTTTGTGTTCTCTAAAAATTTAATTTTTTTTAATATTCAATTGCATAACTTTATATTTTATATTGTAGGGATTGGTTCAAACATTCAAAGAGTTGTTGTCATCTGTTGATCATCGTTTTTGTGTGCGTCACCTCTACAATAACTTCAGGAAGAAATATCCAAGCAAGAATTTAAAAAGCTTGTTATGGAGAGCCTCAAATGCAACATATGAAGAGGAATGAGTTAAAGCAATGCAGGAAATCAATTCAATTTCACACAATGCTTATGATCACTTAATTAAAATAGATAAAAATCTATGGTGTAAGCATGCCTTTAGTTGTGTTCCACGTTCTGATGTGGTGGTAAACAACATGTCTGAGGCTTTTAATCGCGTGATATTAGATATGAGAGATAAGCCCATACTGACCATGTGTGAGGATATTCGGCTATACCTGATGCGGCGTTGGGTGGATATTAGGGAGAGGGTGAACAAACAATCGATTAGCGTTAATCCTAAGATATGCAAAAAAAAATCGAGGAAGAGGCAAAGAAGAGTGGAGGATGGATGCCTTTGTGGAGTAACAACAAAGTTTTTGAGGTGGTACGACTTCCTGAAAAATTTTTTGTGGACTTGGATAATTGGTATTGTTCTTGTGGAAAATGGCGGGTTAGTGGTATTCCATGTCGTCACTCAATAAGTTGCATGCATTACTTGAACATAGATACGGATCTCTTTGTGCCTGATTGTTTTTAAAAATTGGCTTACGCTGAATGTTACAAACATAGTGTTTGGCCTACCAACGGACCAAATTTTTTGGGGAATAGAGGAGATACTCAGATTCTTCCACCGCTTCGTCGACGAGCTCCGGGTCGACCAAAAAAGAAAAGACGCATGGAAGCTGATGAGGTGAAGAGTCAAACTCGAATATCTCGCAAATTTGGCACAGTTAAATGCTCAAAATGTGGTATCAATGGACAAAATAAGAAAAATTGCAAGTTAGTATATTTTCTTCACTTGGAATCATTTTTGTGTCACATTTGCCATATAATGTCTAATTTAAGTTTTTTCTTGAAAATAGGAATTAAGGAGCATGGACGGGAGCTATATAATATCAAATTTGGCTTGCTCTGGCAATTGATTTTGTGACAGTACTGAACTGAATGTGAATTTTTGTAGCTAAACTGAATGTTCTTGGCAATTATTCTATACCTACGTCCATTAATATAATTGTATTTTATCGGTTATTCTTTGTCAAAATTTAATAACTTATATCTAATGCTATGCCCTAAAAATATGAATTTTTTGTCAAAGTTTAATAACAGTCAAAAGGAGAAATAACATGGAAAGTTAATTTCCGTTAGAAATAGAACCAAAATGACTAAAACCTTCAACATTAAACTCTAGGGACTTTAATCAAAAGGCATGTAAAAGTTAGAGACTGAAACATACATTTTGCCTTTTATATACAACAAAGACAAAATAGTCAAATAGGTCCCATAATTATAGGTATTGTTTCAAATAGATCCTTTAAGTTTTATTTAATTCAAATGAATCCTTTAACTTTATACTTTATTTCAAATTAATCCTAAAGCTAACACCATTAACTTTATTTCAATTCACTCAAACACAAATGCTGATCTTTTTTTATTATTTATTACTATTTTGTATGGCAACTATATATTTATGATTATTAAAAAAAGGTAAATGATTTTCATTAGTCAGAAATTCAAGCGCATTCAAATATGCCGAAAATGTTATAGCAACAAAATAGTACAAATCAATACAAAAATATGCAACCACGTACAGATCATCAAATATGCAACCACATGCGGAAAATTATACAGCATCAAAATAGTCTGAGATCAAACAAAAAATCGGCACCAAGAGCAAACATCTGAGAGCTCCAAAACTCAGAGTACTGGCTTCCACAATTTTCATGTTGAACACCTTTTGATTTGAAACAGTTTATGCCACCAATTTGGGCCCCGAAAAAAGTCACGCCGAACATATGTACGGACGTCCGGGTTCGCATCAACTTTTTTTGGGGCCTAAACGGCTTCAAATCAAAAAGTGATCAACATGAAAGTTCTACAACTTTCATGTTCAACATTTTTCCTAAAAATGCATGAAAATAGACATTTTCAAAAGGCACGAGTAACCGTTTTTTTGCCATGAGCCCTAAAACACTTGAAACATGAGCCCTAAAACACTTGAAACATGAGTAGAAATCCATTCCCCACATTTGATAGCTCATCACCACATGATCCTCTAAACCCCTACCAATCTGATCCATCTGGAAAAGTTTCCAAAGCATTTTGTTTTTGATCAACATAAAACTCAACAACAGCCTTCATTCTCTGGAGCTTATCTGGATGATAATTGGCATGGACTACCACTGGCTTCAGCTTCCTAAGCCGAGCATCCTTCCTCACAGTCTTGAACAGCACTTTGCTGTTCATAAACTGATAGATATCCATGGTTCGCTTGGCCGCATGGAGTCCCTCGTACCCGGGGTGGGATGGGAAGAAGAGCTCCTCGTTGAAAACCGCCTGGTCCCACGATTTCGGCTCGTGCGACAACCGGTAAGCCACGCGGTCCAACAGCTCGATGGCGGGCAGAGTGGGTCGTATGAAGAAGAAACCTGAATTGTACACCCAGATGCGCATCGTGTGAGCATATCTCGCCCAACCCATTGACGGCTCGTCGAAGACGTCATTGTATCCGTAGGCCGTCATGTTGTTGTGTCCGTCGCTCATGGATTCTACGTCGGAATCCCTGAAAAGGTGGTCGAACGGATTCTGCAGGCAAACTATATCTATGTCAGAGAGAAGAATGCTGTAGCCGAGCTGAAGAAACTCTCTCAGGATGTTGAACTTCAGTCCAGAGACGGCGTGGTTGCCGCCGGTCTTGCCTATGGAGTCGACATTTTGGTCTGGAGGCCTTCGGTAGACGGGAACATCATTTGATTTGCAGAAGCGCTCAGTTTCTTTGTCCAATGCCACGACCAGATAGTTGGGCACACCCACTCTTTTGATATTGTCAACCCAAAACTTGAGCATTTCGTGTACGTTTGAGTTCGCCAATGCGACTATGAGCTCTTTACGGACGGCGATCTTCTCGAGTATCTTCGAGAGAGTTGGGTTCACGGATTCGTCTGATATAATCATAGGGTTGGTTCTCAAGCCCTTGACTGTGCCAAAAGGACCAGCTTTATGTTGCATTCCCAAAGTTAGAAACTGTTTTTGGGCCTGATCAACTCCTTGCTCAGCCAACTGGAGCTTTGTTGAGAGTTCCCTTGCTTGTTTCTTCAATTCGGCATTCTTCTCTGTCATCAAAGCCAACTCCGACTTTAACATGTTGATTCTCTCCGGCGATTCACATGGAGATGAGCTGACCTGGTGCAAAAAAAATTCAACTATGAACAAAATGCAGCATAAGAACTGGCAAGAAAAACAACTATAGATGGTTGAGCATGTATATATACATACATATACATATATACATACATACATAAGGGTATTTAAGGAGAAATTTTTGTAATTTCAATAATAAAAGAGTGCAATCTGTAATTATGATAACTTCCAGGGGAAGTTTTGCTAATTATTCCTACATACATATCAATATATATATCTATATATCTATATTATACAAAAAAAATACTTTGGCGGACCGGCGTAACCCTGGAGGACCAGCAAAGCAATCATAGTCATTCGCATTGAGTATACTTTCTTTTTTAATGACATTGAGATTTGGCATTGACATTAATACAATATTCTTAACCAATCATATCAAAAAACCTTTACATAACAAACACAACTTTATGAAATTTCTAGGTATACAAATATATATATATATACACACACACATACATACATACATATATATATACGAGTGACAGGCACGGGCCTCCGGCCCTCGTGCCCCAAGCGACAGTACCCAGTCGCGGCGGGCTTCGTCCGGCCCCCGGCGGGGCGGGCGCCCGCCCCGGCGGGCTACGCGCCTTTATAATATAATTTATACTATATATTTATATATTTATCTATACTATATATTAATATAATATAATCTAGACTATATATTTATATAATATATAAATATATGAGTACTCAAAATGACCGCAAAAAATATACATAAATATTACAATTTTTATTTTGTAAAACAATATACGTTTTGACCTAAAAATATTAATTTTGACTTTAATAAAGTTGATTGATATAATGTCATCACCTCGAAAATACCACTTATATGCCTAATAACAACCTTGCTTGAATAGTAGGTGTAGGAGCTCTACTAAAAAACTTTTTGAATTTAAAAAGATTTTCATCATTACTTCTAATTTTTTGATAGTGTGATTACTTGAATGAACATTGTATTTTAATTTTTTTGAAATAGATTACATTATATGTCAAGTCATTAAAATATAAAAATGAGGGCATAATTGGTATTTTTGAATGTTTCACCAAAGACAACTTTTTCCTTATAATAGTGAAAGATATACACAAGAGTGATAGTGCGCGGGGGCCCTCCCGTTCTCTGCGCGACAGTACCGAGGCTGTGACGCCGGGCTATGCCCGGCCTGCAGGCCCCGGAAATATGTGATAAAAATCAATGATAACAAAGATTCACTATTCTTTGCTTCGATGTAGAAACATCTGCACTTCCTACTAAACAGAAATCTTGATTTCTCATTAATTGCACATGATTTTGCTACATCAAATCTTTGTATCTATCTCCAGGTTCTGCACACCTCACTCCATCGCCTCCAATGCTTAGTTATTAGTTTTAACTGTTTGTATAATGAAATTTCTTTGATGATTATTACTTTATTGTAACAGAACTAACAAATCGAAGAGATTTAGACAAAAAAACGTTCATAATTGAAATTGTCAAGTGTATTTTTCCCGTTGGTGAAGACGGAATTGCGCAAATATGAGGTGTTGGAGTAGAAATTCAAGAGGAAGTTGGAAAAGAAAACCAAAGAAGAAACCAACCAAGATGAAGAAAATGTTCTGGCAACTTACGACCGCTGAGCAGGAAGACGATTCCCAGACGGTCATTTCCAGCCGGCGTCGATTCCCCCTCCGGCGAAGCTTCACGGGTTGCGACGGGTTTCACGAGTGAGCGTGTGGAGGAATGCTGGAGAGCTGCGCCATAGCCTCCTAGGTAGATTTCGCGAGCGAGCGGAGGGAAGCGGGAGGGATTCGCCGTAACCTTCTGGGTGGGGTTTTGATCGGACGGCAATAGTTATTTGAGTGGTCTTTTGAAGTACCACTTTTGAGTCCCTGGTCACAAAAGTATATGGGGAGCCGTTGTGATTGCACGGTGTGACACTTGAGGCCTTTCAAACTGATTGCAGTCGTTGGATCTAGGGAAGAGGTGGACTGCAAATAATGTTTCTTAGAAATCCCTCGGCAGTTACACCTGAAAAATTCCCAATGGCAAAACCGTGAGCAGGCCTTTGGGTTGCCCCCTTCGGCGGAGCCGCCGGCGGCCTACCCGGTGTCCACCGGCGGGTACGCCGGCCCGGAACGAAATAATTAAAATAATTAAAATAATTAAATTAATATATTTTCAAAAAAATAAAATAATTTCAAAATAATTAAAAAAAAAGTCTAAAATAATTAAAAAACATATGTTTATTTTCCTAAAAAATAAAAAAAAAATAAAAAATAAAGCAAAATGATTACAAAAATATTAAAAAATAAAAACACAATAATTTTAAATAAGCCTACGCGTAGCCTGCCGCGAGCGGGCTGACTACTGTAGCGCAGGGCACGGGAGCCACCAGTGCACTGTCAGTCGTGTGTGTGTATATATATACTAAAATTTTCAAGTTGTAACTAATAGAATTTTTTAATATTATGAGTGACACTACACATGAGAACATAGTGTTGCCGCGACAGTACCCCAACCACGACGGTGTTGCAGGGTAGCTTCGCTCGCACCCCCAGAGTTCAGTACTCCAGTTGTCGGTTAAACTTCTAATGCGCTCTATGGGTGTGAGTGGAGGGAGCGTCATCGTGATCAGGGTGTTGTCGCGACGGCACGGGGGTTCCCCCCATGCACTGTCACTCGCACACACACACACACACAACAAGAGTTAATTTCCATAAGAACCCAGAACAAAAATGACGACTTGATGCGATCTTTTTTCTTCAAAAAAATATCTACAGGATAAGCTTAAGAAATTTTGTAAGTGCAAGCTTCTTGCAAAAACTTATACTCAGATGTAATCTTTCTCTTCAACTTAAAAATCTTGTTTGCAAAGTGTGAGGCTCTATTCAGGGTGGGCGGTGAGACTTCCTTTGGAAAGAAAGCTCCCCCAATTCTCAAATAGTTCAAGAGGGCCGTGGTAGCCCACCTTTGCTAAGAAAGGCCAAAAACACCGGCTAGGCTCCTTTTCCCACCACAAGGGAACCCCTCCCTTTCCCACCCAGCGAGGCAGACCGCCCACCCAACAAGAGCCACAGAATTACATGTTTGATTTTTCCTACCAAGTTATTATGTCAACCTAGAGAAGGATCTTGTCAGTATTTGCTATGAACGTGCAACACAACAAACCTTTTGGTCTTGGGACATTAGCTTTGGATTTCTTTGGACATTTCTATTTTGGGCCATAATATGTGATGCAGGACGAATTTATAGAGGGCGGATTAACGATGTCCTAACCCTACATGCAATGCAAAGTCCAACGGAAAAATCAAAATCAAATAATAAATAATTAAATCACAAGCAAATGATTTTAGAAATAGCATTACGCAAACGGGATTAGGCTTTCCTCCATGTGGAGGGTCAAAGCAAAAGTGCGCGGCGGATAGTTCCTGTAAATCCC
Organism: Platanthera guangdongensis; assembly: GCA_039583875.1. Lineage (NCBI taxonomy): Eukaryota > Viridiplantae > Streptophyta > Magnoliopsida > Asparagales > Orchidaceae > Platanthera > Platanthera guangdongensis. The sequence continues at coordinate 47,487,457 of CM077151.1, forward strand.
ATAATAATCTAGAACCAAAGTACTATTATGCTATTTATCAAAACAAGTATAAGATCACAACACGTATTTAAATGGTGAAAACAAAATTTCGTAACAAAAAAAAAAACTCACAAAAGTATGAGGGCTGCCTTAGGAGATTAGATCCGATAAGGTGCTACAAGGCGGCAGCTGAAATCTAAAATTATATGGCTAGATCTAGAAGGGGGAAGGCCGGATCTTGTTGTTTGGAAGCGGATTTGGCTGAGGAAGGGAAATTCTGGATGGAGGGCGGCTGAGTTGTGATGTTGGAGATTAGATCTAAATATATGAGGGCTTGAGGTGGGGATCGGCAGAAGGTGGATGGGGCTGGGAGAAGGGCGGCGGCAGCAAGGAGGTGGCTGAAAGGGAGCGGACAGTAGGGAGATGGCTGGAAGGGAGCGGCGGAAGCAAGGAGGTGGCTAGAAGCAAGGAGGTGGCTGGAAGGGAGTGGCGGCAGCAAGGAGGTGGCTGGAAGGGGGCAGTTGTTGCTGGACAGCAGTCTGGCTGGGTGGAGACTAAGGTTTGGAGGGTTGCAAAGGTGGTGATGGAGGCTTTAGATGGAGGAAGAGGGCTAGGGGTATGGGTTACCTTTGGAGAACGGGAGAGGGTATACGGGTCATCACCTAGGGTTCCACGGAATCGGCACCGTGGAAGGATCGATAGATTTTGGGATTTCTCCTCTCAAAAATCTGCAATGACCTGCACTCTTATTATAAAGAGACATTAGGTCATCTCACCATGGACGACTATGATTGGTCGGAGATGAGGTACCTCAATTACATCAAAATAAAGCAAAAATGACAAAGTAATATATGAAATCGTGTCGGAATGACAGGCCGGACGCATCCGTGGAGTCGGATCAACGCTCCGGGTATGTCATACATGGTAAGTAGTCAATCGGCCCCGAACGGGTCAAAAAATCGTCCTTCAATGCGGGTCAGTGTCTCCACTCTGCATCACTATGTAGTTGTGTTGATCAATTAAACAAGATTATTTAATTAAATCAGGTTTAGGTGACCATATAAATTACTGTAAGAGTTGCGATTGTTTGTTTGAAAACTCATCCAGTCTTAGCACGAGCTTATTGAATCACCTGGAAAATATTAGTATGAAGTCCACGGAATTTCGATATAAATGCTACATTAAACACCGGTTTAAGAAAATTTCTTCCAGCTTTCATACAATTGGATCTTTTCTTACAGTTATTGGACCAAACACCCAAAATTGCTTCTGTTATCCAAGTAGAAGGAAGCATGATGGCGATCGACGACACACGTGCATTTATTCCCGCAGGAGGCGGTGATTGGTAGCTCATTTAGGCGATCCGAGTCCGCGTATGCACCCGGATGGTCGTTCCGAGTTTTTTTGATATATTATTTTATATGTTTCATGTTGTATTTAGCACCCGATCGGCCCGAACATTATTAGCCGACCGATCAGGGTGCCCTAGCACTTTATTTCCCCTCCCCTATAAATGCATGCAAGTGTGCGACTGAATAGGGATCGAAGGTTGCGGTTCTCTACCCGTCAGTCTTCCTCGGTGGACTCCGAGCGGTTCTCCTCCTTTGTGCGACATTACCGCTGCCCCCCTCCTTTTCCAGACCCCGTCGACCACTTCTGCGGTTACATCGCAGTCCCCGCCTCTTTCCCTAACCCCATCCAGGCCATATAACCTTACCGCCGCCCTTTGTTCCGTCTTCCCTGTCCCAGCGAACCTCCAACAACCCAAACGCCGCTCCCGTTCCTTTTCCCCCGCCCCGTCAACCCCCACCAGCCCGTCCACCAGCCAGATCTACGACTTCCAGCCCCGACATCCTTCCCTGCAACCCTTCCGCCGCCCCGTCTTCCAGACCCCGGTCGACAAACTCGCAACCCTAAACTTTCATCTCCCACTACCTGCAGCCTCCATCATCACCATAACGCCCCAAGTCTTCCCCAACCAGCCATTGCAACCTGCCCGTGGAGCTACTCGTTATCCCAAGGACGATACCGCCAACAGCTTTCCTTCCCTAAACACAACGTCACAAGCATGAATAAATCTAGGTATGAATGTTATTTATTTCACTTATGTTGAATGTTTTGGAGTTGGCCTGTTGTTGTGGGATATGAAATTATCTTATGCGCTTTGATATTATTATTCATAGTTTGATTTACGGGATTTATTTGGCGCACTTGAATGATATTTGCGCCTCATTTCGGGGTATTCGAAAACCGATCTTTAATCGTCTTAGCTCGTTATCTGATTATGTAAATTGTGTTGAAGCTTACTAAATTTTAATTATTATTGATTACATCTTGAACCGGATTGTTTGCACCTTTGTCTCAGTCGCACAGCATATAGGTTGCATCATAGTCGTTGAGTCATTGTTAGCCTACCGATGTATCATTTCATATCAAAGCTAGGTTCTAGTCATATTTTATTCTACATAGTGGTAGGTTGTTTCGATCACAGATGTCTGACCAAAACGTCACCAACGATCGGGACGCCAGTTCGAATTTGAACATGACGCCCATGGAGTTTTAGCACTTAATTCTCGAGCAATTTGCAATCCTTAAGAACGACATCGCTAGGGCCAACACTAGAGTCGACCGGTTAGGAGCCCTTAAATCAAACTATGAATAATAATATCAAAGCGCATAAGATAATTTCATATCCCACAACAACAGGCCAACTCCAAAACATTCAACATAAGTGAAATAAATAACATTCATACCTAGATTTACTCATGTTTGTGACGTTGTGTTTAGGGAAGGAAAGTCGATGGCGGTATCGTCCTTGGGATAACGAGTAGCTCCACGAGCAGGTTGCAATGGCTGGTTGGGGAAGACTTGGGGCGTTATGGTGATGATGGAGGCTGCAGGTAGTGGGAGACGAAAGTTTAGGGTTGCGAGTTTGTCGACCGGGGTCTGGAAGACGTGGGGGCGGCGAAAGGGTTGCAGGGAAGGATGTCGGGGCTGGAAGTCGTAGATCTGGCTGGTGGACGGGCTGGTGGGGGTTGACGGGCGGGGGAAAAGGAAGAGCGGCGTTTAGGTTGTTGGAGGTTTGCCGGGACAGGGAAGACGGAACAGAGGGCGGCGGTAAGGTTATATGGGTTGGATGGGGTTAGGGAAAGAGGCGGGGACTGCGATGTAACCGCAGAAGGGGTCGACGGGGTTAGGAAAAGGAGGGGGCAGCGGTAATGTCGCACAAAGGAGGAGAGCCACTCGGAGTCCACCGAGGAAGACTGACGGGTAGAGAACCGCAACCTTCGATCCCTATTCAGTCGCACACTTGCATGTATTTATAGGGGAGGGGAAATAAAGTGCTAGGGCACCCTGATCGGACGGCTAATAATGTTCGGGCCGATCGCGTGCTAAATACAACATGAAACATATAAAATAATATATAGAAAAAACTCGGAACGATCATCCGGGCGCATACGCGGACTCGGATCGCCTAAATGGGCCGCCAATCTCCGCCTCCTGCGGAAATAAATGCACGTGTGTCGTCGATCGCCATCATGTTCTCAGCTCGACGAAACATATTCTTAGGTCGACGAATTCTGGATACTTCACTTCAACACCTTCATCTAGAAGTATCTGAAATTATTCCAAGTCCAGATTCATCTCCAGTAGACAAAGTTACAATCCCAGCTCGACGAACTTGAGACACAGAATAAGCAAGTCTGGATAATGCAGCTTTCTGCTTTAGCTCGACGATCTTGGAACTCAGCTCGACGAACAGAAGTCATCTGGTCAACGAACTCAGCAACTCAGCTCGACGAACTGTGGACTCAGCTCGATGATTTCTGCTATCCGTTCGACGAATCCAGACTTAGTCATTTTTCCATCCTTCTGTCCCCATTCTACTGCAATAATTTCTGAGTAATTAGTGCTCTAATATTCTCTGAATATAACCATTAGAAGAGCATTGATTATGGTATTCTCCAGGATTATTGCCTGCCAATGAGCTTTTGATTGTTACAAGTTACAATCTCAAGTTTTTTGGTCAGGTGACACCAATGAGCTTTTGATTGTTAACAAGAATTACTTCTGATTATTACAGAGAGTTTTGAAAAATGGAGAGCACTTCTCACCCGCCTTGGATAGGAAGCGGCTAAGACCTGTCAGCCTTCTTATCAGCTTCTGAACTTCTTTGTGATTCTTCGAGGATGTCATCTATAAAATAACTCTCACTTTGTCGGGATAAGGTTCCACCCCCTTGGAGTAAGGAGGTGACCTAGGAACTTTCCTCTTCCCGCTCCGAAAACACACTTCGCCGCGTTGAGCCACATTTTGAACTTTCACAGCGTTGCAAAGGTCTCCCCCAGATCCTTAGTGTGTTCCGCAATGCTCCTGCTCTTGACTAGGAGATTATCTACGTATACTTTCAGGTTCCGCCCATTTTACTCTTTGAAGACTTGATCCATCATCCTTTAGTACGTCACGTCTATGTTCTTCATCCCGAAGGACATCATTTTATAACTATAGTGGTCATTGCTGGTGATGAAGGAGACATCAAGATAGTCAGGGGGATGCATTTGGATCAGATGATATCCTAAAAGGCATCAAGGAAACTCTTCACAGAAAAACTGACGGTTGAATCAAACATCATGTCGATTCGAGGCAAGGGGTTGCAATCCTTCGGGCAAGCATTTTTCAAAGTAGAAAAGTCGATACAAAGTCTCCAGCCCCTTATGAACTTTTTCACCATTATAACATTGGAGTCCCAGCCGGGATACTGTATCTTCGAAACAAAGCCTGCCCCCAACAACTTCCTCACTTCTTCCTTAATTGGTTCGGCTAGTGCAGTTGCACTTTTTGTCTACTTCTGGCCGGCGGGGGAGACCTTGGGGTCCAGGTTGAGGTGATGACAGACAACCTCTGCATCGATCCCCGACATCTCCACGACTCTCCATGCGAATATGTATACGTTTTCTTGCATATAGGACGCCATCTCCACCTTTCCTTTCAACGCCAAGGATCCTCCAATTTTTAGCAGTTCGGTCTCTCCATCCTTGGAGATCACCTCCACTTCCTCCAGCTCCTCCGCAGCTCTCAATCTGTCCTCTCCTTCTAAAATCTTCTCCATCCTCTCTGCATCCCCCATCCAACTAATGGTACTGATGATGCTAAGATAGCATTCCCTGGGAGCTTTAGGATCGCCCCTGACCCTCACTTGGATATCGCCTCAGCAATACTTCTGGCACTGATGATATGAAGGCGGGACTGCCTTGAAGTAGTTGATGAGCGGTTTCCCGAAGATCACACTATAGTAGCTTGGCACATCCACGACGACAAACCTGAACTGGATCAAAGTGCAGCCAAGGGTCACCAGAATATTTGCTCCTTCTACCTCTACCTTCTCTTCGGAGAAGCCAAAGAGGGGTCTGTCGGCAATTAGGACCCTAGATGCCTTTACCTGCAACCCGATAAATGTTCTTTTGAAGATGACATTCACCAATCTCGCGTTGTCCACCAAGATTTGGTCAGCGGTGAAGTCCTCGATGACGGCTTGGATGACAAGGGCATCATGAAAGGGGTTCTCATTCCCCAACTTATCCTCCTCGGAAAAAGTGATCTTCTCCAATGATGGCGACACTTAAGAGGTCGAAGTGATGCTCTTGCAGTAGATCTTATGGAGACTTCCCTTGCGGGAAGCTCCTAGCTCGACTCCTCCATGGATCACCCCCACTTGTCCGCCTCCTTCTCCCTAGACTACTTCCCTGCGACCGCCTTGGTCAACACGGTCCTTGTTTGATGCAGAGCAGAGATGAGGACGAGTTTTGAGCCAGTTCGGGGCTGATTTGGCAACGTTCCATATATGGCGTGCCCGAATCGACGATCGGATTCGGCAGATGTGTCCGGATTCATGTTGCAAATCAATTTGATATATTATTGTGCTATGTTTAAATTTATTTTGATGTATTTGGGTAGCCTCGCCTCCGACCAATCATAACCGTTGATGGGGGATGCCCTAATCGAGGTGGTAAGGACTGATCTAATGCACTGCATGTTTTGGAGAAATAAAATCCCGGAACTCCACGATCACCCCATGGTGTCGACGTCGTGGAACCCTAGGTGACGATAGCTAGGCGCTCAATCTTCCCACTAGGGTACCACCTATCCATTGGCCTCTTTTCCCCACCACAAATCCTTCATATGCCCCCTTCCCCCTCTACAGCTCGCTAAAAACCTCCAATAACCCTCCCCACATCCACCGCCCAGGCCGCCACCAACATCACCGGCCTGCCTTTCCCGACCCCCCTCAACCTGATCCAGCCATCCCGTCCCCGCTCCAGACCCAACACCCCTTCCTCAGCCCTGTCACACCATCCCCACCTCTCCACGGTCGGCCACATCTTTCCCCACCTCCGACTGACCCCCACTCACTCCTTTTCCGTGGATCTTGCTCTTTCAGCCCTAAGATTCTAGATTAGTCCAGATCAAGAGTTTTTAGCCCCCGATTTGTTATTTCCACCACCCATCACCCTCCCTTAGCCCGAATCCAACAAAAAATGGCAGATCTACCTTTCCCTGGCCTGGATCTACTCGTACGTGTTCGGATCTACCCATTTCTTGTCTGATGTCATCACCTACCACCGAGGGTAGCCACCGCCGCGGACAACCACCGCCATCATTTCCACACCACTGGTTCCATATATGATTGCCATTTTATACATCCAGCTTCGGAATCTACAATGCCTCGGTCAGCCTGCTACTTTGATGAGCCTCTCATTGTATTGGAACATTTGATTTGACATTATTTTTTGTTGATTATCATGCTTTGCTTAGATTAATGATTGTAGAAATTTGTTGCGAACCAATTATAATTTGTAGGTTGGACCAATTCGTCGCACGCTTAGCTTTAGCCCTCCGAGTGAAGGAAAACCAATACGTAATTGCTAAATTGAATGTTGTTCTTTGTTACTTAATTATTTTGTGTAGTGTTAATATATTCATTGCTCTGAATTATTCGTTGTCATCATCAATGGTTGCATTACATTTAGATTAGGGTTTGTGTTTTGCATTTACATCCCTCCCCTAGTAGCCTTGGTTTTGTGCACCATCATAGCCTACCCTACATCATCGTTCCTCCTCCTCCCCGGAGCTTGGAATGCTCTCAGTCCTGCGGGGACCCCTTGCCTCTCCTGCCGCACCCTCTCTATGGCTCCTGCTTCCAGCCTCCTCCTTGCTTCCCAAAACTCTGGGCAAGTCATGGTCTCGTGCCCCTCTACTCAATGCAGATTGCAGTAAAGGAGAATCTTCTCCTCTTGGTTTCTCGCTGGTTGGTTCCTCCTGCAATGCATATTCCCTTGCTGGGCAATGGACATCGCCTCCTCTCGGGCTCATCCTCGCCTCCTCTCCGACTAATTATCGTTCCTCCACTCCTAGTTTTGGGGTCTCCCTCCTAGCCTCTACTGGGGTATGTTTACGAGATACTGAAAATGTCGTGCTTCTTCCCTTCTCTCTGGAGCCATGACGAGACTCCTCTCCTCCTATCTGCGAGGTCTCTCCTGCCTCCTTGTCTCTTCTGTCCTCCTGAGCTCTTCCCTTCTTCTCGGATCCTCTCTCCTTCTCTCTTTCCGCCTTTTCGGCACTACTCTGGTTCTCACCTGCGAAGCTCCTCCTTCATCCTTACATTGTAGGCTCTATCTATCCAGCATAACTAAGAAGTCGACGTTCTTCTCTTCCCCTGCACGAATCTGTTCGCCTTCTAGATCAGATCTTCGTAGGATCTAGGGGGTTTCGAGCCGATCTCCACGCTGAAGAGACCCTGCTTTAGGCTATATGTCAGGGCCAGCTGCAAGGTAAATACATCCACCTTCTCAACTTCGGGCACTTCCTCCAAGAAGCGGTCGATGTAATGGCTCAACCTCTCCTGCTTTCCCTGTTGGATCTTGAAGAGTGTGGCTGCCTCCTTCCTCCTCCTCTTGGATGTTGCGAACCTTGCCATCACACCTCGTCGTAGGTCCTCGAAGTATTAGATGGAACCTCCCGGCAGCTGGTGGAACCAATATCCGGTCTTTCCCTCAAAGGTGATGGAGAAGAATCTGCATTTGAACGCGTCTGTCATATTGCGGTTAGACACCACGTTTTCAAACCATTGTAGATGCTTGACCGGGTCATCTCTACCGGAGTAGTAGATCAGGACGGTCTCTCTAAAGCCTTCGGGAACTAGGGCTTCCAACACCCCATTGCAGAAGGGGCTCTTCCCTCATGGCCGATGATGAACTTCATGCCGGCGAGTATCCCCTCCATACTCTCCATATTATCGAGTATCCTGGAACCTCGCTGGGTTCTCCGCATCTCGGAATCTGATGCCATGGTAGCTCATCGGACAGTATCTCGACTTCACTAGTCGCTTCGGCTCCTCCTCCGCTCGCACTTTCCCTAGTCGCCTAGGCGGACCCTCTTCCTCTAATGGTGTCATGCGGCGAGGCGAGTTCGACGTGACATCAGGGTGAGGACGGAACCCTGCTAGGATGCTCCTCTCAAACCTTTTCGCGAACTCCTCGAACATTGCCACTGCCACAAAGCCACCTCCTCCAGCCAAGTTATCGACTATCTCCCTGTTCTCACCTTCATCCACCATCTCGCCTACCCGCAAGACTTTCCTCCTTGGAAACAATCAACGCTCATCACACCAAAGTGCTGAAGCCGAGAAAATCTCGACTCCAAAATTTGGATCATTGCATATTTTAATATTCATTGAAGATATTTATTGATGGGGCTCTCCCTGAATTTTCTAAATCCTACCGGGAAGATTTCGACCAAGAACACAGAAGAGAGCCAGCCTTGTCGAGCGAGCCGTGCACACAAAGTCGTGCACGTCTCAAAGGCCCAAAAACACCCGGAAAGGGAAGCGAATCCGAGCACGCGCGAGCAACAGGCATGCGCTCGCGCAAGAGGCGCACACACGTGGATAGCGCGCCCACGCGACCAGCCTACACGCATGCAACCATCGACCGCCACCATCGTCGGCCTCCTCCATTGCCTTCGACCACCGCCAGCCGCCGCCAGCCGCCGACCGCCACCGTCGTCGGGCACTTGCCCAGGCTGCCCAGACTGCCAGGGGGGCACGTCCGTCTTTTCACGACAACTGGCAATCCAGAAGACCAGAACATAGCGCCGTCATTCACCGACTCAGGATCTAGCATGACACAATTATTAGCACGTCCCACCAAAAAACTATAAAAATGCCCCCACGCCTTCATTTGGAAAAAAAAACAATTCCATAGACTAGAGAACTCTGAGATTTTCCTGCGAGAACATAAGACTTAGATTGTTTCTCTGCTTGGAACTCACTACACTCCCTCTCTAGCATGCACAACGTCCGACGCTCACTTGGACGCTTTTGTGAGCCCGGGAAAAAAACTAGAAAGCGCTCCCATGGATGCTCACATAAAGACACTCCAAGACTTCAAGAACGTAACTTTTTCTCCATAAGAACGCTCTCATCCAAGCTTCGTGGACACATTCATCTAAGCTTCACGAACTAAATTTATTTTCCGCTCTTCCTCTATTCAAAGCTTGTAATTGAGAGGTGATCTTTCACCCTCTGAAGAGACTTACAATACTTGCAAACTGAAAGCTGAATAGTGGATTTTGGCCCTACACAGATCTGGTCATGTGGTTTTTCACCATCTTTGGGTTTTCCAAGGTAAAAAAGCCTCTTGTCATCACTGCTGGATTTTCATCCACTGTTTGCGTGCCCAATCCAACTCCGAGCTAAGGCGGTCCGATTCTCTGGACTAGAGAAAAATAGGGTGACCCACAACAGTTTGACGTCGTCTGTGAGAAAGTGTTCCCAACTCTGCAATTACGTTTTGGAAGCAACGCTTGCCCCGCGCAAGCACCCGCCAACCAACAACAACGACGAGAAGAAGCGCACAAACTGTCAGTGACGCTATACCTGAGGAGCGCATCAATCTATACCCCGCCGACTCACCCGCCTGCAACCCTCTGCTTGGGGGAGGAGCCACCGTCGCCGCATCTCCAACATCTGGGAAGAATCCAAACACCTGATAAAGGAGCGTCAAGCAAAGATGTTTACCTTGCTAAGAAACTTAAGGGCATAGTAACTCAAGATCAAGCAAAGATGCTTACCTTGATAAAGGGGCGTCAACAACAATTTTCTTTGGCAAATAATATATAAATTTAGGACTGGGATCCTCTCCAGTTGGAGCGAACTGGAGGGGATCCAGTTCGCGGCGGGGATCATTCCCCCCGCATCTGATGGTGGAAAAGTAGTAGCAAGCGAGTGGGACCCCGCAAAGTGGGTCCCGCGAGCGGAGCTCCGCCATTAGATGCGGGGGGAAATGATCCCCGCCGCGAACTGGATCCCCTCCAGTTCACTCCAACTGAAGAGGATCCGGTTCCATAAATTTATGGGTATTTGATATTTCAACGTTCTGAATTTAACTACAAGTTTTTTTCTCTTGAAATTTGCACTGGTTTACACAGAAGTCAACCTTTTCATATAAACCATGATTTAGGCAAATAATGTGCCGATTCATAGGCATTTTGACGTTCCAAACCCAACTTTAAAATATGACTCCCTTTCATATTTAAATATGATTATCATTATTATTCATTGCTAGTGCGATTTGATACTTTAGAATATTATGGAGGGAGGGGTTTGGGTGTTCTATGTGCACATCTTTGCTCCCATTGTGTGCTTCCCCACTCTCCTTTTTTCGGCTTATTTGTTCCGGTGAGGTTGGATAAAAATGTCATTGTCATATCAAAAGCTTATGCCTCAAACTAGTTTCTTTTTTGGTAACGGTAATAATATTTGTCATACAAAACATACATTGACGTTTTTGTCCAACCTCACCGAAGCAAATAAGCTGCGATAAGTCACACCAAACACATCCAAATTTAAGTGTGTTTCCTCACTGTCTTCCACTCACAAATTTTTTGGGAGCAAGCACCGTTTTTAAATCTAGGTCCGGGTGAAAACACAGTTCAATGAGTAAAAACTGATCACGAGTTCTGAAATGGTCTGCTAACAAGTTTATTAATTAAAAATTTATAAAAAAAATTAATGGTTTTCATTAACTTTTTAAAAGTATTCAAATTATATCATAATGCAAGTCATTAATTTTTTAAATAGCGATTAAAAATAATATCTCTTGGCATTTTTTTAATACAACAAAATCACGTAATTAGCGGGGGAGACTATTCATGGTGGGAATAAAGTCAATAAACATCAAATTTGCTCATTTTTTTTAAAAGAACGTGATAAATAGTGTGTGTATTTATTAGAGAGATCAAACTAGTTGACTTCCAAAGGTTTAAGTTTTTTTTTTTTTTTTTTGCAAAATAATAAGCAGTCTTGAGGATGCTTTGTTTTTTGAGGCATATCTATAAGAAGAAGCTCCGTTTAGCTAAGCTGAGGCCCCATAACATGCATGGATTCTAGTCACGGTTCAATTTGTTAATGTATATTTGAATATATATCAGGTTTAGAGGTTTGACGGGTATGGTTCGGATACCGGGATATCTGATACCCGTTCTAATCCTAGGATTCGCCTATAAAATGTACCCCAGCTAGGTGCAACGGGGAGGGGGTTCTACCTTGACCACCACTCATGATGCTTCGAGCGACTTAACACAATTCTCATCATAGTGTTTTAGTCTTGGTTTACTTATGTAGTAGATTGTTGATTGCTTTGTATGGTGATTAATACTTTATCTTCTAAATGTATTACTCTCCGTATACTTAATATTCATCATGTACATTTATTTGTACATTTACTCATTAAAAAAGCTCCAATGACCAATGATGCGGTATATATTCTTTATTATGTTTGTTTTCGTACGAGTTACCGTCGCCGCATCCTGTGGCCATCTTGCTGCATTTCCTCCGCGAGCCCTAATATCGCAAGAGTCCAGATCCAGTCGCTACTCTTCATTCTTTGCTTCAGGTGAGTTCAGGTCGCTGGAATCTGGAGCCCTAATATCTTCTGAGCCCTAATAAGAGATTTTAGCAGTCCCCCCCCCCCCCCCCACGAGAGTCCAGGATCCTCTCCATTTCTGACGAAATGGAGGGGATCCATTTCACGGACAGGATCTTTTACTTTTTGATCCAACGGGTTAAGTTTTCTTCAACCCTTTATATTTTTTTTTTAAATCAAAAAAATCTTGTCCACTAGATTTTTTTTGGACTAATCCTGTCCACTAAATATGAAATGGATCCCCTCCATTTCATTTGAAATTGAGAGGATCCCGATCCCCCCACGAGTAGCTCCCACAGGTAGCAACCAGTCCCCGGTGTCCCCGATCCTCAACCATGCCTTCGATCATCTTCCCACTTGGGATCCATGTATGACATCCAATAGGAGGTCTTAACTCTAAAATTTAAATAAACTCTGATCCATCAAAAATCTGGTTAAAACAAAATTAACAGATGACATATTGTAGTAATTTACTAAATGCATTTATTTTATATTTCCGTTGCTTAAGTAGCTTTCTATGTGCAAGGCTGACTGAACTTGAAGAGGGATCCGCTACTGAAGAAGCTGATTCCAAGCTTCTTTAGGATTAGCACCATTTTGACCTTGAAGGATGCAGAAGGTATGCTGGTTTACTCCACATGGAGAAGGTTTTATGAGGAGTTTGTGTTAAGTCGCTCGAAGCATCCGGATGAGGATCAAAGTGGAATCCCCTACCCGTTGCCCCTAGGTGGGTATAAATAGGCAAAACCCTTAGGAGTTACTACGGGTATGGGTTAACCGTGTACCCTAACTAACCCGTTAAGCCTCCGAACCCGTTATTAGTCCAAATATACACTAAAAATCTCCTCCTATATTTGTGACAAATAATGTGTACGTTTCAGAGTGCAGAAAGTGGAGAATATCAAAAATAAATTTCCGACTTTACACATTTCCATAAGAGTTAGCACAGTTTTTAAAGAAAACACAAACATGAGTCTCAAAACAATAACATAATACATCCAGCAAATAAAAGTGCTACTCAATAATAAATAAGTCTGGAAAACAAAAATAACTATAGATAAACGTGTAACAATTCTACTCGGAGAGTAGATCATCATCATCTATGTCAAAATCCACTTTCTCTCCTCCATCTTCACCAGTGCCTGCAAGGAATTTCATGAGTCAGACTCTATGAATTCATAAACATATACAGTGACGTATCAGAGTAAAGTAGCTCTACCTAAATGAGATTAGCACTTGTAGCAGTAGTGAAGTAACACTGTCAGCATCTCTATCCAGTCTAGCTAGGACCAGTCAGGTTTTGATTTTAATAGATCAAACGTTGTTATCTTACGCATTAGTGACCACTATGTACCTCATCATATGATTTGGCACACCGTCATTTGCAACATTATCAAATGTGGAATAATGTGCTATGATCACTAATGTTAGATTAACACATACAACGACTTTCTATTCCCAGTTGAATAATTCTCAAATCAGCTTGCAACGAGAAAGATGTTAAGTCATCAGGTGTGGAATGACTAGCATCTAACCATCTTGGGCTTTCATTAAGAAATTATTTGGGGTTTTTAGTCTGTTATTAGATGCTGGAATGTTACGACTATAGGTTCTTAGTATAAAAACATAAACATAGGAGGAAGTTTCATATTTCTATGAACTATAATCTCATCTCCCCCGATGTTTTAATGGTGAGAACTCTATTTAAGCCCTTTGTTAAGGCGACTGCAACATTATCTTTTGACCTCACATCAACGAGGTTCACAATCCCTTGACTCGTAAGGGAGGTCAACCAGGCTTGTTTCATCCCGAGTTGCCTTCTTTTGCTATTGAACAAAGTATTCGTAGCAATCGTTTTAGTAGCCTGATTGTCGCAGTAAACTGCAACAGAACTCAACTTCAGGCTTGACAGTGGAATGTCCATCACCAAATCTCTTATCCACTCTGCTTATTCTCCTGCTGAAGCTAGAGCGTAGAGTTCGGATTCCATAGAAGACAATGCAATACATGATTGTCTCTTGGACTTCCAGGCTACAGCTGCTCCTCCTAGTGTGAATATAAATCCACTAGTGGACTTGGTGTCGTTTAATTCTGAGCACCATGATGCATCAGAATATCCTTCCAAAACTGGAGGATGACCATGATAACATAAAACATACTTTTGGGTGTGCTTTAGGTATCGCATCTGCCTATCGAGGGCATCCCAATGGTCTTGGCTAGGATTACTAGTGAATCTGCTTAACATGCCGATCGTAAAGGCTATGTCAGGTCTTGTGCAGACCATAGCATACATGAGACTACCAATCAGTTTAGCATAATCTGACTGTCTAACCGCAGCTCCATCATTGGGCTTCAAGCGATTATTATAATCGTAAGGTGTCTCCACTGATCTACGTTCACTGTATCCCCACGTGTCCAACAAGGACTTTATGTAGTGGCTTTGACTTAGGGAAATGCCATTTTTCCCAAAGCTCACTTGCATGCCTAGTATTGTCTCAGCTACACCTAGGTCTTTAATGCTAAACGTCTGCATTAGTTCTGACTTAACGTCATCCACTACGGATTGATCAGAACCAAGAATCAGCATATCATCCACATACACGCATATTATAGCGACTTTGTTCGATCTATGACGTATGTAAAGATATTTGTCTGAGAGACTCGACATGAATCCCATGTTCCTTACACTATAGTCAAACTTCTCATGCCATAATTTTGGTGCTTGTTTAAGTCCGTATAGCGATTTGATCAACTTACAGACCTTACTTTCGTGACCGTGAACTATGAAACCTTCAGGTTGGCTCATGTATATCTCTTCGGTCAGATCTCCGTTCAAAAACACAGTCTTAACATCCATTTGATGAACAATAAAGTTCTCAATAGACGCAATAGCAAGGAGTATCCTAATGGTTGCTAAGTGACACAATGGTGAATATACATCAAAGTAATCCACCCCACTAACTTGTGTGAAACCTTTAGCCATCAGGCATGCTTTATACTTAGCTATGCTACCATCAGGGTTGAGCTTCTTTTTCAGAACCCACTTACACCCTATAGTTTTAGCCCCTTTTGGCTTATCAACCAATGTCCAGGTGTTGTTCTGAAGCAAAGAGTTCATCTCTTCATCAATGGCCTCTTTCCAGAGTAGGGAATCCCTTGATCTCATCGCGTCCTTATAGGTGGATGGATCAGCCTCAACGTGGTAAGTGACAAAATCACTACCGAAGGTTCTGGGAGTTCTCTCTCTCATCGAAGTCCGTCTAGACTCTAGGACATTATTGTCTACCGGGACTGAATAGAGGTGCTCGGTACTGATTCAGGTTCTTCCTCAGTAATAGTTGCTTGCATACCTGGGATGGTCAGGTTCTTATCCTTAAGGAACTTATCCTCAAAGAACACAGCATCCCTAGATTCAATAATTATATTATTAGATAGGTCTAAGAATCTATCTGCAGCACTATCTTCAGCACAACCTAAGTAGACACACGTGTTGGTCCTAGGTACAAGTTTAGACCGTCTAGGGTCAGAGACCCTGATATAGGCTATGCAGCCCCAGGTCTTAAGTTTAGTTAATGTCGGGGGTCTCTTAAACCAAAGCTCGTAGGGTGTGACGTCTAACTTAGCATGAGGGACTTTGTTCAGAATGTTGTTTGCAGTTAATACTGCTTCTCCCCAATAGGCAGTAGGCATGCCAGCAGTGAGCAACATAGAGTTCAACATCTCTGTTAACGTTCTATTTTTTCGCTCGGCTATACCATTCGATTGGGGTGAGTAAGGAGCAGTGGTTTCTGCTATGATCCCTTGAGAGGCAAGGAAACCCCGGAACTCACTGGACATGTATTCTCCTCCTCTATCACTTCTAAACCTCTTAATTCTCATGTCTAGTTGGTTCTCTACCCTGGTTTTGAAAAGACAAAACTTTTCAAATGTTTCATCTTTAGTTTTAAGAAAATAGATGTGACAGAACCTAGAGCAGTCATCTATAAACGTGATCATATACTTCCTTCCTCCTCTGGTGACAAAACTTTTAAAGTCACATATATCGGAATGTATAAGCTCTAGAGGTGTTGTGCTTCTAGTAACCGCACTAAAAGGTTTCCTAGTGATCTTGGTCTGAGCACACACGTCACATTTCTCAGGCTGTGACTTAGTGTCTAATGTGATCTGGTGAGTTCTAGCTATTTGGAACATTTTCCTATAGTTCACGTGTCCTAGTCTCTCATGTAGAGTCTTAGGGCTAACTAAGTTTGTTTGAACTTGTTGAACTAATTCATTTGCTAGACTTAGTCGGTACATCCTATTTTGGACGTATGCACATCCAAAATAGTGTGAGTTAACTGACAGTGTTACTCTACCGCTACAAAAAGTAAATGACATACCAGCATCACATAATACACTAATAGACACTAAGTTAGCAGCTAGTGAAGGAATAAATTTGACGTTCTTTAAAATTAAAGACTTACCTGAGGACAACATCAAGGTTGCGTTCCCCACCTTCAGTACGTCAGCTGTGTATCCATTGGCCACCGTCACAGACTCTTTCACAGTAGTGAGACTTGTCATAAGAGCAGAATTGTTGCAAACGTGACACGTCGCCCCCGAATCCAAGTACCACTCCGTGCTGGCCGTAGCGTTTCCGACCACTGCAACAAAGTCGGAAGGCTCAGCTTGGCTAACCATATTGGCTTGGTTGTCATCCTGTGGTGCTTTGGTTCTTTCCCTTTTAGAGAGCCTGCAATCAGATGCGCTGTGTCCCCACTTGTTGCAGTTAAAACACTTGCCCTTGAATTTTTTATTGCGTTTGTTAGGGCCTGCAACTTGGGAGCTACCATGGGAGGGTCTGGTCCTCTTAGGGTTCGGCACGCGTTTAGAACTAAGAAGCATGTTAGCTGCAGCCTTCTGCTTGCTAACAATTTCTAAAGCGTGTCGAATCCTATTTTCATCCTCAATGCGAATAAATCGCTTGAGGTCATTAAGACCGACCTGCATCTTCTTGCGGTACATTTTAGTTTTAAAGTTGTACCACGTAGATGTCAGTTTAAAAATAATCGTGCCAGCAACAAAGCTGTCTGGCAGGGAAATGTTCTCACTATGTAAAGAATCTACTATAGCTTCAAAATCCGATATCTGAGGGAGAATCGCCTTCTCCTCGTCGAACATGAAGGAGTGGAATTTGTCCACCAGGTGTGCCTTGGACAGATCCTCCTCTTGCCTGAAGTGCTCCTCCAGTGCCTCCCAGATTTCCTTGGCGGTCTTCATTTTGATGTACGTCTTCGCCAGGCTGGAGGACAAGCAGTTCAGCAGGTAGTCGCGGCAGAAGTCCTCATCAGCAATCCACTGAGCCTCATCTTCAGTCCCCGTAACAGCAGCACGATCAGACTGAACTGTGTAGAACACGTTCAGGTATTTCATTCCAAACTGCGTATTCAACTTCCAGTCGTTGAATTCGGTCGCCGTGAACTTCTCCAATTTGACCATAGGAACCGGGGACGAGAAATTTCCCTTCATCATTGTGGCCCTTTCCAAATCAATGGAATATGAAAGCTCACAACCAAAAATGAACAGTGAGAAATAATTTTAATCTGCAGCCAGAGATGAAACAACAGGTGATTAGCTTCTCCTCTAAGATTTTTCTCCAAATGGCAGGACAGCTACAGTATTTCTTATTCCAGAGATAACAGCGCTGGCTTTGGCGATGGGGCTGCTTCCCTCATCCAGGCGGCGAGAGTCCTCTTCCTTAACTAGGATGATGATGACCTTGCAGTCCAGTTCCTCCAAGAATTAAGAGGAGAAATGGTCTGCTGTGTCCTAAAAAAAATGTTATTTTCCTTCTGCTTCAATGGTGGCTACCCCCTTTTTCCACGGCAAAACAGTTCCTCTGTTCTTCCTCCACCAAAGAGGGGCGGTGGGCTCCTTCTATCCACCGACACAGAAGCACAGGAAAACCAAAAACGAGAGTGTGATTCTCCTCCTGAATTGCTATCCTAAGCGACGATGGCGTTAGGGAGAAATATTTCCGATTCCTTGTTCCTTCTTCCCGATCGCCGGCGTCGCGTTGTTTTCGATCTCCAGGAAGCGAAAAACACGACCGATCAACAATGGTGAAAAATTTCTTCCTTCCCGATCAGGAGACCACGGCGGTTTTCCTTTCTCCTTTCCGATCCGAAAACAGCGGCGATGGAAAAAAGCTTCCTCCTTCTGTCGATCGAAAACGGCGATGGCGGTTTTAGAACGTGCCCTGTTTCTTTTTCCGATCCCGATCGAAACAACGACAGTGAAAATTACTCCAAAATCGGGAGCGGCGGGACTGGAAGAAGAATAGGAGCGCGACGCGGCCTTCTTCCTCTCGATCTTATCCAGGGGCGGCCGGAAAGTTCTAGCGGCGCCTTCTTCCTTCCCGCTCCAGGCGACGGTAACGAGATTCGGTGGAAGCAATCGACCTGCTTTTATTTTTCTTTCTCGCGATCGAACACTCCGTACAAAATCGGCGACAACGGCGGCTGGCCCTTTCCGATTTCAGCGACGGCGAACGGGAATCGGGAGAGGAAGCGGTTACGGGAGAGGGAAAACGAGGAGGAGTGAGCGGTTACGGATGTGAGCGACGGGGCTAAACTTCGAGAATGTTAAGTCGCTCGAAGCATCCGGATGAGGATCAGAGTGGAATCCCCTACCCGTTGCCCCTAGGTGGGTATAAATAGGCAAAACCCTTAGGAGTTACTACGGGTATGGGTTAACCGTGTACCCTAACTAACCCGTTAAGCCTCCGAACCCGTTATTAGTCCAAATATACACTAACAATTTGCACGAACTTGGTGTGACAACATATTTAGTGGTTTTTTGTATCAAGTATTTTGTCTATTGGGTTGATATTCATGTTGTAATTCAATGAAACCTCTTTTTATTCAAATTTTAAGTGCGGTTTGTTTATCTTATTATATAAAGCAATATAGGTATTTGGAGGCACACCATTGATCAAACAAGAGCAATTGGATTAGGAGAGAGAGCATGAGATAGGGGGAGAGAGTTGGGAGAGAGAGAGAGAGAGAGAGAGAGTAAGGAGAGAGAGACAAAGAGAGAGAGGGGGAGAGAAAAGGAGAGATGGCGGAAGGGGAGGGGAAAGTGGGTGGAGAGAGAGAGGGAGAGAGATGAGGAAGGGAGAGAAAGAAAAGAAAGAGAAAGATTGCTTGCAATTAATGTTTTCACAATTAAGACGGGCAGTCCGGCAGTGCCCGCAACATATACATATGAGTACTCAAAATGACCGTAAAAAATATAAATAAATATTACAATTTTTATTTTATATAAAAAATTACGGGTAAAAACATTAATTGCAAGCAATCTTTCTCTCTCTCTTCTTTCTCTCCCTTCCCCATCTCTCTCCCTCTCTCTCTCCACCCACTTTCCCCTCCCCTTCCGCCATCTCTCCTTTTCTCTCCCCCCCCTCTCTCTCTCTCTCTCCTAACTTTCTCTCCCAACTCTCTCCCCCCATCTCATGCTCTCTCTCCTAATCCAATGGCTCTTGTTTGATCTATGGTGTGCCTCCAAATACCTATATTGCTTTATATAATAAGATATATATCTATCTATCTATACTATTTCAAAAAGGAATATGGTGGTCTTCAAGTAACCGTGAATTAAAAATTCATTCAAAAAATTTGGGCCGTCGGATCAATCAGATCTGTACTGCAAATAAAGTTTCCCAAAAATTACCTCATTTTCTCTCTCCTAAATCCCGACCCTAACACACTCCTCCCGATTTTTTTCCCCACCCCCGCCCGCCCCCACTCATTCCAATGCCGCCGGCGGCCTGACTGGCCACCCCCGACGGGTTCGCCGGACTCCGGCGAACCCGCCGGAGGTTGTCCGGCGACCGGCGGGCCGGGCCACCGCCGACGGTGGCCCTGCCCGTGAGACCCAGATGTGGCGGGCGGGGCTGCGGAAAAACGGGATAAAAAAATTATAAAAATATATATTATATAAATATATAATATGAATATAAATATATAAATATTATATAAATATATTATATATTTATAAATATATAAATATTATATGTAAATATTATATAATATATAAATATATATTATATTATATTATATAGGCGCGAAGCTCGCCGGGGGCGGGCGAAGCCCGCCGAGGGAGGCTGGGTACTGTCGCGCGGGGCACGAGGGCCGGAGGCCCGTGCCTGTCACTCGCGTGTGTGTATATATATATATATATTTATCTATTATAAAGAAGTAGTTTTGAATTCTAGAATCAGATCACGATCGATCACGTCTGTTGAATATAAACTACATATTTGATCACAACCGTTGATCACAACAACGAATCATGGTCGTTCATATTTTTTCTTAGGTCTCTTAAACATATATAGGACCTCTCAAATCTATATATTTTGTAGGGTACCCTATAATCCATCAGCTCAGTTCAAAATTAACTGAAAATTTTTACAAATGCAAGTCCGCCCGCCAGCCCGTCCATCGTGAATATTTGCTGCCCGCATAGGGCAGGCCCGCACGCATAGCAAACCCGCCAACCTCACCGCTTTACATATACAGACGCGGAATACTTTATATACTCAAAACTCAGAGCATTCCCAGGCAGCAAATATTTATATTATTATATAAATATTTTCTAAAATATTATATAAATATTATTATATAAATATTTATATTTATATTTAAATATTATATACAGATTTAAATGCAGGATTTCTAAATATAATATTATATCCGTATTTATAGCTCACGGGCCGGGTACGGTGACGCGTAGTCATAGGGGCGGAGCACCGTGTCGGGCGGGCTGCCGCCGTCACGGGCCGGGTACTGTGGCGCGTATATATATATATATATATATATATATATATATATATATATATATATATATATATATATATATATATATATATATATATATATATATATATATATATATATATATTCTAGTGCCCGACACGGGGCTCCGCCCCTATGGCTACGCGCCACAGTACCCAGCCCGTGATGGCGGGCTTCGCCCGCACCTGGCTGCGCCCGCCCCCGGAATTATAATCATTTAAATCCCACACTTAGGCGAGATTAAATCCCGGCACTTAGGCGGGATTAAATCCCGCCTAGTTAGGCGGGATTAATCCCGCCTGGGCGGGATTTAATATCCCGCCCAGTTAGGCGGGATTTAATATCCCGCCCAGTTAGGCGGGATTTAATATCCCGCCCAGTTAGGCGGGATTTAATATCCCGCCCAGTTAGGCGGGATTTAATATCCCGCCCCAGTTAGGCGGGATTAATCTCGCCCAGTTAGGCGGGATTTAATGTCCCGCCACTTAGGCGGGATTAAATCCCACCTAGTTAGGCGGGATTAAATCCTGCCTAGTTAGGCGGGATTAATCCCGCTTGGGTGAGATTTAATATCTCGCCTATTTAGGCGGGATTTAATGTCCCGCCACTTAGGCTGGATTTAATGTCCTGCCACTTAGGCGGGATTAAATCCCGCCTAGTTAGGCAGGATTAATCCCGCCTGGGCGGAATTTAATGCCTAAGTGCGGCATTAATCCCGCATAAGTCCGCCTAATTAATTCCGCTGGAGATTGTATTAATACCAGGCGGGATTTAGTTTTACACCGCCTGCGCATGTTTCCTTTTCGGGTATATATGCTTTTGTTCCCTTTTAGAAGTAAAGTTATAATGGCGGGCCTAAAATTTTGGCGGGCCTGAAATTTTGGCGGGCCTCAAACTCCGGCGAGTTGTTTCTCTTGTTGGGATTTCCTAGCGGGCTTTTTAAGCAGTGTTTGTGTTTAATTTTAGACTTGGCTGACGGGTTGTAGGGGTGTCCTACAAAAATATATTGATTTGAGAGGCCCTATATAGGTTTAGAAGACCTAAGAAAAAATATGAACGACCCTAATTCGTTGTTGTGATCAACGGTTGCGGTTCAATATTTGGTTTATATTCAACGGTCGTGATCGATCGTGATCTGATTCTACAATTCAAAACTACTTCTTTAATATATAAAGATATTTCAACCGCTTTTTGTAAGAACCTCCGGGAAATTGGCGATTTCTCCTCCGACATGTGTACAATGGGTTATTTGCCCGCACAAATTCAACATACATGTTGGGAAGAAAAATTCCCGTGTTCTTCTTGCAAGAGTGTCAGAATCCGGGAAATTGGTGGGAAAATGATAGGTACCCTATAATTCGAGATACAAATAGCCAAAACACCTACCACGTTTGGAGGAGCAAATGGGGTTTACCAAAGTCAACCCTACTAGCCCCATAACCACTCAACACGGGGGTGCAAATAGTAAAATATACTATAGTTGGTTCAAATAGTAAAATCCTCCATCGTGGAGTGCAAATAGTAAAATTCCCCATCATGTGGTGCAAATAGTAAAATCCTCCAATATCGGGGTGCAAATTGTAAAATCTTTAATCATAAAGTGCAAATAGTAAAATCCTCTAACATGAAAGTGCAACTAGTAAAATTCCTTATCATATGGTGCAAATAGTAAATCCTCCAACATGGGGTGCAAATAGCAAAATTCTTCATCATAGGCTGCGAATAGTAAAATCTTCCAACATGAGGGTGCAAATAGTAAAATTATTCATCATGGGGTACAAATAGTAAAATCGCTCATCATGGGGTGCAAATAGTAAAATCCCCCAATATGAGGATGCAAATAGTCAAATCCTCTATCATGAGGTGCAAATAGTAAATCCCTCATCATGAGGTGCAAAGAGTAAAATCCTCAATCATGAGATACAAATAGTAAAATCCTCCATCATGATGTGAAAATAGTAAAATCCACCAAGATGATCGGCGTTTAGCAAATAATATGTTTATGGTGTACATATAGTCATATTCATAGCCGGTGTGCATATAACAAATAAGTTGATTGTGGTCTGTGAATAACCACAACCTAATATGCGCATAAATCGATTATAGTGTGCAAATAACCACATAACTACCGTAACCACCACTTATTTACAAAAAAACGCCACACACAAAACCTATAAATAGGACCCCCAAGGCCCTCCTTTCGTTCCATCATGTCCTCCTCCCGCTTCTCCTCCTACGCACGTGAGAGCTCCCTTGAAGGTCTCCTTATGTCTTCAAAGAACCCTTCAAAGATCTTTGGGCATCTTCGAAGATCCCACGAAGATCTTCAGGCGTCTTGGAAGATCCCACAAAGATCTTTGATCTTCTTCGAGTGCTCCTAC
Source organism: Platanthera guangdongensis (assembly GCA_039583875.1). Taxonomy (NCBI): domain Eukaryota; kingdom Viridiplantae; phylum Streptophyta; class Magnoliopsida; order Asparagales; family Orchidaceae; genus Platanthera; species Platanthera guangdongensis. The sequence continues at coordinate 47,510,632 of CM077151.1, forward strand.
GTGCGTTCCTCCTTGTGCGTGTTCCATCGTGCGTATATTCTGCCCAGCGCACAGCACGCCCTGCGCACACTGTGCCCCACACACACCGTGCCCCGCGCACACCGCGCCCCGCGCTGCGCAGCACTCCTCACTTTAGCAAGAGCTTGGCTCTATAAGCGGATGACCTATCACTCTTCGAGCCCATCTCCTTCTCTCTCTCAACAATTATAACGAGAAGCGGTCTGACACCCTCGATTCCTCTGAAAAATATTGTAAAACACAAAAAAGACAATGAAAGTTTGGTCGACACCGATCGGACCACGTGGTTTTTCACCTCTTTCAGAGGTTTTCTATGTTAAAAAATTGTCTTGCCAACCATCTACTTTTCATTGACTATTTGTGTGCTCAATCGCTCTTAGGCTAGGATGGTGCAATTTAGACTAGTATAGGTGCCTCGAGTGAGTTGTAACACCTGGCTTCCAAAAATATTAAAATAATGTTTCGTAGGAGATTAAATAATTAAATTAAATCACGCACGCGCACGTCCAAGCGAAAGCCCCGTCGGAAACCACAAGAAGTAAAGAGCGTATGTGCCACACCAATCACGCACGCACCCGCACGCACGGACAGCATGCATGACCGGTGTGTGTGCTACGTCCCAACACGCATGCGTGGACACCACCTCTAGTCGCCATCACTGCTTCTGGGTGCCTCCGCTGCCTCCGACCACCACTGTCGCCGAGCAACTTGCCCGAGCCACCCAGAACATCTGGGGGGCATATTCATCATTTTGAAAAAATTGGTGATTCAGGTAATCGGAATGGAGCAACATCATTCGTCCACTAAAAATCCACCTGGGCGCAATTACTAACACATCACTCAAAAAAAGTTATAAAAGGCCCACAAGCCTTAGATTAATTTGAAATCAAACAACCAGAGATCGAGACTAAAGAGAGTTCTGAGATTTTCCGGGGAGTGTGTGGGACTTTGATAGTTTCTTCGCTCTAAATTTCCTCTGTTCGCTCTCAAGTCGGCTCGCTCTTAACGCTTACGGGAACACTTCAACAAGCACAATGGAAGACATAAAAAACGCTCTCGTGGACACACCGGCTCCGTGAACTTAGCCCTTTTTCTCTCCTCTTCGTCTTATAGGCTTGTAAACAAAAAGATGACATGTCACACTCCACGGATCTCAACTCTCGTAACAACAAAAGAACTAGTGGATTTCGGCCCGGCATAGATCCGACCACATGGTTTTTTTTCTTTTTGGGTTTTCCATGCTAAAACATCTCGCTTGTCATTGTTGTTAAAACTCTTTTGACCATTTGCACGTTTGACTCACTCTCAAGCCAAGACGGCACAATTCTCTGGACCGGGAGGAAACCGAGCAACTCATAACAACAACTAAGAAAAACATTAAATGCCAAAAAGATGAGAAATTCTTGCTAAACAATATAATTTGTTGCTAATTTAAATAAGCTCGGGATTTAGGAAAAAAATTAATCCATAGCTTAATTAAGCGGGTTAAATTTAGGAAGGATTATTTTGGCGAATGTTATGCGCAAATTAGTTTTGGATAGGTGCAACCCAAAATTTAAAATAAAACGTATTAAAACTGCTTAAAACTAAAAACCATAATCCCCGATCGGTGCAAACCAAGCCCGCCGTCCCTGTTCTCCCGAAATAAAATTCGCTGGTAGCTCTGTCCGCCTCTTCCAGTGCGAAAGACGTCGGTCTGCATCCGTCGGCAGCGCGAGAGAGGGGAAGGAAGAGTACTCTGGCGAATTTAATGCGGTTAGGGCTCCCTACTGATACATTTGTTATTATTTCTTCACCCCACACCGCCTCTCCCGCGCCTTCCCCGCTTCGTCTGGCGCCCGATCCGGCCACTCCCCGCACCAACGCTCCCCGCACCGCCGCTCTCCAGATTTTTGGCACTTCCCACACCGCAACTCCCCACACCGCCGCTCCCTGCACTACCGCTTCTCAGGTAATGTTAAATAGCTCTCTACTGTCTAACTACTTAAACAATGCATATGACGTGTTTGATGAATTGTCTGCTAATACATACAAACTGTTTCGTGAATTATTAGTAATGTATACGAGTTTTTTATGAATGACATAGTAATGCATTTCAATGAAATTTCAGCTTTGACAATATTTTCCCTTAAATGAAGTCTTTAAATTATCACTCATCTCCCCCTACATCGTCTGTTTAAACAATTCTAACAAAGATCTTAGCTTGATGCGGGGAAGAACAAGTACATGGAGAAAAAACAGAGAAGGAAAAAAGTGTTGAGGGAGAATGGCCGTCCTGTAGCACAGTGACTTTGTATTCTGATCTAGTTGGATATATTTCTATCACAGCTTTGGAGTACATCAAAAAGGAAGAATTTAGGGTAAGGACCGGTCGTGGTTCATTTGAGGAGTGCACACATACAATAAAATATATTTTGGGACTTCCTTGTGCACACGATTTGTTGCCGTACATAAGACATAATAACACTTTTCCATTATGGATGATACATGACCACTGGAAGCAACTTACTTTGGATGAAATTAAAGAAGAACAAGATATTCAGGAAGAAAATGAAGCACACAGTAAAATCGATGTGAAAATTGAAGGTATACTAAGAAGATATAATAACACCTCTGATCTTCAAAAACAAGAGATAAAAAGAAAACTACGCGAGCTTATAGATCACAGTTCTACTCAAACATTAGAGCCTTCTTTACCAATCAGAACGAAGGGTCGACCTAAAGAAAGCTTCGACAAAATTGAGCACAATTTTCAATTATTCAGCAAGTACTCAGTAACGGTCCAAAACAAACCCACCCCATAATTCACTGCAAGGCTGTTGGTCGGAATCCACTTGACCTACTTCCATGGCAATGTCCAGGCTGCAACCAATACACCCCTAACCCATCATCTACGATCTCACCACATGACAATGTCCAGGCTGCAACTCATACACCCCTAATCCACTTGACCTAGCCTTTCATGGCAATGTCGTAGCCTCCCTTTGATAAAGAAAACTCAAGTTAAACGGTCAAACGCAAGGACTTTCTAGGAGATCACCCATCCCGCCACTATTCTCACCCAAACACACTTAACTATAAAATTTCTCCACTAGCTCATCATCAATTGAGCCGGCCTCCAATAACCATACTATCATTTTTAAAAATTTAACCGTACGATCATATTTTTTAAGTTTTAATTATAAGTAACAAATTTTAATTACAAATCTATATTTTAAAAAAATAAATATTCTATAAATATTATTATATTAAAATTATTAATCAACATTCAAAACTCTTTCTTATATATATTATATAAACACTCACGCACGAAAGAGAAAGAGAGCAAGAGAGAGAGAGGAGAGAGATGGAGGGGGAAGGGATCATACACAGGGAGGTGGACGTCAACGGCATAAAAATGCACGTGGCGGAGAAGGGAGAGGGGCCGGTGGTGCTCCTCCTCCACGGCTTCCCGGAGCTCTGGTACTCTTGGCGCCACCAGATACTCTCTCTCGCCGCCCGAGGCTACCGCGCCGTCGCTCCCGACCTGCGAGGCTACGGCGACACAGAAGCGCCGGCGGACGTCGGCGCATACACCATCTTCCATATCGTCGGCGACGTCGTCGCCCTGATCGAGTCTCTCGGCCAAGACCAGGTCTGATAGATGATACTCATCAAAATTAAACAAAATTGGATTTTTTTTTAATGGAAGCTATCAAAATCGGATTTTTTTTGTATTAATTGAGTCTATCATGATATATATGTGGGAATTATATTGAAGGTGTTTGTGGTGGGCCATGACTGGGGAGCGATCATTGCATGGAATCTCTGCGCTTTCCGGCCGGAGAAGGTGAAGGCGTTGGTCAATCTCAGCGTCGCCTTTTTTCCGAGGAAGCGGGCTCTGTGGAGGATCGACACCTTGAGGGCGTTGTTCGGTGATGATTTCTACATTTGTCGATTTCAGGTGATCTCTCTCTCTCTACATTATTTAGGCAAAAAATATGTTTTTTTAAAAGATAATTCTATATTTCTATAAATACCAAAATCATACCTAAAAATAATAAAAAGTGGGCTTAATACACAATAAAATAAGTTATTCTATACACAAAAGGCAAAAATGTGTGGAAAATGCCAAATAATTTAGAGCGCTGCTATCCGCACCGCAGTCTTGGCTATTCACACCGTATTTTTTCCTAATTTTTCACGTCTTTATAAAATACGTCTTGTACATGCATTTTTAGGAAAAGTGTTCAATACGAAAGTTGTAGATCTCGACGAAATCTACAACTTTTGTGTTAAACACTTTTCCTAAAAATGCATGTACAAGACGTATTTCCAAAAGGCGCAAAATTTGGTCGTATTTCCAAAATACGCCTTGCACATGCATTTTTCAGAAAAATGTTCAACACTAAAGTTGTAGATCTCGTCGAGATTTACAACTTTTGTGGGGAATACGTTTCCTAAAAATGCATGTACAAGACGTGTTTGCAAAAACACGAAAAATTAGGAGAAAGTGCGGTGCGAATAGTCAAAACTGCGGTGCAGATAGCAGCGCCCATAATTTGTGGAATCCACTTTTTGTGATTTTTAGGTGTATTTTAGGTGTGTGAAAAAGATCGCAATATTTATGTTTGAGTGAATTTGATCACATAAGTATTTGGGAAATGTGAAATGAGTTCCTCGCTCCTTTCCGTGGATACAGATGGTCTCCATTTCTGATGAAATGAATAGTATCCATTTATCTATCTGATGAGCATTCATGACCATCCTGAAATGCATCTAATGATGCAGATTTTTTCTGATTAAAAGAAAATTATAAAAGAATAGGATTACTTAACCTATCAACCTATCCGATTTTATCTTGAAATACATTTAGACCGTGGAATAAATACTATCCATTTCGTTAGAAATGGAGAGTACGATCATAATCTCCTTTCTATCAAATATTTTAACCGAGAGACTGAGGTGGGGATCGTCTTCTCCATCGCCATATTTTTTGTTCGATGAAGATGACACTGACAAGGAAGACGACACGACCCGATGTTGTTGGATCCCCGCCTCCATCATGAGTTCCAGCATCCATTGCATCCTCTTTCTCTTCATAGTGTCTTTCACCGTCTTACCGGCGGATGCTAGCGGCGGGGCATGACGGTCAATGTATATTAGCTATGAAGTCGCTGCCCGAGAGAGCGCAGTGGGCAGCGGCGACGGAGATGTCGTAGTCGGTGTCGGTGATGAGAAGGTATAGGCGGGAGAACGACGATGGAGAAAACGATCCTCGGGTATTGCCACCTCTGTTGTCTGTTAAAATTATTTGACAAAAAGGAGTGAGACGAATTTCACACATCACAAAATGTAGGAGATTCATTTCTTCATCTAATGAACTAGATCTTTCAGAAATATATCTGGTGGTGAAGAAATTTTTTTATTAAAAAAACTATAAAAGAATGAGATTAGTGATCCGGTCGGATCAGCAATATCTGGACCATGAAATTGATCCTCTCCGATCCATTTTTGCATTTCTTCGCAAAAGGAGAGGATCTGATACATAAAAGTTTTGGGATTTTTTTTCAAAAAAATTCCAAACTTTGGGGACCAAATTTATACTTTTGCAAATTACACGTACATAAATTTTTTCTTTGAAATTTAGGTTTTTTTTGGGCACCGCTGGGGGGCCGAGTGCTCCCGGGGCACTTTCTCTGATATACAAAATTGTAAAAATTATAAAAAAAATTCTAAAATCTCATGCTAGAAAATATTGGCTTTGTTTGGCATGGAGGTGGCAGTTTGCAGACGCGGCGACGTCCATGAACACCCAGCCTCACCTATGAAATTTCAGATATTTTTATAGCCAAACTTCTTTTATTCTTGAATTACATTCATAACCACGGTCGTGTTAAGCGTACATTTTATAACGTTTGAGTTTTTGTACAACCTCACGTGTGAGAACAAAAATATCAGGATTCTCTTGATTTCTGACGAAATGGATACTATTCATTTTAGGGTCCAAATGCGTTGGAGAATGCTCTGATGAGTTTAGTTATTCTATCCTTTTATATTTTTCTTTTAATAAAACAATTTTAAATCCTAAACTCTAAACCCTAAACCATAAGAGGATCTCCATCAGAGAAAAAATGGTGACAAATGAAGTCACACTTTGAGATAAAAAGGCAATATTAAATATTAAATAAAAATGGAGAGAGAGAAATAAATATAGAAAATATAAACAAACAAATATTCTTAATTACAATTCACATGCAGACAATATATATGGCCCAAATATTACGCTTATCTTTTTCTATGTTCTCATGCTTATATTTAAAATTTTGTGTTGTCAACTTGCCATATTATTATTTTTTAATTTATTCTATATTTTAAAACTTAATTTATTAAATTATGTAATCTGAACAGCTGTTAAATTCAGATATTTTCGGAAGGGAACATACTCTTTTTGTAATTGGAATCAGATATAAAATGATATTTTGATTGAATTAATAATTTCAAATAATTGCTATTCAATCAAATATTCAAATGGGCAAAAAATAAGATTTTCATTTTTTGAAAAGCACAATGAAAGAAATGCTTAAACACTACAAGAAAAACATGATTTAGCAACGAAAATTAGAAAGGCTAACTAGTTTGTTGCTAATTAGGAACGAATTTAGCAACGAATATAATATTTGGTTTTAGCTACAAAAATAGCAACGAAATTTTTTGTTGCAAAAATAGCAACGAAATATTTTGTTGCTAAATACTTGTTGCTAAATTGCAACGAAATTTTTCCTTCCAAAAATTTCATGCTAAAATTTTTGCATTAAAATATGCAAATATTATGTGCAAATCAAATTTGGATACGTGCAAACCAATTTTATGTGCACATCAAAATATTCTAAGTGCAGACCAAATTGTTATGTGCAAACCACAAAAAAAATTTGAAGAAAACTTATTTTAATAGATATACGATAAAACCAAACACATTAAATATTTGTGAAAGTTATACATTTGGTGACAAGTAAATCAATCGTGTAACTATATATCACAAAGTATGATCTGATAATATATATATAAATATTGCTTCTTTGAAGGATCGATCAGATCATAATTTATCGAAAACAAACTAAAAAAGAATGGAGACGGAGGATACTAAACATTCATACTTGCATTGTACGTCATTATCAATGTCATTAACCCATTTGAATCTAGACTGATGAAGAACAAAATAATATTACGTATAAAGCACTTTATTTGAATGTTAATAATTTACAAATAAATTAAGTATAAATAGTTGTGTATATTTTAAAATCAAAATTACAAAAAAAAATAATGCACTTTATGGAGGGAAATTTTTTGTTTCCCTCCATTTTATTTCATTACTACTTTAATAAAGTAAATTAGATTTAATATAAATAGAAAAACCCTAACACTCTCCCGTGAAAACCCTATTCAATTCTCTCCCGTGAAATCTCGCGCAGCTGAGAGCGATCCTCTCCCGTGAAATCTCCGCGAAGCTTCTTCCTCCGGCGATATCGCCGCGAAGCTTCTATACTCCGGCGAGTTTTTCCGGCCCTGATCTAGAGTGATGTGACTCTAGCTTCTTCCTCCAGGTGAATCGGCCTCCAAATCCCAGTCCGATCGATCTTGGTAAGCTCTGCGTGATCTTGTCTCCCTCTTCACCATTCACCATTCAGTGATTTTCTAACTCATCGGGGTTCGTCCTTCTCATTCCGAGCAGCTGGGGATCATCTTTCCCATCCCGAGCAGCAGAGCCCGAAACCCTATCCCTAGCAGCAGAGCACACCGGAACCCCATCCCGAGCAGCAGAGCACACCGGAAATCCCATATACTCTGGCCCCTCCACTTCGTTGACATCGGCAAGGTATAACATTCCTCCCCTTTGCAACTCCTAGTGGTGGCCATTTTGATGTATTATAGCATCTTTTGTTTCCTCTTTTACAATATGCGCACATTTTGTTTGATCAAATGCCCAAGAGAATCTTAATTTTTTTGTGTGTTTTTTTTTGATTCCATCAATGAGCTTTGGATGTTAAATCAATTAGCAAGTTGTAATGGCCTCAATAGCGTGTTTCACGATTGGTCATTGTTATCTCATTAGGTTTAAGACTCCGATTAAGTGTGCAATCTTAAGATGCTAATAAGATATACCTAGGTGATTTTGTGATGACTTTGTTAAGTTATTAGAACGTTGTATTGACACACAACGTAGGATAAAACTAGATAATATTATCTGTTCATAAGTATATAACAATGGGTGATCCTATAGTATAATGTTGCTTAACAACTATCATTAAGTAGGGTTAACCGGCTTGAGATACGATATCAACACAATATTAAATAATGGCACTTTCTTATTTGATACGATCTCCCATTACGATCTTATCATGTTTTATCTAAAAGATGATTGCATTTGACGCTTTGAATATGGTGGGTAAACCTGGTCTACAGTAGATCGTGTTTGCCATTGTATTATAAACAATTATAATACCGTGAGACATTATATTCGAAATTATAATGATTTAGATAGCCTAATAATTAACAAGCACGACTAATAGGTGGAAGTAAATAATAGTCAATTGGTATTAGACCTATTAATTACTTCTAACAAGCACTATATACTTATTATGATAATCGTTATGTATCAAAGTGATACTTGCACAGAGGTATTTCACTTGATGAATACCACCATAATTCCACATTATGCGTCATTTAATCCCTTAACCTAACTAATACTATATTCCAGCTCAATGTACTATTATTCGTATTTGCACTAACCTTGGTGTGGCATACATTAGCCTCGATATTGATAGAATATATCTGTATTAGTTAACATATCTCAATAACCTATTCTATGCGGGTAATCATTGTAATGGGGTGTATAGCCCAATCGGTCACCCAAGGTTTAAATCCAAGCTATGCCTCTCCCCCGAGCAGTAGCTAATGTATATAAACTTGCTGATACCTATATAGGTGTATTTATCAAGTGAAATCCATTTATATGTTTTTTGTCTTACACGTCCGCTACAGATCGACACTTGTCGCATGACCACATTAACTAATCCTCCGTTATCATACTTAACACTATGTCCATGTAACCACACCATATCCCATTTTGAACATACACGATATACTTGACAAACTTAACCGTGTTTGCATATCCAGTGATAAACATGATCGATGAGTTCAAGTGAATCATTTAACTACGATCATTACACAACGATCGTATTTTATGAGCTTTCGTAAATTGGGAGGCAATCCATAACTGTATCTAACGTTTATGTACAGTTAGATAGTTATATTACAAGTGATTAGAGAATTATGGTAATCACCTATGTAAACCAACATGATTATGCGCTCTCCCCTATACACTAGCCTTGTATAGGTGCTTAACTGATAGTCTAATGTGCTATTAGTTATTTATCCAATCACTTGTAAATACTAATACCTGGTTAATCCAGATGGTAATTAATTCCTTAATTCTCTGTTAACTCAGCACTGTCCTATTGTCATAAAACCAGGCAATAGGAAGCTTAGCCCGGCCGATTGGTGGTCTTCAGGGCGCGAGAATTGTTATATTAGCATTTAAGTATAAGTTATAGCTATAACTCACTAGAGTTCGCACTGTAGTTATTACTAAGGGAATACCATTGAGTATTATTCACGTTAACATCATATATCGCATACTAGTCGTGAATATTATAAAATGTGAACAGTGTCAGTAAGCTGATACATCCTAATGTAGGAAACACCTGTCGCGGAGCTATGGTGATATAATACTACAGTGCCCAATATCACCTAATATTGGTCATGATTAACATGGTTCGGCTAATACATTAATTTCAACCTGTGGTATTAATATTACCATTTTATTTTGTTAGGAAACTTTAGTAGTATCGGTCAAGACAATTTATATAATTGTCTTCCTCAACTTTCCAAGTGGTTATATCTATAGTACAATGAATTGTTTATCATAATATATCGGTAGTCAAGAAGAATGAGTACAACCCATAAACTTATTGTGTTACCGTGTAGTAAATACTAATGAATTGTTATAGTGTATCATACAATTCAGAATGATTCATTGAGATAGGCCAAATTTATCTACTTAATTTATATCTCCACTTGGAAAGTTGAGGAAGACAATTATATAAATTGTCTTGACCGATACTACTAAAGTTTCCTAACACAATAAAATAGTAATATTAATACCATTTGTGTGGACATGTATACTGCTCAATACAATTGGTGAATTAGGATTTTCAAATAGAACGGTGCCACGTGATAATTGAGAGCCTCCTGACCACTGTCCTCATTAACAATCATTTTCGGTTATCTAGATTAGTGCTCCCGTTATCATTGTTAATGCTATATTCTACACAATGTCTATCCAGTATTTGTTACAATCATGCTGTTATTATGGAATCACTAAACTTAATATTGATTTATAAGCCCTGACACTGGCCCATTATAACCATAAGTATAATGTTCTTATCAATAATAGGGTAAACATCCATAGGGTAATACATGACTTTTAGATAATAACTAAGTAGTGTGGTATCAGTCGGCATATCCTAGTACCATGACCTAGGATAGTGGTATATGATGTTGCTTACAAATATGTCGCGCAAATGAAACACCTAAGATATCATAGGGTATGGTTTAGCTATAATGGGACCACATTTACGAGCTATTTTTACCTACTTGGGTTTTAGTAATTTAGTGTATCATGGTTACACTAAATGAACACTCAATATTGATAAGAAAAAAATCAACATACATTACTTTGATCATCATAGAATAAATTGTTTGTTATTTGATAGTTAATGTCTAATTTGATATAATATCATAGTTATTGCATTTATCAAAAGAAGACATTGTTGTTTTATGTAATAAGTAATTATTTGTTTTGTTGTATTTGTAGAACAACAATTATGCATCCAGATAGAAGTTGGATCAATAATCGTGTTTGCCCAGATGGATATGGTATTACAGATGAGTATCAAATGGGGGTTAAAGGATTCATAGAATTATGTCAACAATATCCAAGATATATGGACCGAGAAAAAATTCGGTGTCCATGTTACGATTGTAGAAGCTTAAAATTTCTTGTGCCTGATATGGTCAAGTTTCACCTCATTTCTATAGGTTTTGAGCGTGGTTATATTAATTGGGTAAGACAAGGTGAGCCGCATTGGGATGAACCATCTGTTAAAGCACATACTAGTCATATGCAAGAGCAAATAATGTCTGAGCCGAGAGTTATTGAAGAACAACAAAATACTTTGATTGATATGATTGTTGATGTAGCTGGTCCTGAATTTGAATGGGATACTAGAGATCATGAGCCAGAAGACCCTAACATAACTGCTAAAAAGTTCTTTGAACTGAAGGATGCTGCGGAAAGTCCTCTTTGTCCTGGTTGTGAGGAATATTCAGAGTTATCAGCATTGTCAGAACTTCTAAATATCAAATCTGAATCAAACTTGAGCGAAAGACATTTTAATCGGTTTTTAAAGGCATTTGGTCGGATGCTCCCAAAGGGACATAAACTACCCGATAGCTTTTATTCAAGCAAGAAGGTGGTTGCTCCACTCGGTCTAGGCCTTCAGAAGATTGATGTTTGTGAAAATGATTGCATGTTGTATTGGAAATATGATGAAATGTTGAAAGAATGTAAGGTATGCCGACACCCTAGATTCATGCCTAGAAATCGACGGGGGAGTAAAAAGCATAAAGATATATCATTTAAACGTTTGAGTTACTTACCACTTACACCGAGACTACAAAGGTTGTACATGTCCAAAACCACTGCAGAACATATGAGATGGCATAAGGAAAATATTGGTGATGAGGGAAAATTATGCCATCCACGGGACGGTGAGGCTTGGAAGCACTTTGATAGGACTCATCCTACCTTTGCAGCTGAGCCACGAAATGTTAGACTTGCTCTTTCCACCGATGGATTTAATCCACATAATCAAGGATCTAAACCTTACTCGTGTTGGCCAGTTATTGTTACACCTTATAATTTACCTCCTTGGATGTGCATGGATCAACCTTATATGTTTCTCTCTTTACTCGTGCCAGGTCCAAAGAGTCCAGGTAGGAGCTTGGATGTGTATTTACAACCTTTAATAGATGAGTTGAAGATTTTATGGGATGTTGGGGTTGAGACTTATGATGTGTCAAAAAAACAAAATTTTCAGATGAGGACAGCATTAATGTGGACTATCAGTGACTTTCCTGCATACGGAATGTTGTCGGGTTGGAGTACACATGGTAAATTGGCGTGTCCATATTGCATGAATCATATCAAGTCTTTTAGACTTAAACATGGTCGAAAACCATGTTTCTTTGATTGTCATCGTAAATTTTTACCATTAGATCATCCATATAGATATCAAAGAGACAACTTCACCAAGGGAAGGATTGAGACAGATGCGCCTCCTATTCAGTTAACTGGTCATGAGCTCGAAGCTATAGTCGCATTCTTACCCAAGATTGACTTTGGTAAGACTAAGGACAAGGACAAAATAGAAGGGTTTGGCGAGTCTCATAACTGGTTAAAAAGAAGCATCTTTTGGGAATTACCTTATTGGAAAACAAATCTGATTCGCCATAACCTAGATGTGATGCACATTGAAAAAAATATGTTTGATAATGTATTTAACACTATTATGGATATAAAAAGTAAGACTAAGGATAATGTAAAAGCCCGTCTAGACCTTCAAAACATATGCAAGCGTCGTGATCTTGAGCTCAAGGAGGTGAATGGGAAACTTCTTAAACCCAAGGCAAGTTATACATTATCTAAGGATGAACGAGAGATTGTACTAAAGTGGGTAAAAAATTTGAAACTTCCAGACGGGTATGCATCTAATTTGGGTAGATGTGTTAATTTGGAGGATTATAGTATGCATGGAATGAAGAGTCATGATTGCCATATTTTTATGGAGAGATTGTTTCCTCTTGCTTTTCGAGATTTATTACCAGAAGTTGTGTGGAATGGCTTAACTGAATTAAGCCAATTTTTTAGAGACTTATGCTCAACAACTCTCTATGAGTCGGATATGAAAAAAATGGAGGAGAACATAGTTGTAATCTTATGCAAACTCGAGAAAATCTTTCCTCCAGCTTTGTTTGATTCCATGGAGCATTTGCCAATTCATTTGGCATACGAAGCAAGGGTTGGTGGGCCTGTTCAATATCGCTGGATGTATCCCTTTGAGAGGTAATTATCTCTTGAAAATTACTTTCTTATTGCATGTTATATATATTAACTTTGATATTTATAGGTTTTTGAACACATTGAAACGTAAAGTAAAGAACAAGGCACGTGTAGAAGGATCAATTGTTGAAGCTTACTTGATTGAAGAGACTTCAACTTTTTGCTCTCATTTCTTTGCTCCTCATGTAGAAACAAGATCTAGGAGTACAGGGCGCAATGAGAATATAATTCAAGTTGAACCATGTAGTCGTTTATCTGTGTTCAATTGTACAGGTCGGCCATTTAGCCCAAAAGATCCCATGCGCATTTTAACTCCGCTTGAGAAGGATGCATGCACGATATATATTTTGTTGAACTGCCCTGAGATCTCTAAATATGTTGAGTAAGTAATATTATGGTTAATATTTTATAGTTATCATTACTGTTAATAATAGTAAGTAATATTAATTATGTAAGTGCTGAGAATATATGTTTTGTAGGCTTTATGATGCCGAGAAACAAGCTGAACTACCAAATTTGACTCCCATAACATTAGGAGTTATGCGTGATAAAGAGTTCTCAACGTGGTTTAAAACTTATGTAAGATGATATTTTATTAATACGTATATAGTTATATAATATATATTACTAACAATTTTTTATTTTAATAGGTTGAAAATCCAGTCAACCAAATAAAAGACAGTGATATCAAACAATTTGCGTATGGATTTAGTAGCATTGTTAAACGTTGGAATGGATATTTTGTGAATGGTTATAGATTCCACACACTTGAGTATGGAGAAGGAAAGTCTACAATGAATAGTGGAGTTTGTGTTAATGGGAGTTATTATAATGATTCTAATGAAGACTATTATGGTGAATTGTTAGAAATTCTTGAGTTGAGTTTTTTAGGGCCCATCACAAATACTATAGTGATGTTCAAGTGTAAATGGTTCGATAGTGGAAAAAGAGGAACAAAAGTTCATCCAAGATATAAAATCGTTGATATTAATAATGATCGTAGTATGGCTGAAGATAACCCATTCGTGATGGCTTCTCAATGTCATCAAGTGTGCTACACATCATATCCTTGGAGAAAGAAAGCTCTTGATCGTCGTTGGCATGCAGTTTTCAAAGTTAAAGCAAGAAGCACATATGAGATTAGTGATATTCCAGTAGAAGAATTTTACCAAGAGACTTCAACTATGAATCCAACTCATGTTGTACCAGATGATGACATTGTTCTAGTTGATATTCATCGTCAAGCGGAACAAGTAAATCCTGATGAATTACAATCACTAGAGAGGGATCTTGAACATAATTTTGAGTCTGATGAGTTCGAAAAACGATCAACAGAATCAGATGATGATGAATCAAATGATGATGGATCAGATGATGCAGATTCATCGGAGGAAGAAGATGACATCACTTTCAATGATATCCATGCTATATAACTTTTATGTTTGTGTAAGCTTGAGAATATATCTCTTGTGTTGGTTATATATACTTACTATTGTACATGCATTTTTTTCTTTGGTTGTAAATGTGTGTTTTTAATATGTTTAAATTAATAATGTATTAATAAAATTTGCAGTTACTATGCGGACTAGAGGACGCGGAGGTAGATTATCATCTAACAAAAATCGAGATGATACTTTTTTGAGACTCTTAATGGAAGATATGAATCATCAATCAAGCACAAATTCCGAGTCGCACTGTGATACAGATGAGGAGCATGAGACGTCTGATGATGTGAATTGTCATGATTGCTCACCTCCTGATATTGAGACGCCTCTTGATGTAGAAAAACTTGAGCCAAAAAATTCAAATAACAAAGATGAGATTGAGCGTGATGAAGAGGGACGAGAGATACTCATCATTTCAGGAAAATGGTAATATTATCCCTTTAAATTTTTTTTATTTTATTTTCTTATGATGTATCATTTATAAAAAGACATACATTTGATAATGTAGTTTATTTAATTATATTGCTTTATATCATGTTTGCAGTTTCATTAGTACTTCTGCACCTCGTTCTATGTTGAATTGTTTGAGAGGTTGGTTCAATGGAGTTTGGCCCACATTTAGTGCAATTCCAAATGATGTAAAACAAAATATGTTTAACATATTCAAGGTAAAAATATTTTGATTATTTATTAGTATTTTTGTTACAATGATTTGCATATAATATAAGTTTTTTGATAATTGTAGGCAAAATATACTTGGCGTGCTTCATCAACAGAGCAACAAGTATATAAAATTTGGAAAAGTTATTTTAGCAGAGCAATGGCTTCGGAAATGAGGCGTATCCGAAATGCAGCAAAGTCAAGGTCTGCTCCTCCACCGACGTGGATGCGAAGAGAAATTTTTGAAGGATTATGGGACATATGGGAAGCACGTAAATTTAAAGATATCCAAGAATGTAATCGCAAAAATAGACTCTCCGATAGAGATGGCCAAGGGGTAGTTAAAAGCACCAGTGGAACCATTTCCATTCATCATCATGCTCATAGGATGGTAAGTTTTTTTATTATATGTCACAATTATGTATTTTACAACGAACTGGGCGCTGGACAACGCACAACGCCCAGTTCGATGTTTTTCAAACGAGAAACAGGAACTGATGAATCTTCTACTAGTTGAGTAGTGAGCTAAGAAGAAAGCTAAGTAGGGGTGTTTGGGATAGGTGGTGGCAGAGGCTACTGAGTAGTATCAGGGAATGGACTCAAAATGTCTTTTGCGTTCTTTAGGGAATCAAGACAGGTTTGATTTCCTTGAATGTATTGCATACTCATTCGCTGAAAATCAGCGATCTGGGCGCTGGACAGCGCCGAGTTCGCTGAAAATCAGCGATCTGGGCGCTGGACAGCGCCGAGTTCGCTGAAAATCAGCGATCTGGGCGCTGGACAGCGCCCCGTTCCCTGAAAATCAGCGATCTGGGCGCTGGACAGCGCCCCGTTCGCTGAAAATCAGCGATCTGGGCGCTGGACAGCGCCCCGTTCGCTGAAAATCAGCGATCTGGGCGCTGGACAGCGCCCCGTTCGCTGAAAATCAGCGATCTGGGCGCTGGACAGCGCCCCGTTCGCTGAAAATCAGCGATCTGGGCGCTGGACAGCGCCCCGTTCGCTGAAAATCAGCGATCTGGGCGCTGGACAGCGCCCCGTTCGCTGAAAATCAGCGATCTGGGCGCTGGACAGCGCCCCGTTCGCTGAAAATCAGCGATCTGGGCGCTGGACAGCGCCCCGTTCGCTGAAAATCAGCGATCTGGGCGCTGGACAGCGCCCCGTTCGCTGAAAATCAGCGATCTGGGCGCTGGACAGCGCCCCGTTCGCTGAAAATCAGCGATCTGGGCGCTGGACAGCGCCCCGTTCGCTGAAAATCAAACGAGAATCAGGGAATGACTCAATGTCTTTTGAGATATTTAGGGAATCAAGACGGGTTTGATTTCCTTGAACACTATGGTTAATGTACACCAATAGTGTAATATTATACTCAATGTATGATGTTAGCCCATTTATGGTATTTATCGTTCATACATACCCGTGTGAATTCAATTGATATACTAACCATAGTGTAATTTATCACTGTAATGGATTTGTACATGGGCACCTATATACAAATCATACCCGACGCATATCCCTTAGGTGTCCCCATAATGGTACCCTATTAATCTGGAATGATACTAGGACTAGGCTATTAGTTTAGGATTCACGGATGAGTATATTCTATATGTTATACAATTAGAATAGCCATCAATCCGTTATGGGGTTAATATAGATGGCTAGTGTAACGGTAAGGGCCCATATTATTCAAGTCAAACATTTGCACCTAGAATGGACATGAATAGCGTGGTAAGTACCCAGTAATATAGCATTAGGATGTGATAATTAACCATATTACATGGGCCACTACGTTGTATATACATGTGTCCCTTCATTACAGATTGGCCATTATACCAGTAATAGTATCCATTATAACATTTGGACCAAAATATGTTGCATACCCGGATGCATGTCTTGGTTGTGGTTTTGTGTACTGTCCTTTTCATCTAACATAGATTTACTTTTTAATTGGTTGATATGGAAGTGAGTTGTTGTGCCTGACTTGCTTTAATACCATTTAAGAACCCGTGTATAACCCGAAACCAATTGGTACATGGATGACTTAAGATCTATATTAAGTGAACAAAACTACATGAATTTCACGTTGTTGGACTATATGCTCCACAATTACTATATATGATTTCGTGAAATGTATGTCACCGTCTTACTTTACTTTTATTGATGGTGTGCTCTGAGTGATCACTATTACTGTTGTTGTCATTTTATTTTATTTGTCTATTTAAATTATTTGATGATCCAACCCAATAACACCTACTTACCCATTGGTCTATTTGATGATCCGTAATTTAAAAGAAAACTTATGAGGACATTGATCTATTTGATGATCACTGGGCGCTGGACAGCGCCCGGTTGATTGTTTTACAGCGAACTGGATGCTGTCCAGCACTCGGTTCGCTGTTTTTCAGCAAACTGGGCGCTGTTCCGCGCCCAGTTGGCTGTTTCTGCAGCGAACTGGGCGCTGGACAGCGCCCAGTTCGCTGTTTTTGCAGCGATCTGGGCGCTGGACAGCGCCCAGTTGGCTGTTTTTGCAGCGATCTGGGCGCTGGACAGCGCCCAGTTGGCTGTTTTTGCAGCGATCTGGGCGCTGGACAGCGCCCAGTTGGCTGTTTTTGCAGCGATCTGGGCGCTGGACAGCGCCCAGTTGGCTGTTTTTGCAGCGATCTGGGCGCTGGACAGCGCCCAGTTCGCTGAATACCAGCGCTGAACAGCGCCCTGTTCGATGTTCGCTGTTTTTCAGCGAACGGGACACTGGACAGCGCTCGGTTCGCTGTTTTTCAACGAACGGGGCGTTGTCCATCGCTGTCCAGCGCCTGGTTCTTTGTTTTTCAGCAATCCGGGCGCTGTACAGCGCCCGGTTGGTTGTTACTGGGCGCTGTCCAGCGCCCAGTTCGCTGTTTTTTCAGCGAACTGGGCGCTGGACAGCGCCCAGTTCGCTGAAAAAACAGCGAACTGGGCGCTGGACAGCGTCCAGTACGCTGATTTACAGTGATCTGGGCGCTGGACAGCGCCCAGTTGGCTTTTTTTCGCTGAACTGGGCGCTGGACAGCGCCCAGTTGGCTGTTTTACAGCGATCTGAGCGCTGGACAGCGCCCAGTTGGCTGTTTTACAGCGATCTGGGCGCTGTCCATCGCCCAGTTCGCTGTTTCACAGCGATCTGGGTGCTGGACAGCGCCCAGTTGGTTTTTTTTCGTGTAACCGGGCTCTGGACAGCGCCCAGTTGGCTGTTTTTCAGCGAACTGGGCGCTGGACAGCGCCCAGTTGGCTGTTTTTCAGCGAACTGGGCGCTGTCCAGCGCCCTGTTGGCTGTTTTAAAGCGAACTGGGCGCTGTTACAACAAACTGAGTGCTGTTACAACCCAGTTGGCTGTTTTAAGTTGTGTGAGGGTTTCGTTCGATAGTACCTCCTCCCACATGACTCTGGCACATGGTTACTTTACAATGATCCTACTTATTTTTGATTACATGATTGTGTCATCTATGATGAAGTAGCTCTGATTATCTCTTACTTTAGTCTCTTTCTTAAGTAGAATTCTATCAGGAGTTATGTTTACAATCATTGTTTGGGTGTTCTTCCTTGTAATTCCCTTTCTCATTTAAAGAATTAGACCTTGATTTTTTGTGTGTTTGCATATATATTGAATACTAATACTCTCATCTTCAATCTCTCAAAAGCTATGATTTTTTTAATGACATGCAAAATCGTTAAGTATTTTTTTTTGTACTGTAGGCCAGGGATAATGGAGGAATTCCGGTGCCTCATGAAAAAGTTTTTACTCGTACTCATCGAACAAATAAAGGGAAAGGGCCTTTTGTAGATGATAAATCAAAAAAAGCATTTGTAAGTTTTTTATTTATTATTTTTTGAAGAAATTGTAATGTGATGATATTATTAAATATATTTCAATTTATTTTATAGGAGATTTATACTTCTAAGTTAAAGGAGAAGCAATCTGATCAGAGCTATTTACTTTCTACTCAAGGTTCATGCATATATTATCCTGAATTATGGGTTGAGGCATCAGGGGGTCCAAAAAATGGCCGTTGTTATGGATTTGGTAATTCATATAGTGAAAATATGGCTCTTTCTGATACTAGCTCAAATAATACCGTACAAGTTGAAAATGACAAGTACAAGGACCGTCTTAAAGATTTAGAGAATCAACAAGTGGAGATGAATAATAATTTTGAACGAAGAGTTGATGAAGCTGTTCAAAATATTGTTAAGAATGCCATTTCTACAGCTCTAGAGATGCACGGTATTTATCAAGGTCATCAATTTTCTTCCGGGCAGTTTCCTTCTCAAAGACTATATAATTCTTCAGGTCATTTCTCTGCTCCAGGTCCTGGCTATTTTTCAGCTGCAGCTCCCGGATATTATACTTCTCATGGTTATTTTCCAGTACCAAGTGAACATCCTCATGCTCAATATCAAGTTGAAAGTCAAGCTCATGCTTCCACTCAACGTCAACCTTTTGAAAATCGTCATTCTTCAGATCCACAAAATACTCAATCATAGTTGTTGATATTGTTTATTTTTGTGTAGTTTTGGGGTTCAATTCTATGTTAGATCACTTTATTTTTGTTATATTGATGTTTTGGTTATATATTAAATTTTGGTGACCATGATATTGGAAAGTTTGATGATTATGATGTATGGAAGTTTGACGATGTATGAAAGTTTGATGATGTATATATAAATGATTGATGATGTATGGAAGTTTGATGTATGGAAGTTTGTTTATGTATGAAAACAAGTTTCATGTTATATTAAAGTTTGTTAATATATATGAAAATTTGGTTATATAAGCTCGATATTGAGTGTATACGTAGTTTGTTAATATATATGAAAATTTGGTTATATGAGCTCGACATTGGGTCTGCGCGCATCGTATATATTTAATCACGCGTCTTTTAATTAATTATATTGCATGTTACTAAAAATTTATGAGCATAGTTTTAATCAAAATAGTATTGTATATTATAATTAATTAAATTTTTAATTTGGCTTAATTTAAAATAAAATTAATTAAAAATTATTTGTGATATATAGTGTTATTATTAAAATAAAATTGACACCAAATATTTTTATTATTAATTATTTTTAAAAAATGATTCATCATCAATTTATTCATGAAATAATGTATTATAAATATATTTATTTCTTTGATTTGACATTTATTAGCATCAAAATTTGCAATAATTTTAATGCTAGGTAATATTAGGATCAAAATTATTTGATGGTGATTAGCAACGAAATTTTTGTAGGTATTATCCCTTGCTAAATTAGCAAGCAATATATTCGTTGCTAAAATATCCTTGCAAAACAGCAACGAAAAATATCCTTGCTAAATTTAGCTAGGCTCAATATAGAAAGGAATGTTATTTGTTGCTAAATTCCTTGCTAATATAAATTAGCAACGATTTTTTTGATTTAACAAGGGATTCTTCCCCTAGCTAATAAGGATTTTTCTTGTAGTGAAATAACTATCCGAAGACCGAATTTAAATTTTAGTAATTGATGTCTTTTTTTCCTGAGCAAGATCAGTCAACGAAGGAACTTCTCCGACGATCTTTTGAGCATATGCTAAAGACCTCATTCCAACGATTTGACATGAATTTCACTATTTTTGTCTCTGGTATTGACTCAAAAGGTTGACAAAGATGTTCCTTCATTGTCGGGCACTACTCATAAGAAGAAGACATAGATTGTTAAAGTTTAAACTTTATCTGCGGATGGTAATTTATAAATATGAAAAACTTGATATGCAAATAGACGTTTAGGATTTGTGAATAACAATTTGAGCTGTCACAGTTTCGATTCGGTTCCGGTTCGACTAAAATCAGGAACCAAACTACTAATGTAACGGTTCTTCAAATTAGAACCAAAAACTTATTTGGTTTGATCGGTCCCGGTTCTGGTTTCAGTTCCAGTTTAATTTTTGGAACCGTCGTGTCAACGGTTTCGGTTACGGTTCAACAAGAAGCAAAACCAAAGCGACCACTAACGGTTCAGTCCGGTTCTATGCAGTTCAATCCGGTTTCAATCGGTTCCAACTAAAACCAAAATCAAAGTTTGCGGAATGAAATAAAAGCAGACTGCAAATAGTAAAACTCAAAACAACATCAAAATAGAAATAATTATGATGCGCACTTCTCGATGGTCTTTTTCACGCTCGGTGGGATAATATCCATCGTCATCCTACGCGTGTCGACTTGCCACGACGTCTAGTTTGCTTGTGCACATCTCGTCGGTATGCTCAAACGTAACAATCAGATACAATTAGTTGTCTTTCATGATTACTAATAAATAGTAGTTGTATATATTCTATATTTTTTAAATAGAATATTTCAAAAAAATATGCAACTAAATTGAAAATATATTATATAACTATATAAAAATAAAAAATGCACTGCAAAAAATTGACTCTAAACCGCACCAATGTCAAACCATACCACAAAGTTTTTATGCGATGAAGTTTTGTTCGATCTAAAATCGACCCCTTTAATGTGATTGCAGTTTGAGTTCAAGCTACACCAGCTTCACTTGTGATAGTAAATATAAGTATTATAAATAAATTATAAATAATAATAAACAGGTTACGGTTCGTTCTACTTTGGTCCGGTTCGGATCGGGTCTAAAAATATTCTTGAAATCAATTGAGACTTGTACGTTGTGGTTCCGGTTCCGGTTGCGGTTCCGGTTCCGGTCTGGATAATAAAATGTAAGAACCACACCCTGATCAATGTTGTTCACGATTCCAAAATTCAAACCGGAACCCGAGTAATTTGCGAATGGTTCGATCCGGTTCTTTTGCGGTTCCAATTCGATTTGTATTTTTCGGTTTTAAGTGACAACTCTAACAACAACTCCCTATTATTATTGAATTTTTTTTTGTAGAGAATGGTGATTCTACCATTCCAAATATAAAACTGAAATATACGTACATGCATAAAATATACATTTTGTAACTAAAATATATTCACTTCACATGTAATAAATTTGCCTTGAAATTAAATAAATGTCATTATTATCTCCATAATTTACAATATATCACAAATACATGTATTATTAATCCAGGAAGCAGGAGAGGTGGAAGCTGAATTCGCCCAGATCGACACAACGTTCCTTCTGAAGAGCTTTTTGGCGTCAAGAAATCCCGGGCCCTTCAACATCCCAAGGGAGAAGGGATTAAGCGGACGAGTCGGCGTGGAAATCCCGTTGCCGGCGTGGCTCTCGGAAGCTGATGTCGACTATTTTGCGAGCAAATTCGACAAGACCGGCTTTGCCGGCCCAATCAACTACTATCGAAATATAGACAGGTATTCTATTATTCATCCTCATGATAATTCAAAATAGTCTAATGGATAAATAATAGATTTTAATGAGGGCAGTTTGGTGAAATTGGCTAATTACTATCGGACCGATGAGTAGGATCGTTTGAAAATGATCACGCGGATCGTCATTTTTGAAAAATGACGACCTTGCCCCCGGGTCGTGGGAAGGCCCGCCAGAGAACAAAGGCGGCCCGACGACGCCGGGGCTGAAGGCCGGCCGCCGTCCCTCCACACTGAGGGCGGTTGGTCGCGGAGAGGCCGCACGGGGGCGGGCGGCCCTCACAGGGGCCGGCCGCGGCGAGGCCGCCCGGACTTGGGCGGCCTTGGCCGGCCCTTGCATGGGCCGGTCGCGGGGCGGTCGCCCGGGATCGGGCGGCCTTGGCCGGCCCTTAGCGGGGCCGGACGTGGCATGGCCGCCCATGATCGAGCGGCCTTGGTCGGCGCCCTGCGGGGCCGGCGGCGGCAAGGCCTCCGGGGATCGGGCGGCCTTGGACGGCCCCTTGCCGGGCCGGCCGTGGCGAGGCCGCCCAGGATCAGGCGGCATTTGGCGGCCCTTTGTGGGCTGGTCGTGGTGAGGCCGCCCGGATCCGTGCGGCCTTGGCCGGCCCTTTGCAGGGGCGGCCGCGACAAAGCTGCCCGGGATCAGCCCTAGCGAGGCCGCCCGGATCCGGGCAACGTTGGCTGGCCCACGCGAGGGAGGGCCGCGGCGAGGCCGATCGAGGAGGCCGGTTGTGCCGGGATCGCCTTGCTCCGGGTGGTTAGAGCGGGCGGTCGGCCCGGGTCGAGGCCGGCCTGTACCGCCGAGCGGAGGCGGTTGGGTCGCGCGTGATCCGAAGCGCGGTAGTGATTACGTGGATCGGGCACGCAGATCCTGCGTGCGGCGGTACCTGCGTAACTCCCATAACTTTAGTGGGGGGAGAGGATGGTTCAGCTATGTGCAGCCCGATTTTCCTATAAATTAGGATTCACCCCATCAAACGGTTTAACTCATACGTTTATGATCGCCAGCACCGTGCCAAACGGAGCCTTATTTAACGTGGACATATTTATTAAAATGGAATAAAAATAGACAAATTAGATTTCCTTATAAATATTTGACAAATTAAATTTCAAAGTCCTAGATGCACATAGCCGAAGTCCGCCAAACCAAAAAATCATAGAAAGTTGTGCAGCCGTATAGTACAAGCACTGGCCTGCACATAACCGTTATGAAATTGCGCGTGACCTGCACATAAGTCAGCCTGCATATAGTTATCGCCTTTAATCATTAGTTTAAATACAATAATTTCAGTAATAGATATACACACCTAATGCATGCAGGAACTGGGAGCTCACGGCGCCGTGGGCGGATGTTCAAATAAAAGTGCCGGTAAAGTTCATTGCCGGCGATCTGGACCTCGCTTACCGCTGCGGGGGGATGGAGGAGTACATTCACAACGGCGAGTTCAAAAAGGACGTTCCTTTTCTCGAAGAAGTCGTCATAATGGAAGGAGTCGGTCACTTCATCACTCAAGAAAAAGCTCAAGAGGTCTCCGACCACATCTATGATTTCATTCAGAAGTTTTGATTTTTCCGCCTCCGTGTTCACCGCCGCCCGATCGACCTACCCGTGAATAAAATTCAAGGCCTTCTCATCAAGCTTTTAATAAGTGATTTTGAAGAAGTTTTGCCAAACATTTCTCATTTTCTTTTCTTGCAACTTGTGTCTCAAAATATATAATATGCTTTCACTTTCTTGTGTTTGGCACTTAATATCAAGTTTTGGTTCTCAAATTTGGTGGTTATATATATATGAATGCATACACATCTCATGTTAGGATTGTGACACCTCACGCATGTACTCGGACCGTCCGGATCGCGCCACGTCCGCGATCCATGGCCACCTCTTATTATGGGAATGACAATTAAATGAGATGACTGATTTTTTGGAAGGGATTAGTGGTTATTCCTAATCCAAGCCTATCATTTAATTGGAAATCCATGCAGTTTTGGCAAGGGCCATTAAGGGCCGGCTGGCCTCCTTCCTCATCTGGCCGGCGCCATCAATGGAAACCATTGATGGCCCTCTTCTTCCTAGTTAGGAGAGGGGGTGCTCTCCTATATATATATGTTTGGGAGGGGGCTGCTACAATGGAGAAATATACAACACTAGTGAGAATTCAGAGAGGGGGAGCTTTGAGCTTTTCAGGCGGTTCTTCCGGCGAACGGCGGCAGCAGGCGGCGGCATCTGGCGCGCAAGGTTGCGGCGCATCCGGTCACCTCAAGCGAGGCGACATCCGGTCGGTCACCTGCAGTAGGCCCCAGAGGTTCGGCGGAATCAGGCGCGGCGACGGCGGCGGCAGGCGCAGAGGCGGCGATACAGGTGGAGCTAACGGAGGCGGCGCATCCGGTCACCTCAGGCGAGGCGACATCTGGCCGGCCTCCAGAAGTTGACTCCAGGCGTTCGACGACTTCAGGCGGCAGATCCAGGCGGGATCGGCATCAGGCGGCAGAAGCAGGCGGTGATTCCAGCGAGGAAGATAGACAGTGTTCTCTTTTCAGTGTTTTCTGTTTTCTCTTGTTGTATCTTGTAAACCTCATCAGTTTTAGTGGATCTTTCTGGCGCGCTCTCCCCGTGGAGTAGGAGTCCCAACTCCGAACCACGTATATATTTTGTCGTCTGTGGTTTTGCTTGGCTTTGGATTTAAATTTCATTCATCATATTACTGCTCAGATTTGCTTCCGTTGCTAGATCCGCGGCGAACCACCGTAGTCGCGGATCCGGTCCCAATTTCACAACAATTGGTATCAAAGCGAGGTTCGACCCTTTGGACCCCGGTGAGCAATAATGACAACGAAATTTGAAGTCCCCAAGTATGACGACAAAATTGACTTTGGTCTGTTGCAGAAACGGGCCAAAGCGGTTCTCGTCCAGCAAGGTCTTCATAAGGCTCTCCTCGAAAAGGAGAAGTCCGGGAAGAAGGACGACGAGTGGGATGAGCTAGATCTGAAGGCCATCAGCACAATCCAGTTGTGCTTGGCCGATGAGCTCAGGAGAGGCGCGCAGACAGTCTTGAGAAGAGAGCGTTGCAGATCGCTCTATAGACTGATTGACACCACGATTGCCAAGGGAGATGCGAGGAGAGAGGTCAGACCGTCTCTCAAGCTACAGGATACGGTAGCGTATGCATTTCAGGCGATCTCCTCAGATCGCGGTTCCTTAGATAGAGCTTTAGAGAACAGAGATCGTTCTCAGCGAAAAGCTAGGAAGGACCAGCGGAGGAGCGGGGCAGGATTCGTGGCTAGGGCGTGTGCTCGGAGAGAGGACCTCGGCGGAGGTAGAATCTTCGCAGCCGTAGAGGAGACGGGTAGAGAGTCATCTCAGGAGTACCCAGGCACCGCAAGGGGAGCCATCTAGCTCAGGAGTCCCACCAAGAAACTCAGGTTTACTCAGAAGAAGGTGGAGCTGCACAGTGCTAGCTGTCTTGCAAAAGACATGGTCTATCGTGCAAGGATAAAGCACATCGGAGTGCGCCACCAGGAGTCGAGGGAGTTCGCTGGAGGTGGAGGCGTGGACTTGCGGAAGATCTCTACGGAGGATATCAGTGTGAACATGCGGACGAAATCCATGACATGAGTCAAGTTCAAGAACGGTCTTGACTTGACTCATTCTGATGCATGTTGATCGAGGAGGACCCCAGGGAGAGGGGGCTTGTAGTCGCCAGTAGGGGAGATCCAGGTTGGAGGTTCAGATACGTTTGTTTGACTTTGAGTTGGAGTTCGGTTGTGGCATGAGGTGTCAAGGTGGAGATTGTTAGGATTGTGACACCTCACACATGGACTCGGACCGTCCGGATCGCGCCACGTCCGCGATCCATGGCCACCTCTTATTATGGGAATGACAATTAAATGAGATGGCTGATTTTTTGGAAGGGATTAGTGGTTATTCCTAATCCAAGCCTATCATTTAATTGGAAATCCATGCAGTTTTGGCAAGGGCCATTAAGGGCCGGCTGGCCTCCTTCCTCATCTGGCCGGCGCCATCAATGGAAACCATTGATGGCCCTCTTCTTCCTAGTTAGGAGAGGGGGTGCTCTCCTATATATATATGTTTGGGAGGGGGGCTGCTACAATGGAGAAATATACAACACTAGTGAGAATTCAGAGAGGGGGAGCTTTGAGCTTTTCAGGCGGTTCTTCCGGCGAACGGCGGCAGCAGGCGGCGACATCTGGCGCGCAAGGTTGCGGCACATCCGGTCACCTCAGGCGAGGCGACATCCGGTCGGTCACCTGCAGTAGGCCCCAGAGGTTCGGCGGAATCAGGCGCGGCGACGGCGGCGGCAGGCGCAGAGGCGGCGATACAGGCGGAGCTAACGGAGGCGGCGCATCCGGTCACCTCAGGCGAGGCGACATCTGGCCGGCCTCCAGAAGTTGACTCCAGGCGTTCGACGACTTCAGGCGGCAGATCCAGGCGGGATCGGCATCAGGCGGCAGAAGCAGGCGGTGATTCCAGCGGAGAAGATAGACAGTGTTCTCTTTTCAGTGTTTTCTGTTTTCTCTTGTTGTATCTTGTAAACCTCATCAGTTTTAGTGGATCTTTCTGGCGCGCTCTCCCCGTGGAGTAGGAGTCCCAACTCCGAACCACGTATATATTTTGTCGTCTGTGGTTTTGCTTGGCTTTGGATTTAAATTTCGTTTATCATATTACTGCTCAGATTTGCTTCCGTTGCTAGATCCGCGGCGAACCACCGTAGTCGCGGATCCGGTCCCAATTTCACAACAATCTCAAGGATAAGAAGAATTGTGGTTTAATTGATCTTAAGTGCTTGAGAAGTTGAAGGGGTGTTGCATGTTCTTTTTTACTTACGATCCAGATTTTGTAAATCGATTCTCGATCCAACTCTATCATTCGATCTGATCCAACCTCAAAATGATCTCATCTAGAATCTCGATCCTCACAACCTTGCTTTCTACAACATGATTACAATCTGGAAGCCTTCATTTCGTTAATAGGAGGAAGAAGATAACTTTGTAGAAAAATGCACATGTGGAGGTGGGGGGAAGTAGACTGTATTACTATGTTTTAATTACATTCAAAAAGAGGATTACAAGCAACAAAATAGCGGACCGGGATCCTCTCCATTTCAGGCGAAATGGAGGGGTCCATTTTGCGGCTGTGATTGTATCTCTCAAATCGGACGGCGGGAAGTAACTTAACTGCACTCGCGGTGCCCACTCTCCAGTTCAGCCGCTCTCGCCTGCCCGCCGTTTGATTTAGGAGATGCAATCACAGCCGCGAAATGGACCCCCTCCATCTCGCCTAAAATGAAGAAGATCCCGGTCGCAAAATAGCATGTGTACGGTCCCAGTCGACAGTGTCTAGCAGAGACGAGAAGAACGTCACTCGCGGTCTCTGCGTCTCACATATATGATCTCTCACTTTGTCTTGAGGAGAACTTTATTCTTGGGGAGAACATGCATATATACTTTCATGCCCCAGCGCGAGTAGGGACGATAGTTCAATGTAAGTTTTGATCTTGGATTTAAGTTTTGGATCCATTCAAGCAATCAAGCCTCTGATATTTAATGCCCTAATTCAAGTTTCTGATCCATTCTATACTCTTAATCTCTGTTTTCACCATGACGACATATCTTGTGTATGCTTTGGTTCTCAAGTTTTTGTTGACCAAATCCCTAAAATTGATATTTACTCATTTTATTATGGGTTAATTACCGGGATCTTCTCTGGGAGTTTGCATGATTATAGGTTGCACTTCTCGATCAATTGGAATTACATTTACCTCCCCCTATAAGTTTCTCCAGTTTACAAATTATCCCTTTCTTTAGAAATATGAATGGAAAAAGATCCCAAAACTTTGAGATTTTTTTTCAAATCAGTCTCTAAACTTTTAAATGATGCAAGTAAGTCCTTAAACTATTAAAACCAGTACAATGATCCTACTCTCATAGGGACCAATTTGAGATTACTTTGAACTGATTTTTAATAGTTTAGACATCTATTTGAATCATTTGAAAGTTTAGGGACTGATTTGAAAAAGATCTCAAAGTTTAGGGACCAATTTGATAATTTTACCTATTCAATTTTATCCTTTGTAATGACTTTACATTGAAATGAGTGATATTTTTCTTTGAAAATATTGATAAAAAGTGATAAAATATGACTAATTATTATATAATATTTCAATTTTATCATTTATAATAACTCTATATTGAAAGGAGTGCGTTACATTTTACCCTTTGTAATTAATTTAGAATCATTATAAAAAAATTGAAATATCATAAAATAATTTGCTGCTTTTATTCTCAAATTTTATGTGATCGAGAATGTTACTATATGCTAATCTGATTAGCCCTTATCGATTGGTTATAATTCTCCATTCCTTCTCTCTTCCAAACAACTTTATGTAGTTGGGCGGTTGCTAGTTGCAAACATTACATTTGAAAATGTTGAAGGCAAAGAGAAAGTATTACATGTTGAAGTTGTGGAGAGTAGCAGGAAAAGAAGACAAGTTGAAAGTGTGGGGAAGAGAACACTACTGATGGGGATGAGATCTTTCTTAAAAAGGATGGGTGTGCACATAACCGCACCCACATAATCCCCACCAAAATTAGTGGGATCATGTGTGTGACCGCACACGCGATCAACACACCGATCCCCCCGCACGCCAATCCCATCACACATGACGCCAGAACTACCCGTGCGCGCCGAAGGTGGCGGCCAAGCCGGCCGCCGGCGCGCGGCCGAAGAGGGGGCTGGGACGACAGCCTTTCCACGGTCGTAGGCCGAGTAGGCGGCCGAGCCGACCACCGGCCGAGTAGGCGGCCGAGCCGACCGCCCCTCCCCGGCCGACGGCGCGCCACCGAGATGGCGGCCGAGCCGGCCCCCAGCGCGCGACCAAGAAAGCGGCCGAGCCGGTCGCCCCTCCTCGGACGCCGGCGTGCGGCCGAGAGGGCGATCGAGCCGGCTGCACCTTCTCGGCCGCCGACGCGCGGCCGAAGGGGCGGCCAGGCCGGCCGCCCTTCCTCGGCCGCCGGCGTGCGGCTGAGAAGGCGGCCGCTTGTCCCCTCTCCGCCGCCAGCTCAGTTGCTGCGCGCTCACCCGGCCGTCGGCGGCGGTCTTCCCCCTAGCCGGCGAGTTCGCCAGCAAGTTCGCCGGCCGTCCGTGGGAGCCCGTCCACGCCGTCCAATCTTTTCGGGTCATTCCCTATCGTCTGATTCGCGTGTAACCACCCATTAACCGTTCGGTTAGTGCGGGAATTTTATTATTAATTTAATTGATGTATAAATAGTGAAATTAATTATTCTAATATGCGCTCCTAAAGTATAACAAAAATATTTATAACCAAACCAGGTCGTCAGAAGGATATAGCCGATGATCGCAGGGCTGAATCTCCTCGCCTAAAGGCCCCCTCCCCCGAGGATTTGTCTATAAATAGGATCTCAGGGGTACAAGAATATGAACTTCGAAATCTTAAAATAAAATGATCTTGACCATCTATTTTCTTGGACTTTTAGCTGAGCCTTTGGATCCTTTCTTCGAATAGTCAACTTCCCAACTAGTTTCTCTTTTGTACCCTGTTCGACTATCTTTGGTTGTAGAGGGGAAGCTATTCTAAGCATCCGGGTTAGTTGTGGGATCTCTCTGCCGCAGCACATGGGATCCTTTTTACCGTCCCCCTATTTCTGTCTTCTAGCCCGTTTAGCCTTCGAGCCCGACCGCTAGACCAGTAACCTTAGTATGTATTGATCCGAATTTTGAAATATGAATTTTTCTTTCATCAACAATGACAGGGACAGAGACGATTCAATCTGGGTTGATACGAATCATCGCTATTCACAATATATTTTTTTCATTAGATAATAGAAGATAATGAAAAATGAAATTTGCTCATTTCATAATATTATGTTGTTGCTAATTCTTTTCTATTATTATAATTCAGCAGAGCGATAGAACAATATTTATTTCTTTTTATCTTATGGCATCCCATATATATGAATGAATATGTACATTAAGCTACAAATGTAAAAATTACTTAAAGCATCATACTGGCAAACTCTCATATTATTTTTCATTGAATATGGTAAATAAGATATATTATTCTATTAAAATAATACAATTTTACTTTAAAATAAGGGTAGAAGAGTTGTGCAATCTTTAGTGGCATGACTTTGTACCTCAAGTCGGGTCAGGTTGGTTCTGACCGAGCCCATAGGCCTACTCGAGAATGCAACTGATAAAGGTTTGTTTGGTATGGCGGTGACAGTCATGAACGCGGTGATTATGGCCCGTTGTTCGTGAACACGTGACCTCACCTAAGGAACTTTATTCACTTTTATGTTCAAAACTAGTTTATTATATGCCGGTTGTGTTTTTGTCCGAACTCACCAGAGCGAAAACAGGGCGCCATAAGGAGCCAAAGTTGATGTTAGGTATTATAACCTGACTGGGGTTCATCTGCAATAATAAGAATATATCCTAAAATAACCATTATTAGGCTGGATTAAACTAAAATCTTTGAATCAGTTACTCATTTTTACTTTGTCATGCTTTCTGCATTATTCGTTAACTTTTTTTATCCCCTTTTATCTCTAGTGTATAGTCGTGTAACCATCATAATCACCTCCTGAAGGCTATAAAAAGAGTCTCAGACCTGCTCATTTCTCACCTTTTTTCCTCCAAGTCTTCTTCTCCCTCAGGTCGAAGCTCTGCCGAATTTCTCCTACGTACGAGCAGTATTCGAGCCCCTGGCCTCAAGCCACACCCTAGCCACGTTCAAGACACCTGACAAAGCCCGATCTCTCAGCTTCCGAGATAGCTTCGCGACCGCGAACTCAAGTGCTCTGCTCCCGCGTTCAGTGCCAGCGGGACGCCCAGTAAAGCTTATCGTCACAAAGTATAATTTGTAACAAACGTCGGGTGCGACGGTCTGTCGTCCGCCGTGTGCTAAGTGTTCTCTCATCTCAAAATTGTAACGAGGAGTGGCATGTCATTCTCGATTCAACAAACAAACTGTAACAACAAAGAAATAGTGGATTTTGACCGGCTCCGAGCCGACCACGTGGTTTTTTACCCGATTAAGGGGTTTTTCCACGTTAAAATTTCATGTGTACGATCGATCTACTTCATTGACTGTGTGCGCACTCGACTGTTCCGAGAGCTAAGACGGTCTAAATATTCTGATCCGATCAAGACGTCGAGTTAGACCGCAACAATTATCACAGGATGATGAAGATTCAAAGCATATGAGTAAGAAACATAGAGAAAAAATTCATGTTAGTGGTAAGTTTAAGTCTCAAGTGTGTGAATGATTTACCAAGTTCAAGGATAACAAAAGAATGCATGGATCGAGTCAAATGGTAATATTGTTCCAAAATGTATATAGTTGGCCCTAAAAAGAATGGTACTAGTGCATTGAGAGCACACATGATGACTATATCAATTCCAAAAAGTAGCACTATATCAAAAAATATTGTCATTTACCAAGAAAAAAAGGATGGAGTTAAAGTTGGAGCATTGTAAGCAGGGTCTTCTTGAACAACTATTGGTAGATGTTGCACTTATATTTATAATATGAAAAAAAAGTACAATTGAAGAAAAAATTAAAGCATGAAAAGTTATATTCAACAAAGGATATATGAGCCTCTATTCAAAAATATGATTGTGTTTGACTGATCATTGGATCAATAATGAGTGTAGGCTACAAAAAAATTATATAATTTTATTAGAATCCTTCATAACATATAACATAGAAGAAGGAATTGGGTGTTAAATAATAAATTGTTTTTTTTTCATTGGGCATTAAGAAAGCCTTAACAATTACATTTTTTTAGAGTCGAAAAATGCAATACAACATTGGGATGGTGATAGAACTTAAAAGTGAAGCTGAAGTCAGGGGTGGACACACATGCAGTCATATCCGGGCACGTGTCTCGATTGAAAATTGAATAGACAGACTTTAGACAACGGCTTTAATAAAAATTTTTTGTCCAAAATATTATAAAACAATTATTTAAAATATCAAATTTTTTTATATATACTTTAGATATGGGTTTTTATAAAAAAACCGCTGTCTAAATTATTAACAATTTTTTTGTCGCTTTATAGTTTTATTTTATTTTTGTCATTTTTAAATTTTTTTATAATAATTTAGATAACGGTTTTTTTTATCAAAACCACTGTCTAAAGTTTTTTTTAAAAAAATTATAATATTTTAGACAGTGGTTTAATAAAAAACCGATGTGTAAAGTATTAATTTTTTTTGTTGTTTTAAAAAATAAATATATATAAAAACCTATGCTTCCACCTTCCGCTTCTAAGCCCTAATTCCAGTCACAGTTCGCCTATTCTTCCACCTCTTGGTGACAAAACTCTCAAATTTTGTCATCCTCTCCGGCTATTGCCTCTTGGTGACGGAACTCAGGCCGCAGCTTGGGACGAAGACGTAATCCCAGACCCAGAGTGTAGGCGCTTCGGTGTTTAGCATACACATTCCCTAGGCATGTCTTCTCCTATTCTACCCTATTTCCTGCTTTTTCTTTCTCCCATGGTTTCGGTATTTGTTGTTCGGCGCTTCGGTATTTGTTGCTGCCTGCATTCCTGTCTAGTTCATTCTAATTTTTTTCTATCTATTTTGTTCATCTCCATTCGCCACTGGGCACTGGCTAGGGCATCTTCAGATTTTTTGTCCAAACTCCAAAGAGGTAAGCTGTTCAAACAATTCCTTAATCAGAGATTCAGAGGTAAATTATTGAGAACATAATCAGAGGTAAGCTGTTCAAACAATTTCTTAATTAAAAAGAAAAGATTACTGTCCAAACCACTCCACAAACCCTTTCTTAAATTTTTAAAAATCCATCTAAGTAACAATCATAGTTCCTTATTTTTTAAAAAATTTGTCATTCTCTCAATCAAACAGTCATATTTCCTCAACACAATCAAACAATTGTGTTATTTTTAATTGGTTTGTCATCTTCATTTTACAATCAATAGGTTATTGAGAAATTTTTTGCAAAAACTGTTCAACCTAGTCAAGAAACACAAACAATTGAAAAGTTGTCATTATCCTCGTGTAGTAAGAAACAACGGCTTAATTATGTCGAGGAACTTCTTTCTGATCTTAGGTTAAGACAACCAATTTTGAGTTTTGATGTTAATGATCAAGATGGAATTAGCTAGAAGATACTATTTAGAAAAAAAAACCTTGCCAACCATAATTAAAGAATTTTCCCCAAACTGAATTCGGAACAAAAGCTCGGCGATTCAACAAAAATTCGTTTCTTGAGTTTAAGGGTTGGTTGGAGTATAGTCAAAATAAAGACGTTGCATTTTTCCTGTATTGTTATGCCTTTCCACAAAAGGGCGGTGATCTAACATTTGTTACTCGTGGCTTTAGATATTGGAAGAAAAGATAAGAGTATTCTTGAGGAGCATATTAGCAATCATGATAGCGATTACAATGCTTAAAAAAAATTATGTGAACATTTGATGAATCAAAAATAGAGCATTCGAATAGTTTTGGCTAAGCAAGAAGGAACTCAAACTTTTGAATATCGTTCACGTTTAAGCACCTCCATTAATGTTTTTGTTTTCTATTGCGACAAGGATTGTTTTTTCGTGGCCATGATGGATTTGATGGGTCTCTAAAAAAGGTAAATTTTTTGGAGCTTTTGGAGTTTTTGGCCTCAAATAACAGTGATGTCAAAGCCATAGTCTTAAAAAAAATACTCCAATTAATTGTCAGTTAACAACTCCAAAAATTCAAAAAGATATTGTTCCTGCAATTGCAAGTGCAACGACATGTGAAATAATAAAGGACATTGGACAAGATTGTTTTACTATTTTAGTGAATGAATCTCGTGATATCTCAAATAAAGAACAAATGTCTATTATTTTGAGATATGTGAACATGAGAGATAAGATTATTGAAAGATTACTTGATTTTGCTCATGTTTCAGATACTACAGCTTTATCACTCAAACTTGTTATTGATAAACTATTTGCCAAATATAATTTAAGTCTCTCAAGTTATCGAGGACAAGATTATGATGCAGCAAATAATGTGCATGGTGAATTCAATGGTTTAAAAACCTTGATTATGAATGATAATAGTTCAGCCTTTTATATTCATTGTTTTGCTCGCCAACTACAATTGATATCAGTGACAGTCGCAGAGGGACATCCCGAGATAGCAGAACTTTTTTTGTATATTACCAAAGTATTAAATGTTGTTGGTGACTCTTGTAAAATACGTGATTGCCTTAGAGCTTTGGAAATTGAAAGAGTTGCTAAAGAAATAAACTTTGGTGAGTTAGAAAGTGGGAGAGGGCTCAACCAACCACTTGAAATTAAGAGAGCAGGAGATACAAGGCGTAGTTCGCATTATGGCACTGATTTGAATTTCATTCGCATGTTCTCATCTATTGTACATGTTCTTGAAATTATTATCTGGGACGAAGCTGATGGAAATCAAAGGAGAACTGCAAGTAGTCTTTTGAAAAATATTCAGCATTTGATTTTTTGTTTCTCTTACATCTGATGAAAAACATTTTACCAAAGACAAATGAATTATCACAAGCGCTGCAAAAAAAATTATCAAGATATAATTAATGCAATGAATTTTGTTAAAATATCAAAATAATTATTATTCAATACGAGAAATATTGATGTTCATTGGGAGGCTTTCATCATTGAAGTTTCATCGTTTTGTGAAAAAAAAATACAAATGTTCCAAACATGGATGACAAATTTTATCCAGCAGAGAGATCAAGACGCACTGCATAAGACATTACAAACTATCATCATATTCGAGTTGAGATTTATAATAATGTGATTAATTGGATGCTGAAATAGTTAAATGACTGATTTAATGAAGTAAATACTGAATTACTTCTTTGTATTGCATGTCTTGTTCCTAGTAACCAGTTTAGTTGTTTTGATAAGGAGAAGTTTATTCAACTTGCAAAGTTTTACCCATGTGATTTTACTCCACTAGACTTACAGTTACTTGATGGTCAACTAGATATAAATATATATTAGACTTGCGGTCTAACGAGACATTCTTACAAGTTAAAGGTATCAGTGGGCTTCTAGAAAAATTAGAGAAGCTTAAAAAGCATGATCATTTCCAATTGGTTTATCGACTTCTAAAGTTGGCTTGTCTTTTACCGGTTGCAACTGGCAGCATGGAAAGAATGTTTTTTATTATGAAGATTATAAAGAGCCGTTTGAGAAACGGAATGTAGGATGAATGGATGAATGATTATCTAATAGCTTATATTGAGAAAGATGTTGTGGACACAATTACAAATGAAGAAGTTATTACGCATTTTCAAAATATGCGTCCGCGGAAAGTTGCTCTCTAATATATAAGTTTTTTTTGGAAACTTCAATATTATAAGTTTTTATATTTATCTAATGTCATTTGTAATAAAAAAATTTCATTTATACTTAATTTTCGTTAGTGCCTGAGTTTGAAAAAAATTCTGGGTCCGCACTGGCTGAAGCATAATCGTCAAAGGTATTATAACTCATGCTTAATTTTGTAATATTTGTATTTTGAAAATGTATGTACTATAAATTAATTCATGATAATATAACCCATCTAACTATTTTTTCACTCAAATTTTACATTTTTTCACCTCACATCATTTTTTTGTGTCTATGTAATTCATATACCTAAAGACCACATTGAAACCATAATCGGTGCCGCAAGAAATCGCACCGCGCATTTTCGATGTGGTGTAGTTTTGCTTGAGCCAAAACCGTGCCCATACATTGAGAATATGATTTGGACCAAAATTGCACCCGCACACACCCCTATCATGAAATGAATCCCCTCCATTTCATTTGATCATTTGAAATGTAGAGGATCCGGATCCCCCCACCACCAGTAGAACAGGGTACACTTGACGTCAGCAGGAGAAGATTGTCACTGTCAACCACTTCAAACTGTATCATTGTCCTCCTATGCTAGTTTTATATAGGCAAAACGTACGTTTCAGTCTCCAACTTTTATATGTCTTTTGTCTTCAGTCCCTTAGTTATTTTTTTAAAGGTTTTAGTCCCAAACTTTTACTACTTTTAAGTTTAAGTCCTTAAAGTGACGGAAGTCCTACCTCCTGTTTCTAAAAGTAACGGAAGTTGCTTTCCATCTTTCTGCCACACTTCAACTTTCCCCTTCTCCCAGAAAACAACCAGGAGGTAGGGTTTTCTTGTTTCCACGGGGATTGCGACGGAGTCGAGAACAGTGGAAGGGAGATTAGTGCTCCGCCGCAGACCATGGATTTTGCCGGTAAGGATAAGGCGACGGCGGTGGCGGCGGAGAGGCAGAGCAGCGCTTCGATGATGGAGCGGCGCCTTATTCCGGAGATCACAATGCATACGCTCAATTACTTGGATTACACCAGCCTTTGCAATCTCTCCATGACGACGGCGATGGCGACAGAGTAGGGTTTCATGATATTCCCTGATATCTGTGTGGGCATTTTCAGGCGCTGGAGTAAAGCTTCCATCCCCGTCGAGTCACTCATCCTCTTGGCCATTATTTTCACGCATCGAGTACTAGGATCTGTAAGCATTTTTTAGTGTTATATCCAGCACTATATGTTTAAGATTGCATTTTATTCAGTCTGTAAGCATTGCAGTTTTATGTTTAGTATTTTGTCTTATACAGAAATATATTTTTTTGGTTCAGAATTAAAATGGACGAAAATAATTTTGTGGATGATAATGGATCAAATAGTAGTGATAGTGCCTTGGACATAACATTTGAGGGTGAAGATATTTTTCAATGATGATCATGATGAATGCTCAGATACCCCAGTTCTTACAAAGAAGATGGATTCAAATTTAAGAACAAGTAAGGATTATAATGAGGATGAGTATTCATCAGATTCTCTTCGATCATTTAGTGGTGGTAGCGAAGATGAGCTGAGTACAGGTAAAAAACAGACTCAACCGATTTTTACAATGTTAAAGGATATGAAAGATATGCAATGACA
Source organism: Platanthera guangdongensis (assembly GCA_039583875.1). Taxonomy (NCBI): domain Eukaryota; kingdom Viridiplantae; phylum Streptophyta; class Magnoliopsida; order Asparagales; family Orchidaceae; genus Platanthera; species Platanthera guangdongensis. Next base: position 47,548,308 of record CM077151.1, read on the forward strand.
ACCAGGATTAATATTTAAGTCAAAAGATCAATTTAAAGACGCTGTCAGGACATATGCAATTCATATGGGAGTAGGGTTAAAAATGCTGAAGAATGACAACAACAGAATAAGGTTTAAGTACAAACCTGGATGTGAGTTGGAAATCTATGCTGCCCCCATGAAAAATAAGGATACATGAGAAGTGAGGACTATCATTGATAAACACTCGTGCAATAGAGAATTTAATAATAAGTTGTTGAGTGCGAAGTGGTTAAGCACTCGAATAGAATCTAAAGTTCGTGATAATCCAAATATTCAAATTAGCAAAATTGTTGACAAGGTAAAAGCTAAATGGGTTGCAGGCATATCTAGGAATAAAGCGGTTAGGGCAAAGGCCAAGGCAACTGCTTTACTTGAAGGTCATGATGGAGATCGATATAATAATTTGAATCATTATTGTGCAGAGTTATTAAGATCGAATAGAGGAAGTTTAGTTTTTATGAAATTTACATGGCCAGCCGAGCATTTTTATGACACGCCAACTACATCACGCACCATATTTACTCGTTTTCAAAGGTTGTGTATATATCTTTCTGGATGTCGTGAGTCTTTTAAATGTTGCAGACCGTTTGTGGAATTGGATGGATGTTTCTTGAAGGGAGCTTATGGCGGACAATTACTGACGGCTATTGGTAGAGATCCGAATGATTAGATGCTTCCTATTGCATACGTAGTGGTAGAAGTTGAAAACAAAGACTCTTGGAGTTTGTTTTTATCTAATTTAGTAAGAGATATTGGGAATGTTGGTATTACTTTTATTTTAGATCAACAAAAGGTTATGATCTATTTTGTGTTCTCTAAAAATTTAATTTTTTTTAATATTCAATTGCATAACTTTATATTTTATATTGTAGGGATTGGTTCAAACATTCAAAGAGTTGTTGTCATCTGTTGATCATCGTTTTTGTGTGCGTCACCTCTACAATAACTTCAGGAAGAAATATCCAAGCAAGAATTTAAAAAGCTTGTTATGGAGAGCCTCAAATGCAACATATGAAGAGGAATGAGTTAAAGCAATGCAGGAAATCAATTCAATTTCACACAATGCTTATGATCACTTAATTAAAATAGATAAAAATCTATGGTGTAAGCATGCCTTTAGTTGTGTTCCACGTTCTGATGTGGTGGTAAACAACATGTCTGAGGCTTTTAATCGCGTGATATTAGATATGAGAGATAAGCCCATACTGACCATGTGTGAGGATATTCGGCTATACCTGATGCGGCGTTGGGTGGATATTAGGGAGAGGGTGAACAAACAATCGATTAGCGTTAATCCTAAGATATGCAAAAAAAAATCGAGGAAGAGGCAAAGAAGAGTGGAGGATGGATGCCTTTGTGGAGTAACAACAAAGTTTTTGAGGTGGTACGACTTCCTGAAAAATTTTTTGTGGACTTGGATAATTGGTATTGTTCTTGTGGAAAATGGCGGGTTAGTGGTATTCCATGTCGTCACTCAATAAGTTGCATGCATTACTTGAACATAGATACGGATCTCTTTGTGCCTGATTGTTTTTAAAAATTGGCTTACGCTGAATGTTACAAACATAGTGTTTGGCCTACCAACGGACCAAATTTTTTGGGGAATAGAGGAGATACTCAGATTCTTCCACCGCTTCGTCGACGAGCTCCGGGTCGACCAAAAAAGAAAAGACGCATGGAAGCTGATGAGGTGAAGAGTCAAACTCGAATATCTCGCAAATTTGGCACAGTTAAATGCTCAAAATGTGGTATCAATGGACAAAATAAGAAAAATTGCAAGTTAGTATATTTTCTTCACTTGGAATCATTTTTGTGTCACATTTGCCATATAATGTCTAATTTAAGTTTTTTCTTGAAAATAGGAATTAAGGAGCATGGACGGGAGCTATATAATATCAAATTTGGCTTGCTCTGGCAATTGATTTTGTGACAGTACTGAACTGAATGTGAATTTTTGTAGCTAAACTGAATGTTCTTGGCAATTATTCTATACCTACGTCCATTAATATAATTGTATTTTATCGGTTATTCTTTGTCAAAATTTAATAACTTATATCTAATGCTATGCCCTAAAAATATGAATTTTTTGTCAAAGTTTAATAACAGTCAAAAGGAGAAATAACATGGAAAGTTAATTTCCGTTAGAAATAGAACCAAAATGACTAAAACCTTCAACATTAAACTCTAGGGACTTTAATCAAAAGGCATGTAAAAGTTAGAGACTGAAACATACATTTTGCCTTTTATATACAACAAAGACAAAATAGTCAAATAGGTCCCATAATTATAGGTATTGTTTCAAATAGATCCTTTAAGTTTTATTTAATTCAAATGAATCCTTTAACTTTATACTTTATTTCAAATTAATCCTAAAGCTAACACCATTAACTTTATTTCAATTCACTCAAACACAAATGCTGATCTTTTTTTATTATTTATTACTATTTTGTATGGCAACTATATATTTATGATTATTAAAAAAAGGTAAATGATTTTCATTAGTCAGAAATTCAAGCGCATTCAAATATGCCGAAAATGTTATAGCAACAAAATAGTACAAATCAATACAAAAATATGCAACCACGTACAGATCATCAAATATGCAACCACATGCGGAAAATTATACAGCATCAAAATAGTCTGAGATCAAACAAAAAATCGGCACCAAGAGCAAACATCTGAGAGCTCCAAAACTCAGAGTACTGGCTTCCACAATTTTCATGTTGAACACCTTTTGATTTGAAACAGTTTATGCCACCAATTTGGGCCCCGAAAAAAGTCACGCCGAACATATGTACGGACGTCCGGGTTCGCATCAACTTTTTTTGGGGCCTAAACGGCTTCAAATCAAAAAGTGATCAACATGAAAGTTCTACAACTTTCATGTTCAACATTTTTCCTAAAAATGCATGAAAATAGACATTTTCAAAAGGCACGAGTAACCGTTTTTTTGCCATGAGCCCTAAAACACTTGAAACATGAGCCCTAAAACACTTGAAACATGAGTAGAAATCCATTCCCCACATTTGATAGCTCATCACCACATGATCCTCTAAACCCCTACCAATCTGATCCATCTGGAAAAGTTTCCAAAGCATTTTGTTTTTGATCAACATAAAACTCAACAACAGCCTTCATTCTCTGGAGCTTATCTGGATGATAATTGGCATGGACTACCACTGGCTTCAGCTTCCTAAGCCGAGCATCCTTCCTCACAGTCTTGAACAGCACTTTGCTGTTCATAAACTGATAGATATCCATGGTTCGCTTGGCCGCATGGAGTCCCTCGTACCCGGGGTGGGATGGGAAGAAGAGCTCCTCGTTGAAAACCGCCTGGTCCCACGATTTCGGCTCGTGCGACAACCGGTAAGCCACGCGGTCCAACAGCTCGATGGCGGGCAGAGTGGGTCGTATGAAGAAGAAACCTGAATTGTACACCCAGATGCGCATCGTGTGAGCATATCTCGCCCAACCCATTGACGGCTCGTCGAAGACGTCATTGTATCCGTAGGCCGTCATGTTGTTGTGTCCGTCGCTCATGGATTCTACGTCGGAATCCCTGAAAAGGTGGTCGAACGGATTCTGCAGGCAAACTATATCTATGTCAGAGAGAAGAATGCTGTAGCCGAGCTGAAGAAACTCTCTCAGGATGTTGAACTTCAGTCCAGAGACGGCGTGGTTGCCGCCGGTCTTGCCTATGGAGTCGACATTTTGGTCTGGAGGCCTTCGGTAGACGGGAACATCATTTGATTTGCAGAAGCGCTCAGTTTCTTTGTCCAATGCCACGACCAGATAGTTGGGCACACCCACTCTTTTGATATTGTCAACCCAAAACTTGAGCATTTCGTGTACGTTTGAGTTCGCCAATGCGACTATGAGCTCTTTACGGACGGCGATCTTCTCGAGTATCTTCGAGAGAGTTGGGTTCACGGATTCGTCTGATATAATCATAGGGTTGGTTCTCAAGCCCTTGACTGTGCCAAAAGGACCAGCTTTATGTTGCATTCCCAAAGTTAGAAACTGTTTTTGGGCCTGATCAACTCCTTGCTCAGCCAACTGGAGCTTTGTTGAGAGTTCCCTTGCTTGTTTCTTCAATTCGGCATTCTTCTCTGTCATCAAAGCCAACTCCGACTTTAACATGTTGATTCTCTCCGGCGATTCACATGGAGATGAGCTGACCTGGTGCAAAAAAAATTCAACTATGAACAAAATGCAGCATAAGAACTGGCAAGAAAAACAACTATAGATGGTTGAGCATGTATATATACATACATATACATATATACATACATACATAAGGGTATTTAAGGAGAAATTTTTGTAATTTCAATAATAAAAGAGTGCAATCTGTAATTATGATAACTTCCAGGGGAAGTTTTGCTAATTATTCCTACATACATATCAATATATATATCTATATATCTATATTATACAAAAAAAATACTTTGGCGGACCGGCGTAACCCTGGAGGACCAGCAAAGCAATCATAGTCATTCGCATTGAGTATACTTTCTTTTTTAATGACATTGAGATTTGGCATTGACATTAATACAATATTCTTAACCAATCATATCAAAAAACCTTTACATAACAAACACAACTTTATGAAATTTCTAGGTATACAAATATATATATATATACACACACACATACATACATACATATATATATACGAGTGACAGGCACGGGCCTCCGGCCCTCGTGCCCCAAGCGACAGTACCCAGTCGCGGCGGGCTTCGTCCGGCCCCCGGCGGGGCGGGCGCCCGCCCCGGCGGGCTACGCGCCTTTATAATATAATTTATACTATATATTTATATATTTATCTATACTATATATTAATATAATATAATCTAGACTATATATTTATATAATATATAAATATATGAGTACTCAAAATGACCGCAAAAAATATACATAAATATTACAATTTTTATTTTGTAAAACAATATACGTTTTGACCTAAAAATATTAATTTTGACTTTAATAAAGTTGATTGATATAATGTCATCACCTCGAAAATACCACTTATATGCCTAATAACAACCTTGCTTGAATAGTAGGTGTAGGAGCTCTACTAAAAAACTTTTTGAATTTAAAAAGATTTTCATCATTACTTCTAATTTTTTGATAGTGTGATTACTTGAATGAACATTGTATTTTAATTTTTTTGAAATAGATTACATTATATGTCAAGTCATTAAAATATAAAAATGAGGGCATAATTGGTATTTTTGAATGTTTCACCAAAGACAACTTTTTCCTTATAATAGTGAAAGATATACACAAGAGTGATAGTGCGCGGGGGCCCTCCCGTTCTCTGCGCGACAGTACCGAGGCTGTGACGCCGGGCTATGCCCGGCCTGCAGGCCCCGGAAATATGTGATAAAAATCAATGATAACAAAGATTCACTATTCTTTGCTTCGATGTAGAAACATCTGCACTTCCTACTAAACAGAAATCTTGATTTCTCATTAATTGCACATGATTTTGCTACATCAAATCTTTGTATCTATCTCCAGGTTCTGCACACCTCACTCCATCGCCTCCAAATGCTTAGTTATTAGTTTTAACTGTTTGTATAATGAAATTTCTTTGATGATTATTACTTTATTGTAACAGAACTAACAAATCGAAGAGATTTAGACAAAAAAACGTTCATAATTGAAATTTGTCAAGTGTATTTTTCCCGTTGGTGAAGACGGAATTGCGCAAATATGAGGTGTTGGAGTAGAAATTCAAGAGGAAGTTGGAAAAGAAAACCAAAGAAGAAACCAACCAAGATGAAGAAAATGTTCTGGCAACTTACGACCGCTGAGCAGGAAGACGATTCCCAGACGGTCATTTCCAGCCGGCGTCGATTCCCCCTCCGGCGAAGCTTCACGGGTTGCGACGGGTTTCACGAGTGAGCGTGTGGAGGAATGCTGGAGAGCTGCGCCATAGCCTCCTAGGTAGATTTCGCGAGCGAGCGGAGGGAAGCGGGAGGGATTCGCCGTAACCTTCTGGGTGGGGTTTTGATCGGACGGCAATAGTTATTTGAGTGGTCTTTTGAAGTACCACTTTTGAGTCCCTGGTCACAAAAGTATATGGGGACATTGGGGAGCCGTTGTGATTGCACGGTGTAACACTTGAGGCCTTTCAAACTGATTTCAGCCGTTGGATCTAGGGAAGAGGTGGACTGCAAATAATGATTCTTAGAAATCCCTCGGCAGTTACTCCCGAAAAATTCCCAATGGCAAAACCGTGAGCAGGCCTTTGGGTTGCCTCCTTCGGCGGAGCCGCCGGCGGCCTACCCGGTGTCCACCGGCGGGTACGCCGGCCCCGAACGAAATAATTAAAATAATTAAAATAATTAAATAAATATATTTTCTAAAAAATAAAATAATTAAAAAAAGTTTAAAATAATTAAAAAACATATGTTTATTTTCCTAAAAAAAAAATTAAAAAAAATAAAGCAAAATGATTACAAAAATATTTAAAAATAAAAACACAATAATTTTAAATAAGCCTACGCGTAGTCTGCCGCGAGCGGGCTGACTACTGTAGCGCAGGGCACGGGGGCCCCCAGTGCACTGTCAGTCGTGTGTGTGTGTAAATATATACTAAAATTTTCAAGTTGTAACTAATAGAATTTTTTAATATTATGAGTGACACTACACGGGAGAACATAGTGTTGTCGCGACAGTACCCCAACCACGACGGTGTTGCAGGGTAGCTTCGCTCGCACCCCCAGAGTTCAGTACTCCAGTTGTCGGTTAAACTTCTAATGCGCTCTAGGGGTGTGAGTGGAGGGAGCGTCATCGTGATCAGGGTGTTGTCGCGACGGCACGGGGGTTCCCCCCATGCACTGTCACTCGCACACACACACACACACAACAAGAGTTAATTTCCATAAGAACCCAGAACAAAAATGACGACTTGATGCGATCTTTTTCTTCAAAAAAATATCTACAGGATAAGCTTAAGAAATTTTGTAAGTGCAAGCTTCTTGCAAAAACTTATACTCAGATGTAATCTTTCTCTTCAACTTAAAAATCTTGTTTGCAAAGTGTGAGGCTCTATTCAGGGTGGGCGGTGAGACTTCCTTTGGAAAGAAAGCTCCCCCAATTCTCAAATAGTTCAAGAGGGCCGTGGTAGCCCACCTTTGCTAAGAAAGGCCAAAAACACCGGCTAGGCTCCTTTTCCCACCACAAGGGAACCCCTCCCTTTCCCACCCAGCGAGGCAGACCGCCCACCCAACAAGAGCCACAGAATTACATGTTTGATTTTTCCTACCAAGTTATTATGTCAACCTAGAGAAGGATCTTGTCAGTATTTGCTATGAACGTGCAACACAACAAACCTTTTGGTCTTGGGACATTAGCTTTGGATTTTCTTTGGACATTTCTATTTTGGGCCATAATATGTGATGCAGGACGAATTTATAGAGGGCGGATTAACGATGTCCTAACCCTACATGCAATGCAAAGTCCAACGGAAAAATCAAAATCAAATAATAAATAATTAAATCACAAGCAAATGATTTTAGAAATAGCATTACGCAAACGGGATTAGGCTTTCCTCCATGTGGAGGGTCAAAGCAAAAGTGCGCGGCGGATAGTTCCTGTAAATCCCATAATAATCTAGAACCAAAGTACTATTATGCTATTTATCAAAACAAGTATAAGATCACAACACGTATTTAAATGGTGAAAACAAAATTTCGTAACAAAAAAAAAAACTCACAAAAGTATGAGGGCTGCCTTAGGAGATTAGATCCGATAAGGTGCTACAAGGCGGCAGCTGAAATCTAAAATTATATGGCTAGATCTAGAAGGGGGAAGGCCGGATCTTGTTGTTTGGAAGCGGATTTGGCTGAGGAAGGGAAATTCTGGATGGAGGGCGGCTGAGTTGTGATGTTGGAGATTAGATCTAAATATATGAGGGCTTGAGGTGGGGATCGGCAGAAGGTGGATGGGGCTGGGAGAAGGGCGGCGGCAGCAAGGAGGTGGCTGAAAGGGAGCGGACAGTAGGGAGATGGCTGGAAGGGAGCGGCGGAAGCAAGGAGGTGGCTAGAAGCAAGGAGGTGGCTGGAAGGGAGTGGCGGCAGCAAGGAGGTGGCTGGAAGGGGGCAGTTGTTGCTGGACAGCAGTCTGGCTGGGTGGAGACTAAGGTTTGGAGGGTTGCAAAGGTGGTGATGGAGGCTTTAGATGGAGGAAGAGGGCTAGGGGTATGGGTTACCTTTGGAGAACGGGAGAGGGTATACGGGTCATCACCTAGGGTTCCACGGAATCGGCACCGTGGAAGGATCGATAGATTTTGGGATTTCTCCTCTCAAAAATCTGCAATGACCTGCACTCTTATTATAAAGAGACATTAGGTCATCTCACCATGGACGACTATGATTGGTCGGAGATGAGGTACCTCAATTACATCAAAAATAAAGCAAAAATGACAAAGTAATATATGAAATCGTGTCGGAATGACAGGCCGGACGCATCCGTGGAGTCGGATCAACGCTCCGGGTATGTCATACATGGTAAGTAGTCAATCGGCCCCGAACGGGTCAAAAAATCGTCCTTCAATGCGGGTCAGTGTCTCCACTCTGCATCACTATGTAGTTGTGTTGATCAATTAAACAAGATTATTTAATTAAATCAGGTTTAGGTGACCATATAAATTACTGTAAGAGTTGCGATTGTTTGTTTGAAAACTCATCCAGTCTTAGCACGAGCTTATTGAATCACCTGGAAAATATTAGTATGAAGTCCACGGAATTTCGATATAAATGCTACATTAAACACCGGTTTAAGAAAATTTCTTCCAGCTTTCATACAATTGGATCTTTTCTTACAGTTATTGGACCAAACACCCAAAATTGCTTCTGTTATCCAAGTAGAAGGAAGCATGATGGCGATCGACGACACACGTGCATTTATTCCCGCAGGAGGCGGTGATTGGTAGCTCATTTAGGCGATCCGAGTCCGCGTATGCACCCGGATGGTCGTTCCGAGTTTTTTTGATATATTATTTTATATGTTTCATGTTGTATTTAGCACCCGATCGGCCCGAACATTATTAGCCGACCGATCAGGGTGCCCTAGCACTTTATTTCCCCTCCCCTATAAATGCATGCAAGTGTGCGACTGAATAGGGATCGAAGGTTGCGGTTCTCTACCCGTCAGTCTTCCTCGGTGGACTCCGAGCGGTTCTCCTCCTTTGTGCGACATTACCGCTGCCCCCCTCCTTTTCCAGACCCCGTCGACCACTTCTGCGGTTACATCGCAGTCCCCGCCTCTTTCCCTAACCCCATCCAGGCCATATAACCTTACCGCCGCCCTTTGTTCCGTCTTCCCTGTCCCAGCGAACCTCCAACAACCCAAACGCCGCTCCCGTTCCTTTTCCCCCGCCCCGTCAACCCCCACCAGCCCGTCCACCAGCCAGATCTACGACTTCCAGCCCCGACATCCTTCCCTGCAACCCTTCCGCCGCCCCGTCTTCCAGACCCCGGTCGACAAACTCGCAACCCTAAACTTTCATCTCCCACTACCTGCAGCCTCCATCATCACCATAACGCCCCAAGTCTTCCCCAACCAGCCATTGCAACCTGCCCGTGGAGCTACTCGTTATCCCAAGGACGATACCGCCAACAGCTTTCCTTCCCTAAACACAACGTCACAAGCATGAATAAATCTAGGTATGAATGTTATTTATTTCACTTATGTTGAATGTTTTGGAGTTGGCCTGTTGTTGTGGGATATGAAATTATCTTATGCGCTTTGATATTATTATTCATAGTTTGATTTACGGGATTTATTTGGCGCACTTGAATGATATTTGCGCCTCATTTCGGGGTATTCGAAAACCGATCTTTAATCGTCTTAGCTCGTTATCTGATTATGTAAATTGTGTTGAAGCTTACTAAATTTTAATTATTATTGATTACATCTTGAACCGGATTGTTTGCACCTTTGTCTCAGTCGCACAGCATATAGGTTGCATCATAGTCGTTGAGTCATTGTTAGCCTACCGATGTATCATTTCATATCAAAGCTAGGTTCTAGTCATATTTTATTCTACATAGTGGTAGGTTGTTTCGATCACAGATGTCTGACCAAAACGTCACCAACGATCGGGACGCCAGTTCGAATTTGAACATGACGCCCATGGAGTTTTAGCACTTAATTCTCGAGCAATTTGCAATCCTTAAGAACGACATCGCTAGGGCCAACACTAGAGTCGACCGGTTAGGAGCCCTTAAATCAAACTATGAATAATAATATCAAAGCGCATAAGATAATTTCATATCCCACAACAACAGGCCAACTCCAAAACATTCAACATAAGTGAAATAAATAACATTCATACCTAGATTTACTCATGTTTGTGACGTTGTGTTTAGGGAAGGAAAGTCGATGGCGGTATCGTCCTTGGGATAACGAGTAGCTCCACGAGCAGGTTGCAATGGCTGGTTGGGGAAGACTTGGGGCGTTATGGTGATGATGGAGGCTGCAGGTAGTGGGAGACGAAAGTTTAGGGTTGCGAGTTTGTCGACCGGGGTCTGGAAGACGTGGGGGCGGCGAAAGGGTTGCAGGGAAGGATGTCGGGGCTGGAAGTCGTAGATCTGGCTGGTGGACGGGCTGGTGGGGGTTGACGGGCGGGGGAAAAGGAAGAGCGGCGTTTAGGTTGTTGGAGGTTTGCCGGGACAGGGAAGACGGAACAGAGGGCGGCGGTAAGGTTATATGGGTTGGATGGGGTTAGGGAAAGAGGCGGGGACTGCGATGTAACCGCAGAAGGGGTCGACGGGGTTAGGAAAAGGAGGGGGGCAGCGGTAATGTCGCACAAAGGAGGAGAGCCACTCGGAGTCCACCGAGGAAGACTGACGGGTAGAGAACCGCAACCTTCGATCCCTATTCAGTCGCACACTTGCATGTATTTATAGGGGAGGGGAAATAAAGTGCTAGGGCACCCTGATCGGACGGCTAATAATGTTCGGGCCGATCGCGTGCTAAATACAACATGAAACATATAAAATAATATATAGAAAAAACTCGGAACGATCATCCGGGCGCATACGCGGACTCGGATCGCCTAAATGGGCCGCCAATCTCCGCCTCCTGCGGAAATAAATGCACGTGTGTCGTCGATCGCCATCATGTTTCCTTCTACTTGGATAACAGAAGCAATTTTGGGTGTTTGGTCCAATAACTGTAAGAAAAGATCCAATTGTATGAAAGCTGGAAGAAATTTTCTTAAACCGGTGTTTAATGTAGCATTTATATCGAAATTCTGTGAACTTCATACTAATATTTTTCAGGTGATTCAATAAGCTCGTGCTAAGGCTGGATGAGTTTTCAAACAGACAATCGCAACTCTTACAGTAATTTATATGGTCACCTAAACCTGATTTAATTAAATAATCTTGTTTAATTGATCAACACAACTATATAGTGATGCGGAGTGGAGACACTGACACGCAGCGGAGGACGATTTTTTGGCCCGTTCGGGGCCGATTGACTACTTACCATGTATGGCATACCCGGAGCGTTGATCCGACTCCACGGATGCGTCCGGCCTGTCATTCCGACACGATTTCATATATTACATTGCCATTTTTGCTTTATTTTTGATGTAATTGAGGTACCTCATCTCCGGTCAATCATAGTCGCCCATGGTGAGATGACCTAATGTCTCTTTATTATAAATAAGAGTGCATGATGGCTACTATAGGTCATTGCAGATTTTTGAGAAGAGAAATCCCAAAATCTATCGATCCTTCCACGGTGCCGACTCCGTGGAACCCTAGGTAATGACTCATATGCACTCTCTCGTTCTCCAAGGTAACCCATACCCCTAGTCCTCTTCCTCCACCATCTAAAGCCTCCATCACCACCTTTGCAACCCTCCAAACCTTAGTCTCCACCCAGCCAGACTGTTGTCCAGCAACAACTGCCCCCTTGTTGCTGCCACCCCCTTCCAGCCACCTCCTTGTTGTTGTCACCCCCTTCCAGCCACCTCCTTGCTTCCAGCCACCTTCTTGCTTCCACCGCTCCCTTCCAGCCATCTCCCTACTGTCCGCTCCCTTTCAACCACCTCCTTGCTGCCGCCGTCCTTCTCCCAGCCCCATCCACCTTCTGCTGATCCCCACCTCAAGCCCTCATACATTTAGATCTAATCTCCAACATCCCAACTCAGCTGCCCTCCATCCAGATCTCCCTTCCTCAGCCAAATCCGCTTCCAAACAGCAAGATCCAGCCTTCCCCTTTCTAGATCTAGCCATATAATTTTAGATTTCAGCTGCCGCCTTGTAGCACCTTATCGGATCTACTCTCCTAAGGCAGCCCCCATACTTTTGGGAGTTTTTTTTTGTTACGAAATTTTGTTTTCACCATTTAAATACGTGTTGTGATCTTATACTTGTTTGGATAAATAACATCACAGTACTTTGGTTCTAGATTATTATGGGATTTACAGGAACTATCCGCCGCACGCTCTTGCTTTGAGCCTCCACATGGAGGAAAGTCTAATCCCGTTCCAAAAATTAAGCTGGAATCAGAACCGAAACTGGTTAAACCAAATAAGGTTTTGGTTCTAATTTGAAGAACAGTTACGTTAGTGGTTCGGTTCATGATTTTAGTAGAACCGGAACCAAACCGGAACCGTGACAGCTTTATCCACCGACCTACATCCCTATCGTGTCCTCTGGGTGGACAAATCGGTCATTTAGGTTACACAGAGATATCTTATTCTGATTCGCCTAGTGTCCATGGAGAACAAAGTTTGGTGTGACGTCATCCCAATGGACGTAGCACGTGTTCTTCTGGGTCGACCCTGGTTATACGACCGTGATGCCACATGTTATGGTCGTTCCAACACGAGTGTACTCTTTGATAAGGGATAAAAGATCACCTTACCCTGACCCAGTCCAGGGATTCACCCCAAGGGTCAGGTCGACTCATCCATTAGCGCCAGATCAGCAAGGGCCCTACATATTCTAAGGAGAGGTGATTTTATGGGGGAGAGCTTAGATTTAGAAGTTATGTTTGTGGTGACCGCAACCATGGCCTCCACCGCCTCCATAGACTTGGAGAGTGTGGATCCGGACATTCGACGCCTACTGGTCGAGTATTCTGACATTATGCATGAGGAGCTCCTTGATGAGCTTCCTCCATTGAGAGATATCTAGCACGCTATCGATTTAGTCCCGGGGGCATCTTTGCCCAACTTGCCTCACTATTGCTTGAACCCGACAAAGCATGTCGGGCTGAAGCGGCCGATCGATGATCTTCTTCGGAAGAACTTCATTCAGGAGAGCTTGAGCCTGTGTGTCATCCCAGCCCTTCTTACCCCGAAGAAGGATGAGAGTTGGCGCATGTGTGTTGACAGTCGTGACATCAACAAGATCACGGTGAAGTATCGTTTTCCCATTCCCCACCTCGATGATCTCCTCGATGTGATGGTCGCTGCCCGGATCTTCTCGAAGATCTACTTACGGAACAGGTACCATCAGATTAGGGTGAGAGAAGGGGACGAGTGGATGACGGCCTTCAAGACGAAGGATAGCCTCTATGAGTGGTTGGTTATGTTATTCGGACTGTCGAACGCGCCGAGTACATTTATGAGAGTGATGACACAGATCCTACGGCCCTAAATGGGCAAAATCTCAGTAGTCTACTTCGATGATATCTTGATTTACAGTTGGGATCGCGCTGAGCACTTGTGGCACATTCGATTGGTATTTGATCTTCTACGAAAGGAGCATCTATATATCAACCTGAAGAAGTGGTCGTTCCTGACTACATCAGTGCATTTTTTAGGCTATACTGTCTCTGCGTCTGACATCTCGATTGACAGTGATAAGGTCAACATACTTGCCACCTTCTACAGACGGTTTGTCCGAGGGTTTTGCTCGAGCATGTCCCCCCTGACGAGCTGCCTCCGTAAGGGAGGAAAAGGTCAATCCTGAAAAACTAATATATTTTGAGGTCTCTGGAGAATCCTAGAAACTTCCTAGATGCTTGTTGAAAACATTGAAGCCTAAAAATGTGACAAGATGAAATCATAAATGCTATCTTTGGCCCGACTATAAATCATAATATAGTCGAAATAGATGATAGGAACTTCCAATTTCTTGGGTGCATAATATAAGTCAAAATCATATAAATGTACTAGTGCATTACTCAATGACATCAAATAAGAAAATATATAAAATAATACACATGTCCTGACAAGAAAATATATAAGTTATAAATTTCATATACATAGTAATCAGTTCAACATCCCTAACTGTAAAATGGACAAGTGCCACAAGAGTACAGTGCTATAAGAGGATATTATGGAAATATAAAATCACAATTAGGATGATGAGGTTATATGGATTTGAGTGTTATAGACTAAAAAGTCATTGATATTTAGGTTGAGCGTGGCATGAAGTATTACGCGTACATCCCTTGCGCAACGGAAGCGTGGTGGGCCCATATCCCACAGGTCGGAGGATCAAAACCTCCCTCTGATACCATGTAGAGAAATGAGAGAAATGAAAAGCCTTAGTCTCCAATGAGGAGAGCTAGCCAATATATATTATCTCAAGGGTAAATATTTACAAATAAGCCCATACACAATAATTACAGAATAATAATAATAATAACTCCAATATGAAGGACAAGTGCCTCAAGAGTACAATGCCAACATAAATGCGTGGAAAACTAGAAAAGTTAAATTAATAAATAACTATATTAGAGGAACAACGGGAATGACATATATCAAAGATAAAATAATAAACATTGTTTCACCACAGCCAAAAAAGTTAGGGTAGAAGAATTAAGTAGAAGAAGTGGTAAAAACTAAGGTAAGATGGACGAAAGTTGCTCAAGATTTTGCAAAGTTTAGGGCTTACACCTCAAACATCATTCGGAGAGAACTAATAGAAAGTAAGGATTCATAAAACAAGATGAACGAAATGTTATTGATAAGCCCATAAATATGGAATTTTGTACTTCTTTACCTAGGTATTTGTTTCTTTACATAGGTATTTGTTTAGTTTTTGTGTAAATCACGATTGGATGTAACAAATTTGAGCTGATCTTGAGTTGTGGTTACATTAGCTAGATATTAGATCATTCACAACCTTAGATTCATTATTTTGTAAGAGATGAGTTGTTTTATGATATTTAGGCTCTGTTTGGGGCGGAGCTGGCTGTGCAAAAAATAGTGGTGCAAAACCAGTGGTGACATTAAAGCTTTCCAGAAAGCTGTTCGAAAATGTTGTAAACTATCTGAAAAAACTCCATTTCAATGTCTTTAAAAAAGGTGTTTTACATTTTCTGTTTGAAAGAGCAACTTTTTAATAATAGTTGTTTAGCTTTTTAATAATTAAAAAGTATTTTATTATAATTATTTATAGCACATTATATAAATAAAAATAAGTAGATTACAAAACGTGAACGGCAATAAGCAAAGATAGTAAACGTGTGAAGAATCCAGATGGGGGAAGAGAACACTTGCAATGACGAGAAGGAAGAAAAGCAAATCACAAATGGTTGGGGCGCATCTTTAGTAAACCCTTAGATAAAAGTGGAAAAGCTAACAACAGAGAAAACGGTTTTTAGAAAGTCATTTTGGACCAGCTACTCAAAAAGTTCCCCAAAACATTTTTCTTGATTTTTTTTTTTGAAAACGTTCTCATCCAAACAACATAAAAAAGGTGATGACGATGAAAATAAAGTTTTTTGCACTGCAATCACCGCCCCAAACAGAGCCTTAGCTAAGAGGGTGAACTCAACATTGATGGTCTAAAATGCCTGTGATAAATATTGTTTTTCTATTTCAAATCCATGAAAAATATACTATACTTAGATGTTGACGGGCAAAAAAGGCACCCAATCAGATATTGATATCTAGGTGTGAAATCTTTAGAGAAACGAAGATCAATTTTGTTTCTTATGAGAGGGCTTGATCAATCGAAGCTAGGTCTCATTCTGATTGAATGATCATGCCTTGAGAAGTGATCAATTAAAATCAGACCAAGGCCAGGGATTATGAAAATTTATAATGTTAGAAGTATAAGATTCATATGAGGAGAAGAAACCATGACTGCCTCAAAAGTTGATTAATTCAAGTTAGATTCAAAATTTACTTGTATAAATAAGATAAAAGAATACAGTGTTTCCCTTCAAGGCTTCAATATATAGGGAAGTAAAGTTCCTCAGCGTGTGAAAATAAGTCATTGATGCATTGATTGAACAGATTATAAAGAACCCTAAACTTTGAAGCATCAACAGTTATCGATTGAATGCATTAAACAGTTTTTTAAGAGTAAATTCAACAATCTAACCTGGCGTGATTTGATGCCCGTGTTTGGGCGGGTAATCACAGCAGAAGAAGCGAAGAAACCGCCAGGAAAGAGGAAAGCGAAAGCGCAGCCGCAGAGGATTCCGATTCCAATCGCAACAACAATTCTAGAACCGCCAACCCCAACACCGTTCTTTGTCACCAGGCCCTCCCTCCGGCCCGGCATTGCTTAAGGACTTTGCTACTTGTACCAAGGAAGAAGAAGGTCGAATCGGATGGAGAATCGATGGTTATTTCCTTGTCGTCGATTCCTCGCACAGGCCACCCACGGTTCTTTCCTTACCGATCGTCCACCTCGCACAGAGCGAGCAACAAGCACTCCCCGTTGGTTTAAGGAGATCTCATTGTAGAGACCACAATATTTCGTCGTTTTTTAAAGCTATACGATGGCATATTGTGAAGGATTCATCATTTCTTCTTCCACACGCCAAACATACGTTCTATAACAAATATTGGACTGGAGCTGCAAATATTGGAGAAACCTGCTTTGAAGAACCCTGCTTTGAAGAAACTTGAACAAACAGTGGAGCACAAATCTTGGGACCTGCAGAAGAAGGAACACAAGAGACACAATTAAAAAATAATCTAATAGAAATGATAATGACAATAGTTTAATAACTTAAACAAGAGAATTATAATGAAGTGGCAGTTCTAATTGGTGTTAGATTATTCGAAAACAATTTGTCAACACATGCATATAGCTAGAAGTGAACTTAAAATTACGCTAGTGATGGACAAAATCAAGACAGGTGGATCCTTGTTTGAGATGAGGCCAGATGTAGATGATGGCTTTGAGATGTAAATTGTTGAAGACAAATTGGCCCAACCTTGATAGATATTTCCCCATTCGTGTAAGTATCCACATTCTTTCCATTACAGAATGTATGCATTATTGCATCATTGCAGCTCAAAAGAAATGTCAGGTTTCAATTTGTAGTTACCAACTAATTTCTAGATCTACCTAAACCTTACAACAACAACAACAACAGAATCTTATAGTCCCCAATCATTGGGGGTATGGGCGGGGGAAGATTGGAAACAGATCTAACATTTGGCACTATGCACAAAGTGGCTTCTCTCAGAGGTGAAATACCAAACCTTTCACAATAAATGCATAAAGTGGCTGCTCAGAGATACCACTGAAATAGTGGCCCCCTGTACCGTCACGTTTGTTGCGGAATCATGCTCTCAAATCAAAGCCAAAGACATCAGAGAGGGCAGACCCAAGAATCCATTTTGATTTATGTGCACATAACGACATCAGAGAGGGAAGACCCAAGAATCCATTTTGATTTATGTGCACATAACCATGCTTCCTTCATTCAGCATCCAGAGCAATGACCTTGCACAATAAAGATCTACCTAAACCTTAACTCTCATAAATTCCTTTGCATAGAAAAAACCAAAACCAAAACGTATCCCTACAGATATGCGAATCAAGTAGGAGAATCAACACATAACATAATCAGCAACATACAATTCTGATTCGATTGCTGTAATAAAAGGCATCTAACCAAAAACCAATTTGTTATATGTGAAGGGACCCAACATCTATATTAATTGCACAAGGTTATATGTGTTCCTGGATATGAGACAATGTTGGCCACAGTTTGTAACTACAAATGGAGAAAACATTTATCAGTAATACATTACAATTTATTTATTTTAACATAGATTCAATGAGATTGCAAGGTAACATTTATCAGTAATACATTACAATTTATTTATTTTAACATAGATTCAATGAGATTGCAAGGTGAATTTGATACTTATAAGCATAAAGAGCTATCTTCAATAACCTAATTACTTTACTCTTTCTGCATAAGAGTTGGTATATATTACAAGATTGATTTTTTTGTTCAATATTTCTCAAAGTTACCTTCAGGAATGCCTCGCAGGAAGCTAAACACGACTAAGGGGAGGATTTCAGAATCCTCGCCGGAATCTGGAAGCCTTGCCTGAATCAAAACGCCGAGAAGGGAAACCTCTCGCCTACAGAAGAGCAACGATGTTTTGATGGCGGGAAGGAGTACGGGGGGAAGGAGAAGACGGAGGCCTTGCCGGTCGTTTTGGGAAGGCAGGCTGGAGGTATCGGCGTCCAGTCCAGAAAAGGGGGAAAACAGAGGTTTTAAACCGATCGGTTGAAAACAGGAAACGCCAAACAGCAGAAATTCAGTCCGGTTGTAAGGGAAAGGAGAGAAACTGGGTTGTCAAAACCCCAGGCGATCTCTTTCTCCTTCGACCTCGTCGGTTTCAGGCGATTCGAAACGAAGACCTCCCCGTCGGGATCTGGTTTCAAAGAAGAAGTTAATATACTACGGAACGAAGCGCACGATTTAAATTATTTTTTTTTTAGTAAGTTATTTTAGGTGATTGTTAACCGCAACCCGTTATTTTGCTAGTCGCACCCAAAATCTCACAATTTTTCGCATATTTTCGAAATACGCCTCGTACATGCAATATCAGGAAAAGTGTTCAACACGAAAGTTGTAGATATCGACGAGATCTACAACTTTCGTGTTGATCACGTTTCCTAAAAATGCATGTACAAAGCGTACTTTGGAAATATGCTCAGGTTTTGCGCCTTTTCAAAATACGCCTTGTACATGCAATTTCAGGAAAAGTGTTCATCACTAAAGTTGTATATCTCGTCGATATCTACAACTTTCGTGTTGAACACTTTTCCTAAAATTGCATGTACAAGGCGTATTTCGAAAAGACGCGAAAAATTGGGAGATTTTGGTGTGCGACTAGCCAATTACGAGTTGCGGTTAACAATCACCTTATTTTATTTGTTAATAACTGGAATCCATTATCCATGTGCCTTTTAAAAGGTTCATTTGGGGAAGGCATTTTCAAGTGGAGTTGGGAGCAAATGTCGTCATAAGGCGGGTAATCAAATACTTCTTCATCCCTGTATGTGCGCGGCTCAGTTGGTGATGGAAGACATGTTTAAGTCCTCTTATCAAAGAGGTCGGGGGATCGAGCCCCGCCTCAACAACCAGCCGCGGCTTATATTGGGCCCGGAGATGGGTTTGGGTGTGCGTGTCGCGGCCCTGTTATGCTGGAGGGACGGAGCAGAGCGGAGCGGGGGGGGGGGGGGGGGGGGGGGGGGTAGAAGCCCGGCCCGACCCATAACAATCTACGCCCGCAGAAAGGAGGAAAAGCCTAATAAACTTTCCGTTAATGGAGATTGGCAAACTCATATCCATGGCTTCTCATTTTATTTTTGGCCTGGGTAGATTTCATTCCTGCAATCAAATTTTCAATGGAACTAAATTTTAATTTCAAATATTACTTCACATCAAATATGATTTTTCTGGAAGAATACAATTTTGTTTGGAGGGACTTATTTTCACTGGTCGAGCTGTTACGACCGCATTAAGGTCCGGTTCATGCGGTCGTAACAGCTCGACCGGTGAAGATAAGTCCCTCCAAACAGAGCCTACATTTCTTCACATCAAATTTGATCAAATTTTGTTGTGATACACTTGCTTATTGGAGCCTACATTTCTTCACATCAGATCTTTAATGTCATTATAATAATTTTGGGGGGTGCTTGTTGGAAAATTTTTGGGTACGCCTAGCGTACAACAAAACCTGTGCACCAATAAATAGGCCCAAAGAGCTGGCCACACCTTTTTCCCTTTTCGTCGGCTCCAGAAATCAGCCTCAGAAAATTTGAAATCGGCCTTTTGGCTGTCGGAACCCTATCCCCGTCCTTCTTCCCTTTTCGTCGGCTCCAGGAAATCGAAAATCAGTTGTCCACTCTCTCTTGAATTCAGAGCAGTTAGACAGGGATTAAAATCCTTCCTAATCAGGCGGCCAGTGCAGCTACCTAAACGCAAGAGAGACAGAACAGTTACCTAAACGCCAGGCGACCATCGTGACTCTCCCGGAAAACCCCCAGACCTAATCCCCGCGGCGACCGTCGTAAAGCTCCAGAAAATCAGGGAACTCGGCGAACACGGCGATCACATTTCGGCAGACGTCATTCCAGTTCGGCGACTGCAATCCTCCTTATTCCTAACAACGGTATATATTACTTTGATGTATATATGTTTCTTCATATTTTCCCCCTTTGTTCTTATTTTAGATAGACATTATACTCTGGAAGAAGCCTGTGGCTTATGCAACAAATTTTTTTGTGTTCGTGATTTTAATATCTGACCGGATATCCTTTATTATTAGGGTTCTAAATAGGTAAATCTTGCCGGATGATTTTACTTACACAATAGGTAGTCAGAAGCAGCTTTTATAGTACATTTTCTCTCTTTGTTCTGTGTTTAAATAGTCATTATACTTTGTTAAAAGCTTGTGGATTATACAACATAATTTTTGGTGTTTGTGATTTGGATATCCGACAAAATATACATTTTTTAGGGTTCTAAATAGGTAAATGCGGCCGGATCCATATCAGAAGCATCTTTTACAGTACATAGATTTTTTTATGTTCAGGTAGCTACAATCCGACCGGATATTCTCATGGTCAGGGTTTCCTCCAGTTGGATTTCCCTGCTCTTCTTTATTTTCTTACACTTTACTGTAACAGATGGCTGGTCACTGTACCGGGACGTATCTGAACAGCAGGTGTGCTATATTGACTTTCAAAAAATATGCAGAGCCCATACTAGAACTGCTATCAGAGCACTCTTTACACCTGCTTAGGGAAGCTGACCTGCTACAATTATTTTCAATCCCAGATGTTCCTCAGAACATTCCTCTCCTGTATAGGCTTCTTAGACTCTATAGGCCCGATAAGGCCGCGTTTCTTCTTGGTCAATACTACATCAAATTTACAGCCAATTAGGTTGCTCTCATTTTAGGGCTACCTAATAGGGGAGAGGACTTTCATTTTTATAGAGCCCCATATTCTGAGGTGAAACAAAGCGACATAGTCGCTGAGTTGAACCAGCTAGCTAATGAAGCAGAGTCAGAAGATTTGGAGCAGAGAAGGGTCGATGCCCTTGTGAAATTTGCTTTAGCTAAATTTTTTTTCCCTCTTAAATCCCTCACAATACCTGAATGCCTTCAACAAATTGGTGGTTTGGAGGACTTCAGGAGATATAATTGGGTCAAGGCTATCCATAGATTTATGAATACACAGCTTACTCCCCTACATAATTTGAGCTGCTCAAGGGAAAAACCTTCAAGCTTAGACTATCTTAAACGTTGTTTTATTGTTTTGGTGGTAAGTAATTTTTTGGTTTTAATTTTCATGTCCATTTTTAAATACATTTAAACTAACTTAAACCTTTTCATGTAGGTTTGGCTGTTTGAGCACTCGAAGTTACATGTTCCTGCCGATGCATTGCTGAGCCCCCGTATATGTCGTTAGTCTGCGAAGGCCAACTTCAGCTACAAGTTTTGTACGCAGTTATCATCGAGGTTGTGGCCGAAGAAGGAGGTTAGTTCTATTTAATACTTTTTTTGATATGCTTATTTAGATGAATTTATAATATATTTTGTTAATTATAGATTTGTACAAGTTTTTAAATATTTCCGAGGAAGAGCAAAACCTTATAGGAGATGATGAGGTGGAGTACTCATTTGAGACGGCTAAGGGAGTGAAAGAAGAGAAAAAAAAAGAAAGAGGAGGGGAGCTAAGGATGAACCAAAAAAAGAGGAGATTGTGAAAGAAGAAAGAGAGAGGAAGACAGATAGGGAGATGAAGAGGTTCATCTCCCGACAAGTTAGTAATCTAAAGGAAGAAATTAGGCAGCTACGTTTCTTCTGCGAAGAAAAATTTGAATTTATAGTTGGCCTTATAAATTCAATCTCGCATGCAAAGGATCACATTCCATCCACCCCACTCACAATTGATCCTCCTTCTGATCCCACCCCCTCCAAAGCATCACCCTCCCATCTACAACAGCCATCCCCTAAAGTTTTAGTTGTCAAAGAGTATGCCCCGTCCCCAAAAATTGGTATCATTGTTAAGAAGGGCAAGAAGGTTAAGAGGGGAGGCGTACACTTCGGAGGAAAAGAGAGTGAGAAGGAACTGTCTTTCCCTGGCCGGATACATCTCTCCGAGGCCGACCTGAATTTGATTGAATCAACAAACATACAATTTCCCCTGAGGTAATTATTAATGCATTGATATCTTTGCATTAATATCAAGTAGAAACCATTAGCTTGTTATTTAATATTACTGATTTTTTTCATTATGTAGTGGCACCGTTGTAATAGAAAGTGGGAATACTGTTTTGACATGTTCTTGTATTGATGACTTGCTGCATAAGAGCTGGCTATGTGGTTCACACGTGGACACCTTTGCAGTTATTTTGAGCAGCTGAAGGAGCACATCACCGTTAAAGTGGTGCAATTTTATTTACATTTCTCCAAACTTCTAGGTATTCAAACTTGCAATAATTATAGATCAATATAATAGATAATTTCATTTACGTAATGATTTGATTAGGATCCTTTGATTTTACAGTATCAAAAAAGTACTGGTGCAAAAAATAGTGAAATTCTGCTTGAACATCTCACGGCAGCAAATGTGCAAGCAGCCGATATAATACTAATGCTAGTTTTCACCAACAACCGAAGCCATTGGACACTTCTAGTGTGCAATTTGAAACGAGAAACTTGGCATTTTTATGACTCAATGCCAAATAAGACACACAAACATAATTTACGAGATGTGGTATATTGCTTGAACATGCTATCTATCATTTGTCTTTCCTTAAATAGTTTCAACAAACTATTGGAGTCTCCAGCTTTTATAAGCACGGCTCTTTCTCGTTGAACAAAGTTATACGCATCAGTTTTAGAAAACCCAATATTTTCATAACCGCCGACCTCTCCGGCTATAAACCTGTACGCATCGCTCGTTCGGATACCCACTCCTGTCATATTCTTCAATAGACTCCCTTGATCCTCAGACACCTTCCTGTTCGAGCGCAACAAATGAATGTCCTTTTCCAAAACGAGTGGATGATTGTGCTCCTCTACAAACTTTGCTACTGTCCAATTATTGTCCTCTGTATCTACAGTGAAATGTATGCAGGCCTTACATCCAATCCGGGTATCTAGTTTGTGATACTTTTTTGGGCCTTCCTCCTTTGGAGTGGAACGCTTCAGACCAGCTTTGGAACATGAATACTCTCTAAACTTTATAACCCGAGTGTGTGTCCAGTACAAGATATGTTGCTTTCGAACGCTAAATCTAAGTTGGTGAGCATAGTCACAATACATTTTGTATGCCTCCTCCTCTGATTGCATAATTGGGAAAACTACAGAGGTATTGCCCTACAAGAAAACATCACAAATAAACAATCACAATATACAAAATTCAGCCGGATGTTAACAGTACTGCACAGAACTACACAAAACTGCATAGTAAATCCGACCGGATGTTAACACAACTACATATAGTAGTATAAGTCCAACCGGATGTTACCCACCGGATGCATATAATAGTATAAGTCCAACCGAAAATTTGTTCTCCACTCAAAAAGCACAACAAAATTCTGAAAAAAGTTCACATTTGTTCTTAGTGGGAGATGTTCAGAAGTTTCAACAACAGGATCCATGATTTCCTCTAGCCGAACCTGGTTTGGCGGAGATGTTCAGAAGTTCCAACAACTTGATCCATGGTTTCCTCCAGCTGAATGCAGAAGGCAGCGAGCGAACGACCTGGCGTTTAGGTCGACGTGGAGAATGAGGAACTCGAAAGGGTGAGAATGGCCGACGGGGAGGAAGGAGTGGGAGAAATCGGCGAGGCGCGGCAAAAAAATTCGGAGCTGATGAAAAGGGAAGAAGGTGGGGCTAGCTCTTTGGGCCTATTTATTGGCGCACGGGTTTTGTCGTACCCTAGGCGTACCCAAAAATTTTTCGTATTTGTTAGATGGGAAACAAAAAAAAGAATATCAATCATTTGGGAATCAAGAGATCCGATGATATTTTGTGATTTATGCATGGACAAGATAAAGTTTCATAAATTGTTAAGAGTTTTGCATCAACTTGATTATTTCTTTAAGTTATTTGCATAAATCTTAGCATGAAGTGTGGGTATTCAATAGTTCTCCCGAATATCCGCACGTATCTCAAAGTGCTTTGAGTTGTGTACGAACATATACAGATTAGGGGTGCCCATAAAACCGGGCCCGGAGGGCCGGGCCGGGCCCGACCCGGTAAATGCCGGGCAAATGCTCATATATGGGGCCTTGTTAGGCCTCATGTCCCGGCCGGGGCCCAGGGCGGTCTAAGCCCGGGCCCGGGCCTAGTCGGGCTTTTACCGGGCCGGGCCCTGTTTTTATGAGCACCCCTAATTATTCCCCTCGTGATTCACCCAGTTATTAACGAGTCAAATATATATAAACATAAATCTAAAGGGCTATATCATAGCTTTTTGACAAATGTGTTGATCGATTGCATTCTCACGTGCTGCATGCCTCATGAAGTTATTAAAAAAAATTGTCACTTAACTAATCAAAGAAGCTCATGTGACCAAATAAACTAAGAGGGAAAATATTATAATATATTTTATACAAACATATATATAAACTAGTGATAGGCACGAGCCTCCGAAGTTCGTGTCTTGTGCGATAGTACACGACCAGCAGCTGCGGGCTTCGCCCGCCCCTCACGGCGGGCTTCGCCCGCCTCTCACGACGGGCTTAACCCGCCCCTCACGACAGGCTTCGCCGTCCGCCCCCGGCTGATTGTTTTAATTATTTTAAAACAAAATTAGAAATTAATAATTTATATTTTAATTTTAAAATTATTAGAAATGAATAATATATTTATTATTAATTTGTTTTATTTTTAAAAATTAAAAAATAAAGAAACTGCGTGCGGCGCGGGATCCGGCCCGTGCCGCACGCAGTTTCTTCCTCCCGAATGGCGGCGGAGCAGCCGGCTGCCTGCCCGGCACCCACCGGCGGCCTCCCCAGCCTCTGGCGGCCGGGCTGCAGCGCCGGAGGCCGGCGAGGCCGCCGGTGGTTGCCGGGCAGGCCGCCGACGGCTCCGCCGCCGGCCGGGAGGTTTTTTGGGTGCCACACAATTGTTTTTTTTTTGGGGGGGGGGGGAGGTGGGAATGTGTGGATCGAGTTTTAGGAGAGAGAAAGGGGGAGGTTTTTTGGGTTTTTTTTTATGTGCAAACCTAATCCGCTATTTGCAGCCCCGAATCCAACGGCTTTGAATCAAAAGATTGTAATCTAACGGCCCATATTTTTTCCCCTATTTTCGAACTCATGCTATTGACAGACCACCATACAGGGGCAGATCCAGGAATCGTAACAAGAGGGGGCCGAGACATTATAGTAGATAAAAAAAATTACAAAGAAGTAAATGTAATACAATTTTAAATTCAAATGATAAAGTCTTTTTTAATTCTTAATCAAACATTTAAAAAACAATACTAATAAACAAAAGGAGACTCATGAATTCATGAAGCGCATTTTCATTTTCTTGCGATTTCTATCCTGTTTTCGATTGGTTTTTTGATTATTTTTTGAGGCTTTTCAGATGACTCAATTCAACACAACATCGGGTTTTTCCTTTGGGTTTTTTGGGGAATCGAAGGAGATTTCTGGGGCTTCTAATGGTATATTTTCTTATCCTCTTCTTCACTTTTGATTTATTTTTCTCCCTACAGCTGCTTGTTATGAGTAGAACATTCCTACGCTAATTACAGAGAACGGAATGAAGAGTTATAGAATGTAGGCTCGATGCTTGGAGGCATTTTATTTGATGATTTGAAGAACAAATCACATTTAAAATGAGTGCATATCCCATTTTAAAAGAGAGCAAATTCAGGAATGTTTATGAGAGGGCAACTAGAAAGAAAAATGACTTATACCTGGGCTGTGGCCTGTGAGATCAACAGGAAGTGGGCGTGACCGCGTGAGATCGCTGGGAAAACTGGAGTCTGGAGCCGGGAGGGATATCAACATCAAGTATTCAAGTGAATAACTCAAGATGCAGCAAAATCCATCTTAATATATCAGGAAGAACGCCTAAAAAACCCTAACCTCAAGCCAATCGCCCGTCGCCCGTCGGTCGTGACTCGTGAGCCGTCGTTCGGTCGCTGCCTCACTGATTCGCTGGAGCAGCCGAGCAGTGGAGGCGTGTTGACTACTTGAGCCTTGAATGAGGCCGCCGGAAGCCAGTCGATGCCTGCGCTTTCTGCGTGGCTGCGGGGTTGCGGGGGCGCACCAGGGATTCGGGGATGTGAATCTATGGGGGCCGGCTGTGCAAAAAGAAAGAGGGGCGGGATAGGGGGATTTAGGGCGGCAGACAAAATAAGTGAAAATTAAAAAATCTTGGGGGGGGGGGGGGGGGCAGCTTGCCCCCCCTGTATCCTCTGCTACTATATATCTTTTTAGAATAGTATGATATATATATATATATACTAGTGCCCGACACGGGGCTCCTCCCCTATGGCTACGCGCCACAGTACCCGGCCCGTGACGACGGGCTTCGTCCGCACCTGACTTCGCCCGCCTCGCGGCGTGCTGCGCCCTCCCCCGGATAGCTGCTCCCCCGACATGGGGCTCTGCCCCTATGGCCACGCGCCACTGTACCCGACCTCGTGACAGTGGGCTTCGCCCGCACCTGGCTGCGCCCGCCCCCCCCCCCCCGACGGGATTAAAAAAATATAATATTTAATTATATTTAAAAATATTTAAAAATATAATATTTAATTATATTTAAAAATATAATATTTAATTATATTTAAAAAATATTAAAAAATTATTTTAAAAAAAAACTTACGCGGGGATTTAATCCCGCCTAAGTGCGGGATTAAATCCCTCCTAACTTAGGCGGGATTTAATCTCGCCTAAGCAGGTGAGATGAAATCCCGCCTGCTTAGGCGAGATTAATCCCGCCTAATTAATCCCGTCTGGGATTGTATTAATCCCAGGCGGGATTTAGTCCCACACCGCCCGTTTGGTGTGGATTTTTGGGTATATATAGACATTTCCTCCTTATAGATGTAATGTTGGGTGGGTGGGCAGGCTTGCTAGGATGGCAGGGTTGCTAGGCTGCCGGGTCGGCGGATTTGCTAGGCTGTCGGGCTGACGGGTTTTTATTTGTAGTATTTTGGGCTTAATTTTGTAGTCAGCATATTGGACTGGGCTGATGGGTTGTAGGGTGCCCTACAAAATATATAGATTTGAGAGGCCCTATATAGGTTTATGAGACCTAAAAAATATATGAACTACCCTGATTCGTTGTTTGATCAACGGTTGCAATCAAATGTTTGGTTTATATTCAACAGTCGTGATCGATCGTGATCTGATTCTACAATTCAAAACTACTTCTTTAATGTAGTTAAAGATATATATATATATATATATATATATATATATATATATATATATATATATATATATATATATATATATATATATATATATAGAGATAGAGAGAGAGAGAGAGAGAGAGAGAGACACACACACACACATATATACGAGTGACAGGCACGGGCCTTCGGCCCGGGAGGCACTTGACGGGGTTGCGACATTCGGCGGGGGTGCGACATTCGGCGGGGGTGCGATATTCGGTGGGGGTGCGATATTCGGTGGAGTGAGGCATTCGGCGATGGGGGGCGACATTTGTCGTGAGGGCGACGTTTGGTCGTTAGGGGCAACGTTCGATCGCGGGAGAGACATTTTTCCTGGGAGGCTACATTGGTCGTGGAGAGTGGCATTTGTCATGGCGATATTTGTTGTGGAAGGCGACATTTGTCGAGGAAGACACCATTTATCGTGGAAGACGACATTTGTTGTGGGGACAACATTTGTCGCAAGGGGGACGACATTTGTCATTGGGGCGACTTTTGTATGGGAGACGACTTTCGTCGTGGGGGCAACATTCGTTTTGGGGGTGACAATTATCTAGTATGGGTGACATTCGCCGTGGAGGGCGACATTTGTCGATGACGGACATTTGTCGTGGGAGTGACATTTGTTGTGGATGACGACATTTGTCGTGAAGATGATATTGATCATGAGGGGCGACAATGATCGAGGTGGGCGAAATTCGTCTTTTTGCCCACTACAACAGTATAAATATTCAAAAAAATTAAGCACATTCCAAAAAAAAATATAGCTTTAAAAGGCCTCAACGCAACCCTGTGAAAATATTTTTGAAGCAACATAACAAACATCAACAGATTAATGAAAGCTAAATCCTTTTTAACCAAAAAAAATAACAATGAGAGGAAGAATATGAACATAATAGTCAACTGTCAAATAAATTCCAGTTCCCAAAAAATAAAGCCAAAAAAAGAGAAAACAAATCACAATTTGAACAAACCTCATTTTGATCTGAAAATTGGAAAGCGCCTCTTCCATCAAGTCAATTGTTTTATTCTTCTCCTTGTTCCTAGAGTTCTCATGGCTGCAGAAATAACATAACAGATATCATAGTTATTTCTATCATGCATTATAATTATAATTTTAGCAAAACCTATTTAGAACTACAGACGTAGAATTGAATTGCAAGTGAAGTTATGTTAAAATATACTCATTAAATAAATAACATGATGTTTAAAAAACAATTATATCTTTTATTATTCTCCTAGAATAAATTATGCACTCATAAAAAAGTTCAAATAAATTTAAATAACCACAATTGCATCACATAATGGATTAGAAATTAACTATACGTTCAAGACAGACCTTGCTTGGAATCTCTTATGAATCAGAATGTCAGAAACTATATGTTTTGTTCAGAATACCATCATGATTTTCCTTCTTTTTCCTCCCTTTTATTTTCCCATTCTGATTGAGTCAATAAATATGAAATTAGGGAAAAATGCATTCTCAGCGATGAGAACTAAATCCCAAAACATTGAAATTGATGAATTTGAAACCATTCTCAGCTATTAGTTGTTACTGGTAGGAGGTTTCGGTGGATAGCGGGCAGCGTTCGTGAACACCATGTATATGCATGTATTATTCTTTTTGATAAAAAAATATAGAGGGCGGATAAAATATAACAGATCTGAATCTGATTTCAGCTGGACTTATTGGGAGAGAGAAAGGAGATGAAGATCTGGATCTGAATCCGATTTATGCAGTGGACTCGTTGTAGTCGTCGGCGAAGAGATGAGCTGAAGACGTCGATTGATCGCCTGTTGTTGCGATGGAGAAGTCGGCGATGGATATCCAATACAGTGAAAACGCGCGTGGTTTCCTTTCCTCTGGAGGCCGATCAGCGCCGATGTGTAACACCCCAGAGTCAATTTGGCGTCAGGCATGGGTGACACGGCCTGGGACACGGGCGTGTCCCAGGGCGTGTCGTGTTTGGGTTGAGCAGGTGGTCGAGTGGTCGACGAACTTCGGTCGACGAAGTTTTGGGAGGGAACACGCCCGGCGACACGGGCGTGTTCCCCCCTCCCCGTTCGACGAAATGCTCTCGACGATCGGCGATTGTCGAGTGTCGAGTGTCGAGTGTCAAGTGTAGAGGACACGGCCTGTGACACGGGCGTGTCACAGGGCGTGTCACTGCGGTCGACGAACTCAGCCCGACGACTTTGAGCTGGGGCGTGTCTAGTGTCGTGTCATGGGCACACGGCCTAAGACACGGGCGTGTCACAGGCCGTGTGAGTCTCGGGTGATTTTGAGGTTGTGTAGCCTGATGAACACAGCCACAGACACGGGCGTGTCTGAAGGCGTGTCAGGGGACACGGCCCGTGACACGGGCGTGTCACACGACCGTGTACTGGCGGAATTGAGTCGGTTGACTGCCGTTTGCGGGACACGGCCTGTGACACGGGCGTGTCACAGGGGCATGTCGGGTCGTGTTCAGGCTTTTCTGGACAATTCCGAGCTGTTCGATTCCCTTATCCTGGATCCAAAGGCTAGGCTGCTTCCAAGTGGGTCAAGGCCGAGGATATAGGGATATAAGCCCTTCCTCTTCATCTCCTTCTTTTCCATCTCATTTCAAGAGAGAGAAAGAGAAAGGGGAGAGCAAGGGAAGGAGATAAGGAAGGAAAAAGTCAGCTGCTGGAGGAGCTGCGGAGTGCGGAACGAAGATCCGAGAGCGGTTTCGTGAAGGCAAAGCCGAGGCGGTGATTTCCATCCGGCTACTTCATGGCTCTGAAACGATCTTCAAGGGTAACGATCTCCTTCTTGGACATCGAAGTCCTCTCTTTATGCATGTGCGTGGAATCCTCCACCAAGAGGTGGATCGCGGAAGTGATTCCTTGGTTGAGTTTGCATCTAGAGCCGGAAGTGTGAGTACGACATATGCATGCTGTGTAAAGCCCATCTGGATGGGTAGTCTGGATTGGTGATGATCATGGGTAAACTGGAGAAGACTCTGTGGATTTGATGTTGTGAAAGGTTGTTCTTTGATTGCCTGGTTGTGTAGATGTGATGTTGGTTATGGATGAATGGAGGCTTTGATTAAGCTCCTGGTTATGATAAGAGATCAATTGGTAGCACGCCTGGGGAGCGTGAAATAAGGGGAGCGCGAGATAAACCCGGCATGTTACACCACTAGGGTGGGTTGATCTGGATAAATGAGGGATCGATTGACGGTAATGCCTGGGGAGCCGAGTTAAACCCGTCTTGTTATACCACAAGGGTGGGTCGATCAGGAATAGGTGAGGGGTCGATGGGTGGTAATGCCTGGGGAGCACTGATAAACCCGACTTGTCACACCACATGGTGTGGGTCGATCTGCTCTGGTTGTTTGTGAATGCTGCGAGGTAGTACCTCTGAGTGGTATGGACGGGATGTCGTCAATAGTGAGATTGGTGGACTAGGCTGAACCGCCCAACCAACAAGTGAAGAGCCTCGATCGGCGATGTATGACTGGTATATCTGGTACACCAAGATGGTGCCCTGAGTGCACGGAGCGTCTGGTGGATACCGACGTTTGTGATATGGACTGTGATTGATAGATTGAAAGAAATGATGATGGTTATGCATACAGGGAAGGAACCACTGCCCCGGGTAAGGGGTGAGGTCGTTATAAGTGGTCAGCTAATGCTGACCGTTACCTTGTTTTCTGTTTGGATTGGATGGTGAATTGCATGTGTTGCTGCTGGAATAACAATACGCGAAATGGAAGGATTGGTGCTAAAGGCCCTTGAAGGCTGTGCAAAGAAACGTGGTTGGATTTCATGTGTGGCCGGCCTGCGTGCCGATGTACGAAAATGTATTTGTGCAAAGAGAAATCTGTAAGGTCTTAAGGCCAGTGTGTGAGAGTTGTATACATTCCTGGTTTTGATATATAAATGTGGAGTTTATATAGTAGTGGATATTTTATGAGTTGAGTTCATGTTAACGTAAAATGTTGCGCTAGAATGTTTTGAGATAGGATGCGAATAGATTTTGATTTCCACACGTAATTCTGCCGCTTGTCTGTGACATATGGCGTGGGGGCCCGGGCAGACCCACCGTTATATGCTATGTGACGAGTGGGGCGTTGCAAAGTAGTATCAGAGCCAGGTTTATAGTGTTTGGGAGGAGAGAACATAATTGAACTCACAAATGTACACTAGAAATGTATTTCATGCACGTGAAGTACGTGAGTGTGTAGTCAATGTACAATGATTGGCAGAGGAGCAGAAAGTGACGGTAGTCACTTTTTTGTTGGAAGGAGATGCGAGATTGTGGTGGGACGAGATGGAGGTGCATTAGCGGAGGTTTCAATGGATGAATTCTCCCGATTGTTTTTAGCCAAGTATGTGCCCGTGTCGCAGCGACTTGCGATGGAAAATGAGTTTCAATGCCTGGTGCAGGGTGAGGCTGATATTGATACGTACCTGCATGAGTTTACCAGACTGGGGAGATATGCGGGGTCTACCTTCGCGGAGGAAGCACGGAAGACGAACCGATTTTATGAGGGACTGCGGGATGAGTTAAGGTTGGTCCTCCCGAGTTCGGTGAACCAAGGCTTCCAAGCGTTGGTTGATACGACCCGTGCTTTGGAGAAAGATTTGAAGCGGGTACAAAAGAAGAAGAGACTAGCAGTGAAAAAGCCAGAGTTGAAAGTACCGTAATTGGAGCAGTTGGAGTTTCGAAGACGAGAAAAGAAAAGGTTTAGGCCTGCGGAATCAACTTCGTCGACTGTTTATTCGGGGGAGACCTATGGGCCAGGACGTGTTGATACACGTATATGTTTTAAATGCAGGCAGCAAGGACACATAGCAAAATTGGAATGCCCCTGCAAGAAGTGAGAAAAAGACAGGTGCGTCGTATGAAGAAAAGGTAAAGCAGTGGTCGAATCACCTGCATCTCGGACGCAACCTAACTTGCATATTTTGGACGTCCAAGAGCCGCAAGGCTCGCTGTGTGAAATTTAGCCTCGAGTGTTTAATTTGGCTCTTTCGCGAGTAATACAAAATTGAGAGGCTGGCCGAATGATGTGTTTGTTCTTTTGATCACTTTTGTTATGGCTGATTGGAGTGAGCCAAATTTCGCGGACGAAATTCTTTGAAGGAGGGGAGGATTGTAATACCCCAGAGTCAATTTGGCGTCAGGCATGGGTAACACGGCCTGGGACACGGGCGTGTCCCAGGGCTTGTCGTGTTTGGGTTGAGCAGGTGGTCGAGTGGTCGACGAACTTCGGTCGATGAAGTTTTGGGAGGGAACACGCCCGGCGACACGGGCGTGTTAGTGGGCGTGTTCCCCCCTCCCCGTTCGACGAAATGCGCTCGACGATCAGCGATTGTCGAGCGTCGAGTGTCGAGTGTCGAGTGTAAAGGACACGGCCTGTGACACGGGCGTGTCACATGGCATGTCAGCGCGGTCGACGAACTCAGCCCGACGACTTTGAGCTGGGACGTGTCTAGTGCCGTGTCATGGGCACACGGCCTAAGACACGGGCGTGTCACAGACCATGTGATTCTCGGGTGATTTTGAGGTTGTGCAGCCTGATGAACATGGCCACAAACACGGGCGTGTCTGAAGGCATGTCAGGGGACACGGCCCGTGATACGGGCGTGTCACACGGCCATGTACTGGCGGAATTGAGTCGGTTGACTGTCGCTTGCGGGACACGGCCTGTGACACGGGTGTGTCCAAAGGCGTGTCGGGCCGTGTTCAGGCTTTTCTGGAAAATTCTGAGCTGTTCGGTTCCCTTATCCTGGATCCAAAGGCTAGACTGCTTCCAGGTGGGTCAAGGCCGAGGATATGGGGATATAAGCCCTTCCTCTTCATCTCCTTCTTCTCCATCTCATTTCAAGAGAAAGAAAGAGAAAGGGGAGAGCAAGGGAAGGAGAGAAGGAAGGAAAAAGTCAGCTGCTGGAGGAGGTGCAGAGTGCGGATCGAAGATCCAAGAGCGGTTTCGTGAAGGCAAAGCCGAGGCGGTGATTTCCATCCGGCTACTTCATGACTCTAAAACGATCTTCAAGGGTAATGATCTCCTTCTTGGACATCGAAGTCCTCTCTTTATGCATGCGCGTGGAATCCTTCACCAAGAGGTGGATCGCAGAAGTGATTCCTTGGTTGAGTTTGCATCTAGAGCCGGAAGTGTGAGTACGGCATATGCATTCTGTGTGAAGCTCATCTGGACGGGTAGTCTGGATTGGTGATGATCATGGGTAAACCGGAGAGGACTCCGTGGATTTGATGTTATGAAAGGTTGTTCTTTGATTGCCTGGTTGTGTAGATGTGATGTTGGTTATGGATGAGTGGAGGCTTTGGTTAAGCTCCTGATTATGATAAGAGATCAATTGGTATCACGCCTGGGGAGCGCGAAATAAGGGGAGCGCGAGATAAACCCGACCTGTTACACCACTAGAATGGGTTGATCTGGATAGATGAGGGATCGATTGACGACAATGCCTGGGGAGCCGAGTTAAACCCGGCTTGTTGTACCACAAGGGTGGGTCGATCAGGAATAAGTGAGGGGTCGATGGGTGATAATGCCTGGGGAGCACTGATAAACCCGACTTGCCATACCACATGGTGTGGGTCGATCTGATCTGGTTGTTTGTGAATGCTGCGAGGTAGTACCTCTGAGTGGTATGGACGGGATGTCGTCAATAGTGAGATTGGTGGACTAGGCTGAACCGCCCAACCAACAAGTGAAGAGCCTCGATCGGCAGTGTATGACTGGTATATCCGGTACACCAAGAAGGTGCCCTGAGTCCACGGAGCGTCTGGTGGATACCGGCGTTTGTGATATGGACTGTGATTGATAGATTGAAAGAAATGATGATGGCTATGCATACAGGGAAGGAACCACTGCCCCGGGTAAGGGGTGGGGTCGTTATAAATGGTCAGCTAATGCTGACCGTTACCTTGTTTTATGTTTGGATTGGATGGTGAATTGCAGGTGTTGCTGCTGGAATAGCAATGTGCGGAATGGAAGGATTGGTGCTAAGGCCCTTGAAGGCTGTGCGAAGAAACGTGGTTGGATTTCATGTGTGGCCGGCCTGCGTGCCGATGTACGAAAATGTATTTGTGCAAAGAGAAATCTGTAAGGCCTTAAGGCCAGTGTGTGTGAGTTGTATACATTTCTGGTTTTGATATATAAATGCAGAGTTTATATAGTAGTGGACATTCTCTGAGCTGAGTTCATGTTAACGTAAAATGCTGCGCTAGAATGTTTTGAGATAGGATGCGAGTAGATTTTGATTTCCACACGTAATTTTGTCGCTTGTCTGTGACATATGGCGTGGGGCCCCGGCCGGACCCACCGTTATATGTCATGTGACGAGTGGGGGCGTTACACGATGAAGATGGAAACCCGCATAGATCCTCTGTCCTTTTCTCTCGAGAGTAGAGAAGGTTGATGCTGATGTAGATAGCCGATGATCTACTCCAAGACAGGGGACCGACATCTAGGCTCTGTTAAATTTTCTCAACGTGGTCAGCAAGATAGCCCAAACGCCAAATTAATATCTTCCGAACTACCCAGTTCTCACGTTGAACCAGCGGAACACTAAGGAACAAAGGGTTACACCCAACAAACAATGGAAGCACAAGCAGGTCTTTTATTCATTCACTTCTTTACATCACGAGTCATACATAGCGAGACATGATTTCGCTAGTATAACAGCTGTAAACAGAAAGCACCAAAAAATTCAAGCCAGGCGGACAGAACCGGAGTCCGCCGAGGTCGCCGAGGTCGCCGAGGTCGCGGAGGTCGCCAAAGTCGCCCGAACTAAGCTGCAATCCGCCGAATAGCCACGGAGTCCGCCGAAGCCGCGAGGCCGCGCGGACAAACCGTTATTCGCCTCCTGCTGAACCTGAACAGAGGAACACCCCTACCCGCCTGAAGCCGGCGGACAGGTTATTGAAGCTGGCAAAGATGAAACGGAACTGACAAGCCGCAGAGCGACCCCCTGCTGAGTCCGCAGAGACCGCACACTTCCAAGCACTTGACCGAAGTCACAGCCAAACTCCTGGCTCCTTGAAGCAAACCGCGCGACCTGCACACAGCAAATGTCAGCACTGAAACAATCCGCGCGGACTGACAAACAGAGACCGCAGCTCCTTGCACAACCCAACTTACTGTTCACTCAAGTTACTTAGGTTACTGTAGATGTGCCAGGGGGGTCCTATTTATAGGCAAGGTGAGGAGTGTGGTCACCGCCCCAGCCCGTGTGAATGCAAAATACCGTCCGCCGAGTCCGCAAGAACTTGTCCGGTTACCAAGGAAAACCGCCAGGAGCGAGGCAACCATTGACGAACCCTCTTCAGTCCGCTCAGGCTAAGCGGACAAGGCATTAGCCCGCAAAGCACCAACCACTGCATGACAGCAAACCCCCTTCAATGGTTGTCCGCACCAACCCGAAGC
This sequence comes from Platanthera guangdongensis, assembly GCA_039583875.1. Taxonomy (NCBI): domain Eukaryota; kingdom Viridiplantae; phylum Streptophyta; class Magnoliopsida; order Asparagales; family Orchidaceae; genus Platanthera; species Platanthera guangdongensis. Next base: position 47,584,372 of record CM077151.1, read on the forward strand.
AGTCCGCAAGACTCACACCTCAATCCGCCACAAGTTCACGACCAAAGGCGGCTAGCAACAGTCCGCCCGGTCACAACGGACTTGGCGGATACGGCGGACACACTGAACTTGGCACAAAGTGTGACCAAGCCCAAAACCATCAAGGGCCAATGCGAGCATGGCGGACGCAAACCCCCGTCCGCCAAAACACCAAAGCACAGACCGCCAGCAGTCCGCGAGCTCCTCGCACTCCTGCCCCATCGCAGCGGTCATATCCCGGACTCCAAAACCAGGTCGCCAAAACAATCTCCACAGCAAACACCTGCTGTAACACCAGAGCTCGACAAGGCCTCAGCCAAGCTCTAAGCTCAGTCCGCAACAGCCCAAACCGCGGACACGCCAGTCCGCAAGCTTCCCGCGAACATGAGCAAACCCGCCTGTCAGCACAAGCTTGCACCCGCGGCCACTGAGCAATGCACCAGTCTGCAAGCCTCTCTATCCGTAGATACCAGGCCGCACAAACCGCGGACTCCATGCAACAACCCGCTCAGAAAACAGTCGGCTTCCACCAGACTTTCCACTAGGCCGCACATCACAGTCCGCCCAGTCCGCCCAGTCCGCCAATGCTATCCGCCCAGGCCGCCCGGCCTGACCCGTCACCCACTTCCACTTCACAAATTTCAACACTCCCCCTTGAAGTGAGAAGTGGTGACCAAGCCCAGCAAGCTGCACAAGCGTTCAAAGGGCCCCTTCGACAGTGGCTTCGTGAAGATGTCAGCAAGATTATCTTCACTCCGAACATGCCCGACCAGCAGAGATCCTTCCAACACTGATGTAGGCTAGGCCTTTGGGATCCTACACGGAGGGCGTGACTACAGCCTTGGCAACATTATCGCTCCCTAACCGGCACACAAACGCAACGCAGCGACCACAATGATTGTTTTTTTATCGTTCGCGCTAACATACGGATAGCCGATCCGCAAATGGAACGGAGAATGACTATAGGCCAAAATCCTTTCCGGCTAAATGGAATAATATTAATTCCGAACGAGCTTTGGAGTTGTACCAAAATAAATCCACCAAAAAAAATTCACGATTCGAAAAACGGTAGGATCTATCCCAACAAAACAAAGCGAGGAGCGACAATCCTCTTGCGAGATCTTTTCGGAAAACCAACTGAAAATCTCAAATCTATTTTTAGGAACACTGCGAAAATTTAGCAATTCGAGAAATCACGCAAAATCCGTCCACCACAAGAATTAATCAAGAAGAGAATCTCTTAGGTAGGAATTTCTTTACCCCACTCGGAAACGTAGATCCGAGATGTTGGATCCACCAAGTACGATCGCTCTTCCCTTTTGGAATCCACGAGAAACGCGCCACGGATGAAGATCTTGTTCGCCTCCTTCGCTTCTCGCCGTGGTTGATTACCCCAACCTTGATTCTTCCTTGCACGAGATCTTCCTCCTCCAAGGTTGGCCGACCACCTTTGAAAGAAAAGGGATGGACACGTAGATGAGAGGATGTAGTTGGAAGAGGGATAAGGGAGGGAAAGAGAAGAAGAAGAGAGAGAGAAGGGGGGGTGCGGCCAAGATGAAGAAAGAGGGAGAGGATGGGGGGCCGGCGGCTAGAAGAGAGGGAGGGGAGATAGAAAATTTAGGGTTGGAGGAATTTTCAATTGATTTCAATATTAGCCTTCATAACAAATGATAATGTGGCCTTTTATAAGGCTTACAATCATATGACTATTAGCAGCCCAAAATAAAAATGTTGCAGAAAATGAAATGACAAAATAACATAGTGTCAAATACTACATATAACCAGATAAAGGCAGACCAAATAATAAAATAAATTCAAAGCTTATTTTTGTTGCGTGGGCGAAGATTGTAGCCGTGCCCGCTACGGCGCCGCAAGTCTCTTGATGGTGGAGCATCGTCGTCATCTTCTGTCACGGTCACACCGCCATGGTCGTCGTCTTCATCACCCAATTGGCCGTCGTGGTGGTCGTCGCCATCAATCGTAACACCGCCATGGTCGTCGTCTTCATAACCCAATAGGCCGTCGTGGTGGCCGTCGCCATCAATCCTCCCGCTCTCAAAAGGACTCATCACCGATGAGTGGGCTGGACGGTAACGGTGGAGGAGATCTACATCGAGAAGAGCCATGTCGGCCGAAGAAATCCAAGAGTCGTCCGAAGCTGGACGACCACGCCATCGGACCAAAAACCTGTGAATGTCGCCGTCGGGAGTAGAAAACACTGCATCCTGCAAAATCTTGTCAGGCAAGAAATCGGTTCGGGGGAACCTTGGAAAAGCGTTAGGCAAAGAAGAAAAACAAGTTGCATCATCAATAGACAACGTACCTCCCGAAGAATCCGAAAAGGAGAGCGGTCCAGAAATATTCGCACCCCCCACCCCTTTAGACGGTATAGGGGAAATATGAAACGGAGAGACTGACAATTCAGGTGGTGGAGCGACATAAAGCGTTAAATCCGAAATGTTAAAAACAGGGGAGATTCCCCACTCAGCGGGTAACTGTAATAAATATGCATTTTCACCTAGCTTCTTCAAAACCCGAAAAGGACCGGCTCTCTTATTTGCTAATTTTTTTATGGTGCCCGAGGGCAACCGTTCAGGGATAAGACGTACCATTACCAAATCACCAACCTTTAAGGGGACTGCTCGCTTATGTATGTTAGCATTCGATTGATAAATAGCATATTGTTTAGCTAACATCTTGCCAATGTACTCATGGAGAGTGTGAACGTGCGAGGCGAAGCCCTGTGCATATTGACTTGATTTAAATGATGGTGGTAACGGAATCAAATCAAGAGGCACGGGCGCCTTATATCCATGCACTATCTCATTTGGCGATAACCCGGTGGACCTATTCTTAGAATTATTATAGGCTAACTGAGCGTGGGGGAGAATAAGATCTCATGTACCCTTATGATCGCCCACCAAGCAATGAAGTAATCCTCCCAAACTACGGTTAACAACTTTCGTTTGCCCATCCGTTTGGGGGTGGTAGGCCGACGTAAACATAAGCCTCGTGCCCAACAACTTCCACAGTGTCTTTCAAAAGTAGCTTGTAAACTTAACATCTCTATCGGTCACGATGGTTTTGGGGACACCTCGATGAGCTACGACCTCCTTAAAATACAACTTAGCGACATGGGAAGCATCGTTGGTACTATGACAAACGATAAAATTTTAGAGAATCGGTCCACTACGACCAAGATGGAATCGTGGCGCCGAAATGTCAGTGGGAGGCCCAATATGAAGTCCATGCTAACATCCACCCATGGGGCAGAGGGAATCGGAAGGGGTGTGTAAAGGCCCGCATTGGTCTTGTTACCCTTAGTCAATTGACATACGCGGCAGCTTCCTACGATTTTGTTGACCATTGGCTTGAGACCCGGCCAAAAGAATTTATCCTCCACAAGTGTAATCGTTTTATCGCGACCGAAGTGTCCACCTAAACCTCCACTATGTAACTCCCATATAATAAAATGGCGTAGGGACGAGCGGGGAATACACAATTGCGTGTGCTTGAATAAATAACCGTCACGAATGTAGTAGGCTGAAATAGTAGAGGGGGCCTGTTCCTGAGCTGCTAAATAAATATCCTTAAAATTCGGGCATAGGACATACTCGTCCTTAATGCGTTCAAATCCTATTACTGTCACCTCCATTTTAGATAATAATAGGGTGACACGACTAAGGGCGTCCGCCACTCGATTTAACGTACCCTTAAGGTGCTTGATAATGAATGTGTACTCCTGAAGATAGGAGACCCATTTGGCGTGCCGAGGGCTGATTTTACCTTGAGAGTTTACAAATTTTAGCGCCTCATGATCCGAGAGGATTATAAATTCTTTCGATATGAGATAGTGTCGCCAATGTTGGAGACAACGTATCACGGCATAAAACTCACGATCATAATTAGAGTAATTTAATTTTGAGCCCGCAAGTTTCTCGCTGAAGTATCCGACCGGATGTCCCTCTTGACTTAACACTCCACCAATTCCGATCCCCGAAGCGTCGCATGATAATTCAAACACTTTACTAAAATCCGGCAACCGTAGTAGGGGGCTTCGGACATCCGATCCTTAATCATTTGAAATGCGCTAGCGGCCGATTTGATCCATATAAAATCACCCTTCTTCATACACTCAGTGATGGGTGCCATGATGCTACTAAAATTGCGAATGAATCGTCGATAAAACGTGGCCAATACATGAAAACTCCTAACTTCCCGAATATTTTGCGGCTCCGGCCACTCTCTAATTACTTGGACCTTCTTAGGGTCAACATGTATTCCCTCAGCGTTCACTATGTATCCTAAGAATTCCACGGAAGTCACACCGAATGCGCACTTCTTAAAATTAATATATAAGTTCTCTTGGCGCAATGTAGTAAGGATTGTCCGCAAATGAGTTTCATGATCGATCGGCGAGGTACTAAACACCAAAATATCATCGAAATAGACTACGACAAATTTTCCCATGTATGGCTTAAATACTTGAGTCATTAATCGTGAGAAAGTACTTGGTCCGTTGGTGAGTCCCTCTCCTAGCACTAACCACTCGTAAAGCCCGTCCTTAGATTTAAAGGCCGTTTTCCATTCGTCTCCCTCCCGAATCCTTATTTGGTGGTAGCCACTCTTTAAATCCAATTTTGAGAACACTGTGGCACCAGACAACATATCCAATAGATCGTCCAAACGGGGGATGGGAAACCTATACTTGACCGTTATTTTATTGATGGCCCGGTAGTCTACACACAACCTCCAAGACTTATCTTTCTTCGGGACCAACAAGGCAGGGACGGCACAAGGGCTTTTACTATGGCGGATAAATCTTTTAGCTAATAAATCGGAAATTAACATTTGTAGTTCATTATGTGCGGAGGGATTAAGTCGGTAATGGGGTAGGTTAGGCAAGGACGAGCCCGGGACGAAGTCAATTTCATGTTGAATATCCCTGATTGGTGGCAACTTGGAAGGTAAATCTACCGGATAGACGTCCTTATATTATTCCAATAATGTGCGCAGAGATAACGGTATGTTCTCTAAAGATGGTGAATCTTCCTGTACTTGTAGACATACTAACGCATATATGACGCCATCGAGAAAGGTCTCACGTTCTAACTCCTTCCTACTTATAAGACTTATCGTTTTCCTTTCCGCAGGGACCACTGTGTCCTTGGACGCAATCGACGGGTCCTTAGGTGGTGTGGGTTTCAAAACAATGGTCTTACCATTGAACTTGAACTCGTAGGTGTTGGCTTTGCCAAAATGGGTCACGTCATAATCATAAAGCCATGGACGCCCTAGTAGAACGTGACAGACATCCATAGGGATGACATCACACCACACCTTATCGACGTAGTTCTTCACCGTAAGCGGTACCAAACATCGCTTAGAAACTGCGATGGACGTTTTGTTCACCCATGCTATCTTATACGGATGTGGATGCGGCTCAGTGACTAAGTGCATTCGAGTGATGGCATTCTCCGAAACGACGTTCATACAACTACCGCTATCGATTATTAACTTACACCACTTGTCACCGTTCTTAAAATTTACCGAGAAGATATTCGTCCGATTGTAATCGTCCATCGCTCGCGGTGTATTCAAAATACATCTCATAACCATCATAAATGAGTCGTCGTCAATATCACTCGGCTCGGCGTCAGACTCAGTACCGGCTTCATAAACGATCTCGGCGGGGTCAGACGTGGTATCTAATAGTGCCAGTGGTTTACTTTTAGTGGGACACTCACTAGCGTAGTGTCCTTGAATTCCGCACGAATAACAGGTAGCGTTAGTCTTATTAATTCGTCCTACTGGGACTCTCTCACCATTGGGATTTTTATTGTTCCTAGCGGTAATTACTATGGAACTTGAGTCCGTCGATCGGAACTTTCCTTTGTCTCGCATGTATGACGAAGGTGGGGGTTCTAAGATGGATTTTCCTTTCTGGAATGCCCGATCCTTGGACTTGTTGGCATTGTGCTTTTCTATATCTAGAGCTGCATTGAATGTTGTGTTAAGGTCCGTGTGACCATAACGCAAAAGCTTGCCTTGGATGTCCGTGTTAAGTCCCTTACGAAAACGAGATAGTGTGACATCGGGCATTTCTCGTATATCACAACGCACCATCATATCCTTGAGTCGTCCCATGTACTCCGCTATCGATTGGCCCCCTTGACGAAGGGTGGCTAGCTCGTCGAACATTTGGGTTCGGTGATATGCCGAGACATATTGGTCATGCAGGAGTGCCTTCATGGCGGCCCACCCAATTGGGGGTGCTCCATTTACGGTGCCTAGACGCCTTTCTTCGTTCAACCAAAACGTTTTGGCTCTACCCAGAAGTTTCATTCGTGCTACTCGTACCTTCTCAACGTCCGTCAGGTTGTGCCACTCAAAATAGCACTCAATATCCATGATCCAGTTTAGAAAAAGTTGGGGTTCACCCATGCCATCGTAGGATGGTGATTCCATTTTAACGGCCCTAGTTAAGTCGAACTCATAAGGGGCTCGGGGTGCGTACTCATAATCCGGATCACGAGGTAGATTTTGTCGCTCTTCTCGTTGGTTGGCGGGATGGGGTGGCTGCCCCGGTCGATTTATCCCAAAGCCGGGATTTCGAGGCGCCGCCTGATTTATAGCCAACCCTTGTATTAACTGAGTGAGTGCATCGAACCTAATGTTAAACTCTTCCCTAAGCGCCGCAATTGTTGCAGGAGCGGGCTCACCATCATCATGATGGTCGGTCATGTGTGATGTGGATGGAGAATACTCCGTGCCAAGCCTCGTGCGCATAAACAACACAGATACAGGGTGCCTCACCTAGATAAGAGACTGTTTGGACAAGAATTTTATAAATCAGGATTTTTATACGCTTAATGACTTGGAGAACGAAAATATTTTTTTGACTTATATGCTTAGAAAAATAGGTAGAAAATTCAGATTTTTTTATACTTCTTTTTTTTGCAAATGTTTTTTTGTTATATGCAGACCAAATAGAGAAATTCAGATTTGGTGATTACGAAAACGTGCACGACCAAGTGTGGGTCGACGTCCTAAGAAAAGGGAGCGTAAGGACGGTGTCGATTGAGAAATCAACACAACCTCCCTCTGATACCAAATTAATGTAGGCTAGGCCTTTGGGATCCTACACGGAGGGCGTGACTACAGCCTTGGCAACGTTATCGCTCCCTAACCGGCACACAAACGCAACGCAGCGACCACAATGATTTTTTTTATCGTTCGCGCTAACATACGGATAGCCGATCCGCAAATGGAACGGAGAATGACTATAGGCCAAAATCCTTTCCGGCTAAATGGAATAATATTAATTCCGAACGAGCTTTGGAGTTGTACCAAAATAGATCCACCAAAAAAAATTCACGATTCGAAAAACGGTAGGATCTATCCCAACAAAACAAAAGCGAGGAGCGCCAATCCTCTTGCGAGATCTTTTCGGAAAACCAACTGAAAATCTCAAATCTATTTTTAGGAACACCGCGAAAATTTAGCAATTCGAGAAATCACGCAAAATCCGTCCACCACAAGAATTAATCAAGAAGAGAATCTCTTAGGTAGAAATTTTGTTACCCCACTCGGAAACGTAGATCCGAGATGTTGGATCCACCAAGTACGATCACTCTTCCCTTTTGGAATCTACGAGAAACGCCCCACGGATGAAGATCTTGTTCGCCTCCTTCGCTTCTCGCCGTGGTTGATTACCCCAACCTTGATTCTTCCTTGCACGAGATCTTCCTCCTCCAAGGTTGGCCGACCACCTTTGAAAGAAAAGGGATGGACACGTAGATGAGAGGATGTAGTTGGAAGAGGGATGAGGGAGGGAAAGAGAAGAAGAAGAGAGAGAGAAGGGGGGGTGCAGCCAAGATGAAGAAAGAGGGAGAGGATGGGGGGCCGACGGCTAGAAGAGAGGGAGGGGAGATAGAAAATTTAGGGTTGGAGGAATTTTCAATTGATTTCAATATTAGCCTTCATAACAAATGATAATGTGACCTTTTATAAGGCTTACAATCATATGGCTATTAGCAGCCCAAAATAAAAATGTTGCAGAAAATGAAATGACAAAATAACATAGTGTCAAATACTACATATAACCAGATAAAGGCAGACCTAATAATAAAATAAATTCAAAGCTTATTTTTGTTGCGTGGGCGAAGATTGTAGCCGTGCCCGCTACGGCGCCGCAAGTCTCTTGATGGTGGAGCATCGTCGTCATCTTCTGTCACGGTCACACCGCCATGGTCGTCGTCTTCATCACCCAATTGGCCGTCGTGGTGGTCGTCGCCATCAATCGTAACACCGCCATGGTCGTCGTCTTCATAACCCAATAGGCCGTCGTGGTGGCCGTCGCCATCAAACACCTTCTCCCTGATGAAATGGTGATCAATCTCTATATGCTTGGTCCTGGCATGACACACTGGATTGTTAACCAGTTTGAGAGCACTCTCATTGTCACCCCGGAGTAAAGTAGGCCCTTGCACTTCTTCATGGACATCCTCTATAAGCCTCCTCAACCAAACGGCTTCCCGAGCAGCCAAGGCCGAAGCCTTATACTCCGCCTCCGTGGTTGAAACCGACACCGAGTCCTGCTTCTTGCTACACCACGAGATGCTAGCTGAGCCGCAAGTGAACACATAACCTGAAGTAGACCTCCGATCATCCGAATCACCGCCATAGTCAGCATCCGTGTACCCGAGCAACGCAAACTCCGCGTCCCTTCCATAGAGGAGTCCCATCTCAGAAGTCATCTTGACATACTTCAGAATCCCCTTTGCCGCCACTAGATGAGATTGCCTTGGTTCAGCCATAAACCGACTTACTCGGCCAACAACATAAGCTATATCCGGCCTTGTAATCGTCAGATAAATCAAGCTCCCAACATGAGCCCTGAACAACAAGGGATCATGAAGAACACTTCCCTCATCTCGTCGAAGCTTCAGCCCAGATTCCAGTGGAGTAGAGCACTTCTTCCCTTCGCTCATGCCGAACCGCTTCACAATGCGATCAGCATACCCTTTCTGGCTAATGAGAATCCCGCACTCCTTCCTCTCCACTTCCAGACCGAGAAAGTGATGCAACTCTCCCAAGTCCTTCATCTCGAAGCGTATAACAAGCTCAGCCCTGAGCCTTGCTACTTCCTCCTCCGAATTCCCTGTGATGATCATGTCATCCACATACAGCAGGACCAAGACACGAAGCTCTCCCTTCTTCTTGACGAACAAGCTTGAATCCGAGTTAGAAGCAAAGTATCCACAGAATTGCAGGTACTCTGCAATCTTCCCATACCATGCTCTAGGAGCTTGCTTCAACCCGTAGAGAGCCTTCCTGAGTTTGCAGACATAGTCCGGATGCTTTTCAGATACAAAACCAAGCGGCTGATCTATGAAGATGTCCTTGTCAATCTCCCCGTAAAGAAAGACATTCTTCACATCGAGTTGCCACAACCTCTATCCCTTGCTAGCAGCCAAGGCGATCACCACTCTTACAGAAGTCATCTTCGCAATTAGACTGAATGTCTCCTCATAGTCTTCTCCATACTGCTGTGAGAATCCTCTAGCGACCAGGCGAGCCTTGGACCTATCAATGCTCCCATCAGCCTTCTTCTTCAACTTATACACTCACTTGCAAGTAACCGGAGTAATGCCATCAACCTTGGGCACAAGGTCCCAGGTTTCATTCTTCTTCAGAGCATCAATCTCTTCCTTCATGGCACCTTCCCACTCCTTCACTCCAGTGGCCTCGTTGAAGTTTGCAGGCTCTCGCTCATCCAGAGGACCTGCAAAGAAGTAGGAGACAAAGCTCATTGTATTCCCATCATAGTACCGAGCCGGTGGCTTAACCACCCTCTTCGATCTCCGAAGAATTGGCTGCTTGCTCACGGCTTCCGTTGCTTCTTCAGGCTCCACTCCTACCTGGGGCAATCATTGAGCAGTGCTCCCCCTGCTTCTTGAGTCAGAAGGCTCAGCCTCGGAGTTCGAAGCAACAGGAGCTGCTGGTGAAACAGCAAGCTTCTCTTCCAAGCCTTCAGCAGCCACCACCGGTGCTTCCTCAACCTTGCTATCTCTGGTTAGCTCCATCGAGCCACCTCCATATGACGTCAGCTCGTCAAAGACAATGTCTCTTGATACCACGAACTTCTTCGTCACAGGGTCCATGCATTTCCATCCCTTCTTCCGCTCATCGTAACCAACAAAGACAAGTTTCCTTGCCTTCGCATCCAGCTTTGTCCGTGAAGCATCCGGGACATGCACGTAGCAAGTTGAACCGAACACCCTAAGGTATCCCACACCCGGCTTCTCCTTCAGTAACAGCTCAACTGGAGTCTTCATGTTGATAGGGCTGAGTGCCATCCGGTTGATAACATAAGCAGCACAAGACATTCCCTCCGCCCAAAAGGACCTTGGGATATCTTTCGCATGAAGCCAACATTTGCAGGTCTCCGTCAGATGACGGATCTTCCGCTCCGCTACCCCATTTTGTTGTGGAGTGTGGGCACAAGTAAGCTCCCGTTGGATCCCGTGCTTCCTGCAGAAGTTAGAAAACTCGGAGGAGACAAACTCACCCCTGTTATCAGTTCTAAGCTTCTTAATCCGCAAGCCAAGCCAGCCTTCTACCAACACCTTAAACTCCACAAACAAACGGAAAGCTTCCGACTTCTCCTTTAAGAAGTACACCCAAGTATACCTTGAGTAGTCATCAACCAAGACAAGCATGTATCTGCTTCCACCAAGGCTGGCAGTAACCGTCGGTCCCATCAGGTCGCCATGAATACACTCCAATGGTTTCTTGCTCCTTGTTTGTGATTTATCAAATGGAAGGTGATGTGCCTTACCATATTGACAGCCCGCACAAACATGCCCACCACCAAAGGAGGACAACTTCCGCAACCCCCTCACCAGACTTCTACTAGCCATCGCCTTCAGCTTTTTCATGCCAACATGCCTCAGCCTCTCATGCCAGATAACAGCACTATCATTGGCCCTCATTCTATCAGCATAAGCATTGGTGGAAAGAACAAACAAGTTCTTCACCCTCCTCTCAACATGAGCAACATCAGCCTTTACTGCTGATACGTTGCGAAGGAACCTCACATCTGTTGGCCCAAACAGAACGTGATACCCAACGTCCACCGCATTGGTCACCAAGAAGAGGTTCTTCTTCATGCCTGGCACGTGATACTCTGTAACGTGAGTGGCCCCTGATCACTACCCAAAGACACGACCCCCTCTTTCTCTACTGCATAAACAGTATTATCAGCAGTGATAATAGCTTCATTACCTGAGTAAGCCTGCATGGAGGTGAACTTCGATTTGTCTCCGGTGAGGTGATGACCACACCCGGAGTCCACTATCCACTCGTCGTTGAAGTCCTCAGTAGACAAGGCCCGGACACAAGTGCCCGTCATAAAAGCTCCTCCCCATTCTGCTTCTTCACTTCTCGAGCAAGCTTCCTCCTTTCCCGCAACATGCCCAGGCTGCAGTTTGACCTTGCAGTCCCGCTTGAAGTGCCCTCGCTGATGACACCATTAGTACTTCAGGTTCTTCTTCCAGTCCTTAGGAGCATTGCTCCTCTCCGGCGGATATGAAGTTGAAGTGTCCTTCTCACCAGCGGCCTGCACCTTCTTCTTCTTCTTCCCTTCCCATCCTTTCTTCTTGCCTGAGAAGAGAGCTTCGCTACCTTCCTGATTCAGATTCACTCCAGCCATCTGCCTTGCTAAGCTCTCCTGCGAGGCAAGCAGATTCTCCAGCTCCAGCAAAGACGGCTGAGTAGCCCACCCTTGAACAGATGTAATAAATGCCACATACTCCTTCCGCAAGCCGCGGATAATGTGCCTTTTCATCTTAGCCTTAGAGATAGGCTCATCAGGATCCAGTGCCGACAGCTCAACACACAAGCTCTTCATCTTTAAGAAGTACTTGGAGATGGAAAGGTCTCCCTGAGTTGCCCTGGCCAACTTATTCTCCAGGAACTGAAGCCGCGCCACATTCTTCTTATTGAACAACTCATCAATGGTTGTCCAAATATCAGCAGCCGACTCACACCCAACGATGTGATCAAACAGTTCTGGAGACACAGCTCTCTTCAGAATGAACTCCGCCTTAGCATTTATTCTTCTCCAGAGCCTCACCTGCTCAGCAGTACCGAAAGCAGCAGTCACTTCCTGTCTGTCGTCACCACCGACGACTTCCCACAGCTCCTCGCCAAGAAGATAACTCTTCATGCACGACTTCCACTTCTTGAAGTTAGTCGGCATTAAGAGTTCAATGCACAGACCTCTTGCAAAGCTCTCTTCCATTACAACACCTGTTGGCACCCTTTCAGAAGCTCCGAGCAACAACACAGGTTGAGCACCACTCAATCACTGAGTAACAACACTGACTGACTTCCGCTCACGCAACTGAACCTCAGAAACCTCACGTTGATACCATGTTAAATTTTCTCAACGTGGTCAGCAAGATAGCCCAAACGCCAAATTAATATCTTCGAAACTACCCAGTTCTCACGTTGAACCAGCGGAACACCAAGGAACAAAGGGTTACACCCAACAAACAATGGAAGCACAAGCAGGTCTTTTATTCATTCACTTCTTTACATCACGAGGCATACATAGCGAGACATGATTTCGCTAGTATAACAGCTGTAAACAAAAAGCACCAAAAAATTCAAGTCGGGCGGACAGAACTGGAGTCCGCCGAGACCGCTGAGGTCGCCGAGGTCGCCGAAGTCGCCCGAACTAAGCTGCAATCCGCCGAATAGCCACGGAGTCCGCCGAAGCCGCGAGGCCGCGCGGACAAACCGTTATTCGCCTCCTGCTGAACCTGAACAGAGGAACACCCCTACCCGCCTGAAGCCGGCGGACAGGTTATTGAAGCTGGCAAAGATGAAACAAAACTGACAAGCCTCAGAGCGACCTCCTGCTGAGTCCGCAGAGACCGCACACTTCCAAGCACTTGACCGAAGTCACAGCCAAACTCCTGGCTCCTTGAAGCAAACTGCATGACCTGCACACTGCAAATGTCAGCACTGAAACAATCCGCGCGGACTGACAAACAGAGACCGCAGCTCCTTGCACAACCCAACTTACTGTTCACTCAAGTTACTTAGGTTACTGTAGATGTGCCAGGGGGGTCCTATTTATAGGCAAGGTGAGGAGTGTGGTCACCGCCCCAGCCCGCGCGAATGCAAAACACCGTCCGCCGAGTCCGCAAAAACTTGGCCGGTTACCAAGGAAAACCGCCCGGAGCGAGGCAACCATTGACGAACCCTCTTCAGTCCGCTCAGGCTAAGAGGACAAGACATCAGCCCGCAAAGCACCAACCACTGCATGACAGCAAACCCCCTTCAATGGCTGTCCGCACCAACCCGAGGCAGTCCGCACCAACCCGAGGCAGTCCGCAAGACTCACACCTCAATCCGCCACAAGTCCACGACCAAAGGCGGCTAGCAACAGTCCGCCCGGTCACAGCGGACTTGGCAGATACGACGAACACACTGAACTTGGCACAAAGTGTGACCAAGCCCAAAACCATCAAGGGCCAATGCGAGCATGGCGGACGCAAACCCCCGTCCGCCAAAACACCAAAGCACAGACTGCCAGCAGTCCGCGAGCTCCTCGCACTCCTGCCCCATCGCAGCGGTCATATCCCGGACTCCAAAACCAGGCCGCCAAAACGATCTCCACAGCAAACACCTGCTGTAACACCAGAGCTCGACAAGGCCTCAACCAAGCTCTAAGCTCAGTCTGCAACAGCCCAAACCGCGAACACGCCAGTCCGCAAGCTTCCCGCGAACATGAGCCAACCCGCCTGTCAGCACAAGCTTGCACCCGCGGCCACTGAGCAATGCACCAGTCCGCAAGCCTCTCTATCCGCAGATAGCAGGCCGCACAAACCGCAGACTCCATGCAACAACCCGCTCAGAAAACAGTCGGCTTCCACCAGACTTTCCACCAGGCCGCACATCACAGTCCGCCCAGTCCGCCCAGTCCGCCAATGCTGTCCGCCCAGGCTGCCCGGCCTGACCCGTCACCCACTTCCACTTCACAAATTTCAACAGGCTCTTGATAATTGTCTTGACCAGGGAGAGGGGAAATTATAGGGAGTCCTGAAAACATCGATCTTCACATCTTCTTCACACTCTCGGTGGGAGAGTCGCGGCGTTCGTAGAGATGAAAAGGCAGAGGGTTTTGTTTCTGTCGGGTATTCTAAAATCAAGCGAACCCTAGCTTTTAGATGAACGATAAGAAGAAGGTCGGGGATGCGACCGTAAGCCCGCCGGTGGTGCACCGTGAAGAAAATGGCGACGTCGATGGGGAGAAGGAAGGGTGACCTGGTCGTGGAGGCTTTGAAAAGGGTTGGAGGCGGGATCGTGGGGAGGCATCGAGCGGAGAGGACTGCAGGACCTGCGTATGTGCAGAGGAGCGGGAAGAAGAAAGTCGGGCTAGGGCTATCAGAAGGATTTTTTTTTGCCTCCACGAAAATAGTCGCGATTTTAAAACTCCAAAACGGAATATGATGAAGGGCTGAGATTTAAGCAATGTCTTATATACCTTGCCAAATATCACTAACTGATATTTCTTTTTAATATAGTATAGGATAATATATATATATATATATATATATATATATATATATGTATATATATGTATATATATATATAAAAGAAAAATGAGTTATCACTTTCTAATCTTTGATATTGATTTGAAATTAATCCCTGAAATTTTTTGGATTTAATATCAGTCCCTAAATTTTTCATTTTGTTTTAAATGAGTCCATATTAACTTTTCTGTTAATTTTTGAAAGAAAAAATTGATGTGTCATTTATTAATACAATCATTATTAATCCTCGTTTTGCTTTGGTATAACTTCAGCTTCTCCCTTCCCGTGCCCAAATAAACCATACACCACCTCCCCTCTTCCCATTCCCAAATAAACCCTACGCCTATACGCCAACTCCCCCTTCTCGTCCGCTGCCTGCTTCGTGCTTCCCATCGACATCCAATGTCGGTGATGCACTTATTTCCCATGTGGTAGGATTCATGGGCTTCTATCTCCATCCTATCACCGGCGAGTTTTCCGCTTGTTTGGTTCGTTGTTCCTCCACTTTGTGGCTTCCAGGCACGGGCGGAACTATGTCTGGGCACGGTATGGCACGCGCCCGACCGATTTTTTTATCGCTAAACCTAGCAGTCCTCGTCGCCGCTAAACCGATCCCGTCGCTAAACCTAACAGCTCCCGATCCCGTCTCGATACCGTCCCGATCCCGTCCCCATCGCGTCGTTAAATCTTTGTCGCCGCTAAACCGATCCTGTCGCTAGGAGCTCTCGATCCCGTCCCGATCCCGTTGCTAGGAGCGCCCGATCCCGATCCCGTCGCTGGGAGCTCCCGATCCCGTCCCGATCCCGTCACTAGCAGCTCCCAATCCCGTCACTAAATTGCTAAAGTAGGTTTTATCTTCTTCTTCTTCTTCGTCGAGCTCGAGCAGTTTTGAGCTCTCTTCGTCGAGCTCGAGCAGTTTCGTCGAGCTCGAGCAGTTTCATCGAGCTCAAGCCCTTTTTCGTTGAGCTTCGTCGAGCTCGGGCAGTTTCGTCGAGCTTCGTCGAGCTCCGTTGAGCTCGAGCAGTTTCGTCGAGCTCAAGCCCTTTTTCATCGAGCTCGAGCCCTTTTCTGTCGAGCTCGAGCTCAAGACATTCTTCTTCAGTCCAGTGAAATCTGGACTGATTTCAGTCGAGATTTCTGTGAAATGAAATCTAGACTGATTTCAGTCCATATTTCTGTGAAAGGTTGATTTGGACGCACCATTGTGCAACTTTTCGAGCATTTTAATGTTAGGTACACACCATTGTGTTGCTGAAATCCATCGTGAACGGTCGATTTGGAGCTCCAATCGTCTTGTGTTGCAGGATTAGACCATTGGTAATTACTCTTGTTCCCCGGTTTTCTGTTTTAGGTTGCTTAGGAGGGCCACCCGCCTTCAATTGGACGCGGTGTATCTCCATCGGTTCATTGCGAACCTCCGGGTCGATTGTGTCCGTCCCCGGCATATTTTTTGCATTAGTAATCCGACATGCGAGTCTGGATTTAGGCATGATGGGTAAAGCCTACCCATGGCGGTAAGCCCGGATCAAGACGCGCTGGTGACACGAGGTGGGGGGTCACATTATGACACAGCTTTAAATTTTATTCGCATGTTCTCTTCTATTGTTGATGTGCTGAAGATTTTCATAGTTGATGGGGCAGATGAAAACCAAAGAGGAATTGCAAGCGCACTTGTCCAAGTTATCTTGACTTTCAAATTTGCATTTGTTATTCATTTGATGAAAAATATTTTGTCAAAAATAAATGAACTATTGCAAACACTGCAGAGAAAAGATCAAGATATTGTAAATGCAATGCATTTCGTAAAATTGTCAAAACTATTATTATTGAAGATGAGAAATGATGAAGTCGAGTTGGAAATATTTATGTCCGAAGTCTCAGCTTTCTGTAGAAAACATGACATAAAAGTTGTTAATATGGAAAACAAAAATTACTTCATCTTGTTGCATTATATCTGTATGATTTTACGCCAATAGAGTTGCAGTTACTTGAATGACAACTTGACATATAAATTTTTGATATGCGATCTACATCAACATACACATTTTCTGATGTTAAAGAAATTAGTGACCTTCTGAAAAAAACGGTTGAATTAAAAAAAGATAATCACTATCAGTTAGTTTTAAATTGTTGAAGTTGGCTTGACTCTTACCAGTTGCTACAACTACTGTTGGAAGAACGTTTTCTGCAATGAGGATCATAAAGAATTAATCGGTTGCGAAATAGAATGAGGGATGAATGGATGAATGATTGTTTGGTTGCTTACATTGAAAAAAAAGTTGTCGATATTATTACAACAGAAACTATTATTTCACGTTTTTAGAGCATTTGTCAACGGAAATTATCTTGTTGAATTGTAAGTTTTTCAGATCTAAATCTTTCTTTTGTAATTTTGTGTTCAATTTTTGATTGTAATATTGTGTTCAATATTTTCCTTACAAAAATATCTTTGAAAAAAAAATTCGGGGACACTGCCCACCAACCCCCGCTCAGGGTGCGCTGCCCCCCAAACCCCCCGAACCCCCCCGAATTGACAGTACTTAAATTGTGCCCGTGCGAATTCAAAATTCTAGTTCTGCCACTGCTTCCAGGTAATGCCACTTCCCCTAATGCAAAACCGATTTCAAGTATAAATGATGATAGTGCTATATAGAACATATGTTCACCTGTTTTATTTAAAAATTGCTTATTTATCAGAATCTGTTTTCAAGTAATCCCACTTCGCTGGCGATCCATACAGAACATGTTTTCGCCAATTTCACTTTTAATTTTTTTATTGTCCCAGTTATATAATAGATCTTAATAACGAAGATATTCTCTCAGACGAAAGCAATTTCTATAGTAATGGTAGTGTTATTTGTCCCAGTTATATTATGCATTTTTGGGCTTTTTGAGAATTATGAGAAAACCTATCACCCGGGTTTTTGTATTAAGCAAACCCGTGACCCCAGATTTTGTATTAAGCTCATGATAAAATTAGGATTTGAATTCATTAAATGCACTGTCATGTCACTTTTCCATCCAAAGACTTAGCGGATTAATAAATTAGGATCCATTTCAAAATGACACGATAGTTTAGAGACCAAAATCAAACTAAAAAAATTTCAGGAACCAATTTCAAATCAACATCAAAGATTAAGTACTGATATCTTTTTTGCAAAATACTTAAAATTTTGTGAACTATTTTCTGCTATATAGAAAGTTGAGGCTTTTATTTAGGTGATTGTTAACCGCAACCCGTTATTTTGCTAGTTGCACTCCAAAATCTCCCAATTTTTCGCGTCTTTTCAAAATACGTCTTGTACATGCAATATCAGGAAAAGTGTTCAACACGAAAGTTGTAGATATCGACGAGATCTACAATTTTCGTGTTAATCACTTTTCCTAAAAATTCATGTACAACTCGTACTTTGGAAATATGCCCAGATTTTGCGCTTTTTTGAAATACGTCATGTACATGCAATTTCAGGAAAAGTGTTCAATACGAAAATTGTAGATCTCGTCGATATCTACAACTTCTGTGCTGAACACTTTTCCTGAAATTGCATGTACAATGCGTATTTTGAAAAATCGTGAAAAATTGGGAGATTTTGGGGTACACTAGCCAATTACAAATTGCGGTTAACAATCACCCTTATTTAATACAAATTTAAGGGCAGATTTAATAATTTTGCCTTATTTTTAAGTATGGCCCAATTTCCCTAATTATTTATGCAATTGTCACCATTTATATTTTGCAACTAAGCGGAGAAGCTCTTTCTTATGCACAGTGATGCCAATGGCCTCATCCATGTTCATGTCCTCCGCCTTCATCCCATCCGCCATCGACCAATCAAAGCAGTGCACCAGATTGGCGACGGCGAGCTGGACCAGCACCGCCGCGAAGCCGGCCCCGGGGCACCGCCTCCTCCCCGCGCCGAAAGGCAGGTACTCGAAACTCTTCCCTGTAAAATCCGCCCCGTCGTCTCTCTCAAACCTCTCCGGCCGGAACTCCAGCGGCTTCTCCCAAACGCCGGGATCCGTCGCGATCGCGAACGCGTTGATGAGAACGCGCGTTTTGGCCGGGATTTTGTATCCGTGGATTTCGCAGGGATCGGTGGTCTCCCGCGGGACGAGGAGAGGCGCAGGAGGGTGAAGCCGGAATGATTCTTTGATGACTTGCTTGAGGTAGTCGAGCTTTTCCAGATCCCTTTCGTGGATGATGCTGATGACCTCGCCGGAGTTGTTGTCGTCGACGGTGGGATTGCTATGGGCGGCGTGTTGTTGCAGTTCTTGCTGTAGCTTGATCATGACCCTTGGATTTCTGATCAGTTCTGTCATCGTCCATGTGATTGTTGACGATGATGTGTCCGTTCCGGCTATAAATACTTCCTGAGACAAGTAATTCAAAAAAATATATTCAATATAGTAAAAAATATTATTTGGAAGGAAAAAAAAAGCAGAAAATACTCAAAATAGGGCACATTGCATTCGGAAATACGAATTTTTGGCACTTTGTATCTTGAATTTTTAAAATTGACGTTTGACATCCATAATTATAGATTACTGACACTTTGCAGTTTCCACCCAAACTGAAATTTTAAGTGTATTTAGATCCTAGCAGCACCAATAATATGAGATGCAAAGTATTAAAATAAACATTTTTGGTGATGTCCGAGTCTAACTATCTTTGAAATTTTGTTCTGTGGGTGTAAAGTGTCAGAAATCGATAAATGAGGGGAGGGTGTAAGGTACAACCTCATATTCGCTGGGTGGGACCAAAATGGCCCAAGGACCTGGATTAGGCTAGTCTTAGGCTAGCTTTGGGCTGAAACTAGATCAGATAAGTAAGCAGACGAGAAGGTTCCCGCCCAGGGCAGGCGAAAGGGCTTGCGCCTCGGGTCGGCGGGAGCACATTAGCCCTCGGTGTTGAGTGATGTTTTTCCACTAAACGCTCCTTCACTCTTTTGGCTCTCGCCCGGGGTAGGTGGGAAGGCTCGCGCTCGAGGCAAACGGGGGGCCCGCAGAGATCATGGGAAAGGCTTCCGCCAGGTGGGGCCCAGAGGTGAAATTACCTGGATGCCCCTATGCCTGCATTTAGCTCCTCAGAACAGCAGAGTTTGACTATTGTCATACCAACTCAGGGTATTTCAATAATTTTAGAGCACCAGAATTACATTTTTTGCAGATCAGATATTGGAAATCTACAAATAGACTCATAGAGTTCCTTAGAAGGCAAGACTTTTCATATTTTTTTTCCTTCTAGTGCTTTCTGAGGTACTCCTAGCCCAGCAATTGCTTTGGAGGGGAATCATTCAAAGATCTTCTAGATTAGAGGAGGGACCTCCCAGCTGAGGCTTAGGGTCAGTTCCAGGTTCTTAGTCACTAGTCAGGGGTCAAGGTTTGGGAGAAGTAGGTGTTAGCTACACCCCAAGGTCCGAACTCTCGTTGAAGCCAGTTTTTGGCTTCAACATTTCTGGTGCAGTGAGGGTGGACCGTAGCTGACAGGAAAATCTCAAGTCAAGTCTCATGGCTGGAGATGAAGGAGAAGGAGCTGGCTCGGGAGGTTCTCCCTCTCGGGAAGTGGGGTGACGTTGGTGATGCTGGAAGACTTCAGGCAGGAAGTTCTCCAGACCATCCACTTGGCCTTCTCGGCAAGAGGCGAGTGAGCGACCCCTCAAGTCCCGGTGGTGGCTGCTCCGTCATTGGGCGAGAACGCTCCCGGGCAGCGCCCTGGGAAGGAGATTCTGGCGGAGGTTGCCGAGAGGGATCTCGCCGGGCGGGAGTTGTTTCCAGGGCAGGCCAGTGCGGACAGGGCTAGCGAGCCAAGGTCGCGGGATGAGCCCTCTCGGCAGGCTGGGGGCGGGAGCCCTTTTAGTGAGCTTATCATCACGGCTCCGGTTCCAGATGGGTTCAGGGAGCCAGACATGTCCTACTACACGGGCAGGGACGACCCCGTGCAACACGTGCAGTGGTTTGAGGATGTCGTTTCCGTGAGGCAGATGTCTAATGCCTTCAAGTGTCGGCTCTTTGCCATCACCCTAAAGGAGAAGGCAATGGACTGGTTCCATCAACTCCCTGCAAGCTCTATCTACTGTTTCAAGTACTTGCGCCGAGGATTCTTGTTGAGGTTTTCAACGTCAAAAAAGAGGAAGAAGTCAGCGGAGTGCCTGTTCCCCGTCAAACAGAAGCCGTAGGAGACGTTGTGACGCTATTGTACAACCTTGGGCTCGCTGGAGGCGGCTCAAGCAGCAGGGCGGAGAAGCTGGCGAGAGGAATTGAAGAGGCGAGTGGGACCATGTGATCCACTCGCATAAGGCGATACGGGGCTCGGCGCAGTAAGCGAGACGTCCTTTGGGGCGCGAGCTGGCCCTTGAGGGCGAGATGGATCCCATAAGGCGGGAGGCCAGCGAGACAAGCAGGTGAGCTCATCCCGCCCGCTAGTCATTTCCCCACTCGCCATCTAGAAGGAAGGATGTTTTTACCTTCTTACCCCCAAGGGGGATTTTACTCTTCTACCCCAGGTAATCTTACCCTTTTTTCCTTAGTTGTCTGCATATAACCCTTCAGAACAGCGGAGTTTGGCTGTTGGCAGACCCAACCCAGGGTATTTTGGTAATTTCAGGTCGGTTCAGTATGGTTATTTGCAGATCAAACTCAGAGACCTATAAATAGACCGAAAAGGTGCCCTGAACAGGTTGTAGGAACCTTTTCATATTCTTCCTCAGAGACACCTAGCTCAGCGTTGGCTAGGGAGGGGGAGAACTTCAGATTCTTCCGGGTAAGAGGTGAGACCTCCGAGCTGAGACCTTCGGTCTGTTTCTGGTCCTGTGACTCACGTCGGGAGGGCGGTTCGAGAAGAGTAAGTGTGTGCTGCAGCTTCACGTCTGAACTCTAGGTGGAACCGGGTGACTGCTTCCAACATTTTTGGTGCGGTGAACGTGGACCGCAGCTCATACGGAAGAATCTTGAGCTACCTCATGACAGGAGGTCATGGAGAAGGAGACGAAGATGGGTCAGATAACCCGGGAGGATTCGTTGGAAGGAGGAGTTCATGGCGTCAATCAAAGACATTATGGACATGTTACAAGGGATCTCGCGACAGGGTGATTGCTCGACCCCGCTACCTCAGGTGCCTGCTCTCGCGCCGTAGGAAGAGCTCGTCGCGGCAACGTGGGAGAAGATGCCCCAGGGAGGCAACCGGGGAAGGAAGTGATGGTGGAAGGAGGCGGGCGAGACATGGCGGAAAGGGAGTTGTTCCCGAGCCCTGCGAGCGCCGTCTTGCCAGGGGACGTTGTCACGCGAGTGGGGGCGGCGAGACCAGGGGCGAGAGGGTCGCCATTCTGCGAGTTGATCCTGTCAGCTCCCATCCCGGAAGGGTTCAGGGAACCCGAGATGGACTATTATGTGGGGAAAGATGATCCCCTCCAGCACCTGCAATGGTTCGAGGGCGCGGTTTCAATCAGGCCGATGACGGACGCATTCAAGTGCCGTCTTTTTGCCATCAATCTAAAAGACAAGGCTAGAGACTGGTTTCATCAGCTCCCGACAGGCTCGATATATAGCTTCGAAGACCTGAGCAGGAGATTTCAGCTGCGTTTC
This sequence comes from Platanthera guangdongensis, assembly GCA_039583875.1. Lineage (NCBI taxonomy): Eukaryota > Viridiplantae > Streptophyta > Magnoliopsida > Asparagales > Orchidaceae > Platanthera > Platanthera guangdongensis. Next base: position 47,606,580 of record CM077151.1, read on the forward strand.
TCAACTTCAAAGAAGAGGAAGAAGAACCCGGAGTCGGTTTTCCTGATTAAGCAGAGGGCGGACGAGTTCCTAGCTTAGTATGTAGACAGATTCCAGGAGGAGATCTTGGATATTCAGGAGGTGCCTGGATTCGCCCTCCAGATGGACTTTACCGTGGGACTACGGGAGGGCTTCTTCAAGATGAGCCTCACTCGGAAGGCGCCACTATCATTTGAAGGGTTGATGGAGAAGGCTGCGAAAAAAATAACAATGGAGGCGACGAGTCCAGCTTTTGCAAAAAAGCTAGCAAGGCTTGCGGAGGTTGAATCAAGAGAACCAGGAGGAGGGAGACAACAAGAAGGGAGGAGAAGAGAAGAGCTGAGGGAACCGACGTACCAGGAGTTGGGATGGAGGAAGCAGGGAGGCCCTGCCCAAGGGCAAGGGAGAGGATTTCCCTAGGGGGAAGGAACCAACCAGGAGGACCCGGAAGGTTTAAACCAGCAGGGGTGGGGGTACGGTCATAGACCTCCCCTACCCCCGCCGCAACAAGTTATGACCATCAGCCGAGGGAGAGGTAGAGGCCGAGAGAGAGGAAGAGGAAGAGCAGGAGCAGAAGGTGGAGAAACCCTCAGGAGGGGAGACGAGGGAGGAGGTAGCGTTGTCATACTGTGACTTCCACGAGGAGGAGGGTCACGCAACGACTACCTGCCTGGAATTCTTGGAAATGAGAAGAGCTAGGGGAGCAGGAGAGCAGCAGAGGCCGGTGCGGATAGTGGAGGTGACCGGGACCGGAGAGGAAGACTGGTATATGGATCGAGCGGATGTGGGGGACCGAAGGGGAATCAGAGTAATCCATGGGGGGGGGGGTGGATCGAGGCTGCCCGAAAGGCGAGCCTTCATACCATGTACTGTCGGAGCGTAGCTGCGACGTCACAAGCCCCTCCCCCGGATGAGAAGATCACCCTTTCTCGAAAAGACATGCTAGATCATGAAGACCCCTTCTGTGACGCACTGGTGATCCGAACTGCCATTGAAAACTTCATGGTACCGCAGATCCTGGTCGACAATGGAAGCTCAGTAAATGTTATTTTCAAAAAGGCGTTTAACGAGATGAGGGTGGAGGCCCGAAGGGTGCTGACAGCGGATGGACCATTGTTCAGATTCTCAGGAGAGAGGAAGGAAGTCGAGGGGGGAGTGGGACTCCAGGTAACCCGGGGGGGGGGGGGGGGGTTATCTAGGAACTGTCGTTTTGTTATAGTGGATGCCCCCAGCAGTTACAATGCTATTTTTGGGCGCCCCTTTGTCAGTGCTTTTAGATGTGTTCCGTCCTCTTTCCACCAGTGCCTGAAGCTCAATGCCGGAGGTACCCAAATCAGAGTACGGGGAGACCCAAAGACGGCCAGGGAATGCTACGTGACGGCGGTAAACACCATCTCATGGCAGGGAGAGGTCGAGGAGATGGGGAAGAGGATGGAACGATGACAGCCGGAGTTCGGTGGTGAAGCAGAGGAGGAAAAAGAAAAGGTGGTCTGAGGAGAAAGAGAAGTGGAGATGGTAGGAGGCATTGCGGTGGAGCCGGAAACGGCGGGCGAGAAAGATGGAGAGATGGAGGTGGAAGAGGAGAAGGGGTCGAAGGAAGGTGGAGGGAGCAGGAAAGAAAAAAGAAAGATGGAGGAAGCAGGAGGGTCGCCCGGGGGGAAGCCCGGCTGGAAAAAAGAAGAATTTCACTACTGGAAGGAGGGAGCACTAGCGAGCTGAAGATGGAGAAGCTTTGGGAAGAAATGGTTGTGACTGTTACGGGGCACGGGGCAATGAACCCGAAAGCCAGAGAACAGGATATGCTGGGAGAGCAGGAGAAAGAGGAGGAGCCGTCAAGGCTGAAGGCAGCCGTGGAGGTACTAGAGATGGAGATCCCCACTAAAGAAGGAAGAAAAGAGAAGATAAAGGTCAGCAGTGAGCTCAGTCCAGAAGACCAGGAGGAGATCAAGGCACGCGTATAAAGGAATATTGACGTCTTAGCCTGGAGCGCGGCCCCAAAACTCGTCCTGTGTAACAGAAGAAGAGGGACATCGCCACTAAGATGGTCGGACCCATCAGAGAGGAAGTAGAAAAGCTGCTTAAGACAGAGTTTGTGTCTGCATGTAAGTATCCGGGGTGGTAAACAATGTTGTAATGATAAAAAAGGGGAGGGTAAGTGGAGAATGTGTGTAGATTTCTCTCTCTTGTATAAAGCATGCCCTAAGGATTGCTACCATCTGTCTCGAATCGACGCACTGGTTGACTCAACCGTCGGTTTCTCACTAATGAGTTTTCTAGATGTGTTTTCAGGATACCACCAAATACGCATGCACCCTCCGGACGTCAAGGACGTCACCTTCGTCATGGAGGATGGATGCTTCTGTTTTAACATGATGCCCTTTGGGTTAAAAAATGCGGGGCGATCTATCAAAGAATGATGGATCGGATCTTCCGAGAGCAGAAAGGACGGAAACTCGAAGTTTACGTGGATGACCTGATGATCAAAAGCTGGGATCTCAGATCTCATGTCTTGGATCTTGTGCGAACAGAAAAGGAAGTCCAGAAATTGGACAAACAGAAATTTTTGTATTCCAGAAAAGGTATCAATTACAATAGTATATCCTCCCTTTTATAGAATGGAGGAGATGAGAGAGATTACAAATAAACAATGTGGGACTAAAAAATATCATGTATAAACGATTTAACATAAATACTGTTGAAGTATTAGACCGGGCGGCTTAGCGGTCTGATCCAGCGGTTTGTTGACCGGGCGGCTTAGCGGTCTGATCAAGCGATTTGTTGACCGAGCGGTCTGGCGGTCTCACTCTGAAGCCTGGAGACAGGGCGGTCTATCGGTCTGCCATTGCGGCCTGTTCTATCCTGCTGGATTTGCCGAGCGGTTAACCCCATCTGTCTAACCGCGCGGCCTGTGCGGTCACCTTTATTCTAGCCGCTCAGTACTGTAAATGTTTAGTCCCACATTGTTTGTATACTCTCTTTCTTATCTCCTCCATTCTATATAAGGGAGGTCATACCTTTGTAAATGAGATCTTTCTTGGATAATAAAATTTCAGTTATTCAAAAGTTTATCCACATGTTCTCTCTTTTTCGCTACTTTCTAACATGGTATCAGAGGACACGGTCATTTCCTCCTCATTCTGTGCGCTCTCTGTTGTTCGCGGCTTGTTTTCCGCTTTCTGCGACCTGTCTCGCGACTTGCCTTCTCTTCTGTCCGCTACTCTGTTCGCGCGGCTTGTTTCTGTCCGCTGCCCTGTTCGCGCGGCTTGCTTCTTCTTGGTTCTCTTCTCCTACTGCTATTTGTCGCAGCGACCTGTTTTCCTTGTCGTCGCGCTCCTTGTTCTTTCTTGCCTCTCCGACTTCCTAGTCGTTGCGGTCTGTCTCTGTCCGCGTGACTTGTCTCTACCCGCTGCGGCCTTCTTCTCCATGTCCGCTTCTGCTTTCCCCATTTCCGCTTGTCTCTATACTCGCGGTTTGCTGCTGTGATCTGCCTGACCGTGCGGGTTGTTCCTTTCTCACCGCATCTTGGTCGCGGTCACCTGCTCTTCTCCTCTCTTCTTTTCGCTCGGCCTTTTCAGTCCGCGCGACCTCTTCCCCGCTGTGCCTTTGACCTCCTTCTAACCGCTACTGTTCGCGCGGCTTCTTCTGTTTTCTAACCGCTACTGTTCGCGCGGCTTCTTCTGCTTGCCGGGTTCTATGACTACCTCCGGTCTCACCACTACTCTCCTGCAGCTCCTTCTCCTCCTCCTCCTTCGGGCAACCTTGGCACCCTTTCCAAGCTTGTTGGCTCCAACTATCCCGATTGGAGCGTTTCTTTCACCTTTCTCCTTCGTTCTCAATGCAAGCGTCATCACCTCACCGATGACCCTCCTCCTCGCACCTCTCCTGAGTTTGATGACTGGGATGCGAGTGATGCTCTTGTCCGCACCTGGCTGGCCAACAGCCTTTCTGATGAGTGCCTTCCCGTCATTCGCCATGATGAGACGGTCAAGGCCGTCTGGCTTCACCTCGCTGCTCTCTATTCTAAGGGGGGCCAGACGTCCCGCATTTATACTCTCTATGCGGACCTCTTCGCCCGCCCTTCCATGTCACCGGCTGCGGCTTATCAGCAGGTTCAGGCTCTTGGTGCTGAAATCCTCCAGAATCGCCCCTTCTCCGCGGACTTGGCCGACCAGCACAAACACTTCCAGGAACTCCTGGTTGTTTGTTATCTTCTTCGTCTTCCCGACTCATATGATATGATCCGCCAGCAGATCTTGGGTGAGGCGGAATCTCCTACTTTGGATGCCACTGCGGCTCGCATTGCCGTTGTTACTTCGCTACTCCAGCGGCCTCTGTTGGCCTCCCCCCTTCCCAGGACTCCTTTGCTCACCAAGCTCAGAGGGGGGCCCTAGTAGCCGCGACTCCTCTGGCGGACGGGGTTCATCCCGGTTCCTCTGCTCTCACTGTGGTCGTACTGGCCATACTGTTGACCGCTGCTGGCAGAGACATCCTCATCTTCGCCCTTCCGGTGATGCTCCTTCTTCGGCCTCCGCCTCTTCTCGGCCGTCTGCCTCTGTGGCCACGACGTCAGGTAGTGCCCACGTCGTTACCCAAGGTAAATGGCTGATTGACTCCGGTGCCACAAATCATATGACGGGCAACCCTCATTGCTTCTCCCGTCTTGAGACCCATGACCGCTTACCCCCGGTTCGTGCGGCGGATGGTTCCCCGTCCACGGTTCATGGGACGGGCATGGTTCAACTCACCCCATCGCTTTGCTTGGAGGATACCCTCTATGTCCCGAAGTTCCCGTGCAATTTGTTATCAGTTACTACTTTATGCCGACAACTTCAGTGCTCCGTCTTATTCACTCCCACTACTTGTTCTTTTCAGGACCCGAGGACCCAGCGGACGATTGCTACTGGGACTGAGAGCGGCGGCCTCTACTTCCTCGACGATGTTTCCGCTCTATCTGCCTACTCCTCCTCCACCGATCTCCTTCAGTGACATCTTCGTCTTGGACATCCTCCTCCTCGGCTTATTCGCCGGCTTCTACCCCACTTACCTCCTACCAGTTCTCCGCTCAACTGTGATGCGTGTCAGCTTGACAAACATCATCGCTCCTCCTTCCACCGAAGCAAGGCTGTGGCTCCTCTCGCATATTTGATCTTATTCATTCTGATGTATGGGGTCCTGCTCCTACCCTCACAGTTGGTCGGGGCAGTTCCTATTTTGTCACTTTTATCGATGATTTTACTCGATGTACCTGGGTGTATCTGTTAAAAGATCGCTTTGAACTATTTTTTGTTTGGCAATCATTTTACTTTATGATTAAAACTCAATTTGCTATTTTTATTAAAGTCTTACATTCTGATAATGTCAAGTAGTATCTGACTCATGAGTTCTCCGCGTTCTTTCATCAACATGGCCTCCTTCATCAAACGACTTGTGTTTACACCTCCAGCAGAATGGGGTGGCGGAGCGTAAAAACCGTCACCTGCTTGATGTTGCGCGTACTCTCATGACGCAGATGTACGTCCCTCGCTCCTACTGGGGCTACGCTGTGCTCCTCGCCTGCTATCTCATCAATCGCCTTCCCTCCGCAGTTCTCCACGGCCAGACTCCCTTCTCCCTTCTCTACCCCCACCAGGAACCTTTTCCTCTTCCTCTCCGTGTCTTTGGCTGTACGGCCTTTGTTCACGCTCCCTCCTCTACCCGCGCGTCAAGCTTTCCCCCCGTTCCACCAAGTGTGTCTTTTTGGGGTACTCTACCACTCAAAAAGGCTATTGCTGCTTTGACCCCCTTCTCCGCAAGCAGTTTGTCTCCGCAGATGTGACTTTTTTCGAAAATGCTTCCTATTTCTCTCCTCCCTCTTCTCTTCCTTCTGATATCTCCGTTCCTTCCACACCTCTCCACATTTTCCCACCTTCGTATCCCCTCCACCCACTCATTCCCAGTCCGTCTCCCCCCACCCCCACCCCTCCACCCTCCTCTCCGCTGTCGTCTCTCTCTAGTCCCGGGCCAGCCTTCTCCGCCACGGACACTCCGGTCGCTGACGCTCCCGTCGCCGACGCTCCCGTTGACCTGGATGTTCCCATTGCCCTTCGCAAAGGGGTGCGGGCGTGTACTCAACACCCGCTCACGGCTGTTGTTTCCTATGATCAGCTTTCTCCTTCTCGCAGGTGTTTTGCCTGGCTATCTCTGCTACTTCTACTCCCCCCGTACCTACCAGGAGGCTCTTGCTCTCCCTCATTGGAAGTCTGCCATGGATGAGGAGATGGCTACTCTTACTGAACGGGGTACCTGGACCCTGGTTCCTCCTCCCGTGGGCACTGATGTGGTTGGCTGTCGCTGTGTCTTCGTTGTGAAGTTTCGCCCCGACGGCACTGTGGATCGCTACAAAGCCCGGCTGGTGGCCAAGGGCTTCACTCAGACTTACGGCGTTGATTACTTTGATACCTTCTCTCCGGTTGCTCGCCTCAGCACCATCCGGGTTCTCTTTTCTGTGGCTGTTAATCGGGCTTGGGCTATTTCCCAGCTTGATGTGAAGAATGCCTTTTCTCTATGGCGATCTTCAGGAGGACGTCTATATGGAGCAACCTCCTGGGTATGTTGCTCAGGGGGAGACACGTGTATGTCATTTGAAGAAGCCATTTATGGCCTAAAGCAGAGCCCTCGGGCATGGTTCGACAAATTCAGTGGTATTGTGGCTACCATTGGCTTTCAAAGGAGTTCGGCCGATCACTCCTTATTCATTCGCAAAACGGCCTCGGGACTGGTGGTTTTGGCCGTATATGTGGATGATATTCTCCTTACTGACGATGACCGAGATGGCGTGGACTTGACGAAGAAGCACCTCCGTCAGCACTTGGTCACGAAGGATATGGGCTCCCCAAAATACTTTTTGGGGATAGAAATCTCTCGGAAACTTGACTCCTTGGTTCTCTCTCAACGGAAGTATGCCCTTGATCTTCTACGAGAAGCAGGATTGACAGGTGCCAAACCAGCTCGTTTTCCCATGACTGTTGGAGAAGACAAAACGTGGACGGATGACTCGCCTCTTCTATCTGATGTCACAAGGTACAGACGTTTGGTAGGCAAACTCATCTATCTCACGGTGACTAGACCCGACATCGCCTATGCTGTAGGCAAGGTCAGTCAGTTTATGCAAGCTCCTAGGGAGAGCCATCTTCAGTCCGCCCTGAAGATTTTAGAGTATATCAAAGCAGCACCGGGCAGAGGGTTACTCTTTCAGAAGAATGGTCATCTGAGGGTTGAGATCTATTCAGATTCAAGTTACGCGGATGACAAAGGCGATCGTAAATCCACATCAGGTTTTTGTACCTTTGTTGGAGGTAATCTCGTGAGTTGGAAGAGCAAGAAACAGTCTGTTGTTTCCAGATCCAGTGCCGAAGCAGAATACCGGAGTATGGCGTCAACCACGTGTGAGTTAAAGTGGTTGCGGGCTCTCATGCTTGACCTGGGCGAGGTATATGACTGTCCTCTCCCTATATTCTGTGACAACAAGGCCGCTATACACATATCCAGAAATCCGGTCTTCCATGAGAGAACAAAGCATATAGAGGTTGACTGTCACTTCATTCGGGAAGAGATTTTGAAGAAACAGATTTGTACTCCTTTTGTCACCTCTGACAAGGAATTGGCAGATATCTTCACCAAGCCGGTTTCTACTTCCTTCTTCCGCATTTGTGATAAGATGGGCATGATTGATATCTATGCTCCAGCTTGAGGGGGAGTGTTGAAGTATTAGACCGGGCGGCTTAGCGGTCTGATCCAGCGGTTTGTTGACCGGGCGGCTTAGCAGTCTGATCCAGCGGTTTGTTGACCGAGCGGTCTGGCGGTCTCACTCTGAAGCCTGGATACCGGGCGGTCTATCGGTCTGCCATTGCGGCCTGTTCTATCCTGCTGGAGTTGCCGAGCGGTTAACCCATCTGTCTAACCGCGCGGCCTGTGCGGTCACCTTTATTCTACCGCTCAGTACTGTAAATGTTTAGTCACACATTGTTTGTATACTCTCTTTCTTATCTCCTTCATTCTATATAAGGGAGGTCATACCTTTGTAAATGAGATCTTTTTTGGATAATAAAATTTCAGTTATTCAAAAGTTTATCCACCTGTTCTCTCTTTTTCGCTACTTTCTAACAAATACAAGTCGCCAAGTCGTGCGGTTTGATGAATGGGCAAAACCGCACCCGGCAACCACAAGAGAAAGACACACCAAGACGCCATACTAGACCGCCAGGTCGTCCGGTCTCCAAGTTGACAGGGACTGATTGACAAACCGCCAGAGCACCAACAATAATAGGTCAGCAACCAAACCGCAGGAGAGAAACCGACAGACCGCCCGGACTGTAACCCGCCAAAGTCAGACCGTCAGACCGCCCGGTCTCTATTCTGCAACACTCCCCCTCAAGCTGCATATATCGATCATGCCCAGCTTGTCGCAAATGTGATGAAAAGAGGCGGATACTGGCTTGGTGAAAATATCAGCCAACTCTTTATCAGAGGTGACGAACGGAGTACAAATTTGTTCCTTCAGAATCTCCTCTCAAATGAAATGGCAGTCAACTTCTATGTGCTTGGTTCTCTCACGGAAGACCAGATTTTTAGAGATGTATATGGCGGCTTTGTTGTCACAAAACATAGGTAGATGATGGTTGTAGACCTCTCCCAAGTCAAGCATGAGAGCCCATAACCACTTCAGCTCACATGTGGTTGATGCCATACTTCGGTATTCTGCTTATGCACTAGACTTGGAGACTACTGACTGTTTCTTATTTTTCCAGCCCACAAGGTCCCCCCCCCCCCACACACACACACAAAGGTGCAAAAACCTGAAGTTGACTTGTGGTCTCCTTTGTCATCGGCATAGCTTGAATCGGAGTATGCTTCAACCCTTAAATGACCATTCTTCTGAAAGAGAAGTTCTTTCCCGAGAGCTAATTAATATACTCCAATATCTTCAGGGCCGACTGTAGATGACACTCCCTGGGAGCTTGCATGAACTAGCTAACCTTGCCAACGACATAGACAATGTCGGGTCTAGTCACTGTGAGATATATAAGTTTACCAACCAGACGTCTGTACCTCGTAACATCAGAAAGAAGAGGAGAGTCATTTGTCCATGTTTTATCTTCTCCAGTTGCCATGAGACATCAGGCAGGTTTAGCCCCAGTCAACTCTGCCTCTTTTAACAAGTCAAGAACATACTTTCGTTGGGAGAGGATAAGAGAAGCAGGCTTCCGAGAAATTTCTATCCCCAGAAAGTATTTTGGAGAGCTCATATCCTTTGTAAACAGGTGTTGCCGAAGATGCTTCTTTGTCAAGATTATCACAGTTTGGTCATCTCCAGTAAGAAGAATATCATCCACATATACTGCAAGCACCACTAGACCTAGAGAAGTTTTACGAGTAAATAGGGAGTGATCAGTAGAACTCCTCATTCAACCAACAGCCGTCACAATCCCGCTAAACTTGTCAAACCAAGCACGAGGACTTTGTTTTAGGCCATAGATAGCCTTCTTGAGCCGACAAACCTGTGTCTCCCCTGAGCAACATACCCTGGAGGTTGCTCCATGTAGACATCTTCCTGAAGATCCCCATAAAGAAATGCATTCTTCACATCCGGTTGTGAAATGGGTCAATCTCTGTTGACAGCCACAGAGAGAAGAACCCGAATAGTGCTGAGATGAGCAACGAGAGAGAAGGTGTCAAAGTAATCAACATCATAAGTCTGGGTAAAGCACTTGACAACAAACCGAGCCTTGTAACGATCCACACTGCCATTGGGGAGGAATTTCACCACAAAACCCAGCAACAGCCAACAACATCTGTGTCAACAGGAGGAGGAACCAGGGTCCAGGTACCCCATTCAGTGAGAGTAGCAATCTCTTCATCCGTGACACAGCCTTCTAATGTGGAATGGCAAGGGCCTCCTGATAGGAACGGGGGGTGGAAGTGGAAGAGATAGACAACGCAAAGTCCTTGCGAGCAGGCGTCGGACGATCATAGGAAACAACTGCCGCAAGCGTATGCTTGGTACAAGCCCGAACCCCTTTGCGAAGGGCAATGGGGAGTCCAGGTCAGCATGTGCCTCAGTATCCGGAGCATCTGTGGTGGAGAGAGCTGGCCCGAGAGGAGAGAGCGACAGCGGCGAAGAGGAGGGAGATTGCAGAGGTGGAAAGGGAGGAGGAAAGGATGGAGATGGTGGAGGAGGAAAGACCTCGGTAGGAGGGGATGGGCTGGAGGGAAGAGGAGGAGGAAGACTGGATTCCACAGGAAGAGGAGAGGAGTCGTTAGAGGAAATAGGAGCATTCTCGGAGAAGGTAACGTCCGCGGAGACGAACTGTTTGCGAAGAATGGGGTCAAAACAACAGTAGCCTTTCTGAGTGATAGAGTAGCCTAGAAAGACACATTTGGTGGAGCGAGGGAGGAGAGTTTTGTCGCGGGTGGCAGAGGGAGCATGCACAAAGGCCGTGCAGCCAAAGGTACGTAGGGGAAGAGGAAAGGGATCCTTTCTTGGATAGAGAATTGAGAAAGACGTTTGACCGCGGAGAACAGTGGAGGGAATGCGATTGATGAGGTAGTAAGAAATGAGAATAGCATAGCCCCAATAGGAGCGAGGGACAGACATTTGCGTAAGGTGCGAGCAACATCAAGGAGGTGACGGTTTTTGCGTTCTGCCACCATATTTTGTTGGGAGGTGTAAACACAACTTGTTTGATGAATAATTTCATGTTGCATACAAAATGAGGAAAAAGCTGACTAACGTACTCTTTGGCATTATCAGAGCGTAATACTTTAATAGAAACATCAAACTGATTTTTAATTAAATGATAAAAAGATTGTCATACATCAAAAAGTTCAGAGCGTTCTCGTAAAAGATACACCCAAGTACATCGTGAGAAATCATCAATGAAAGTAACAAAATAAGAGCTACCCGACCAACGGTGAGGGTAGGAGCAGGGCCCCAGATGTCGGAGTGAACAAGATCAAACGGATGGGTAGAACACGACCGCTTTGGCGGGAAGGAGGAACGATGATGCTTGCCAAGCTTACAGGCATCGCAGTTGAGAGGAGAACTGTGCGAGGGAGGTGAGTAGCAGCTTAGAAGAAGCCATGGAGGAGGATTCCAAGGCGTAAATGCCATTGCAGGAGATCTGTAGAAGAGGAGGAGAAGGCGGAGAGAGCAGAAACATTGTCGAGGAAGTAGAGGTCGCCGCTCTCAGTCCAGTAGCAATCGTCCGTTGGGAGCTCGGATCCTGAAAAGAGCAAGAAGTTGGAGTAAATGTGACGGAACATTGAAGTTGCTTGCACAAAGATGTAACTGACAACAAATTGCAGGGAAACTTGGGCACATAGAGAGTGTCGGCCAAGCAAAGAGATGGAGTGACATGAACCACTCCCGTCCCATGAACCGGTGAGGTAGAGCCGTCTGCAACAAGAACCGGAGGCAAACCGATCATGTGTTTTCAAGGAGAGAAAAGCATTGCGGATTGGCCGTCATGTGATTTAGTTGCACCAGAATCGATGAGCCATTTACCTTGAGTACCCACATGAGCACTACCTGAGGAAGTGACCACCGAAGCGGACGACTTGGAAGAGGAGGTGGAAGCGTCACCAGAGGGCGATGATGTGAAGTTTCAGCCAGCATCGATCCACAAGATGCCCGGTGCGGCCACAGTGAGAGCAGAGCAAGCGGAAGAACTCTCGACCACCGGAATGATGGTTGCGACTACCAGAGCCGCTCCG